>CM040191.1:43538140-44138140 GCA_022606455.1 Callitettix versicolor
AATTTTCAATTATAATTTTAAAGATATTAACATTTTTATTTTAGTTTGGAGTTAAATTACCATTGACAATTTATTAATTAATTATAAAACATATTTATAAATTGATCATACTTTTTGTCCTTCAGATCCACATTTAGGAAGTTCAACACACTTTCCTTTCTCGCATAATCCATTACAACACAGGTCCTTGTATTCTACACACTGAAACAGGGAAAAATAATTATATATAATCATTAAAAATGTACCCAAATAGATGAACAATTTTAAATAATTATCTATTCAGCTGCACGAAAAATGCAAATATTATGTTATTAGTAAAGTTTAGCAGGTTTAGTAAAATTGAGTAATATACTCAAAATGCCACGTTTAATTTTAGGCAGCTGTAACGTGATACTCATTTTTAAAATTCAACTGTCTTAGAAAACTGTTTAACTTGATAAACATTTGTTATAATTGCTTTTAAATATAGTTACCATTTCTGAATAATAATTACAATTTTCTCTGTATTGAGCTTTTGAATATGAATAGATTAATCCTTTCATTAAATAGTGTCTGTAACGATACAGAAAAGAAAAATTTTGTAAAATTTTGGATTAAACATACTTGTGTATAAATGTAATTTGTAAAGTTTTAAATAACCGCTGCACGCATAAAACTACTTGGAGAAAGTAAACCAAACTTAACAAAATCACATAGCCTAATTCTATTAATTGGAAAAATTGTATTTTACAATAAAGCTAAAAAAAAATCATTTCATTTAAATTTACACTCTCCCTTTTACCTAAAAAAATTGTAAATATTGTAAACATCGTAACATTTAACATTTTAAAATAGTAATTTTAATGTTGTTTCACGTGGAGAAATTATATTTTTTTTAAAAAGAAAAAATACATTATTGTTTTAATTTTAATTATTTAGAAATTATTTATTTTACTTTGGGATCGGAATTTAGACTAATAAAAAGTTACAAAGACCAAGTCTAACTAGAGGACTGCTCATAGAATTTCTCCTTATTGTTAATTCGCAAAACTCTCTAATATATATACAATTCCATTGGCTTACGTCAATCCCTGCATAGAAACAGAAACGTGTACAGTAGTGTTCGGAGCATTTTGCTCCTTCGCAACAATCGGTATCGTTCTTGCACTAAAAGAAAAAATATTATTTTACTTTGATTTAAAATAAAAATTAAACAAATAATCATATGTAAATAGAAAAAAGAAACTAACTGTAAAGAATAAGGAGATGAAAGCAACTAAGACAGGACAACTAAGGAAAAGAAGGAAGTGAAGAAAATTTTAATTTGAGAAAATAAAGAGAAATAAAACTAATAACGATTATAATCGGTGTAGTAAAAATTAGAAAAATTTAAATTTATACCTTAAATTATAAATAAATCGTGCTTTATGTGTGTGATTTACAAATACTTTTTATTTATTTCATAACACATCAAATCTGATGTGCAATGTTCAGCTTGTGCCTTGGCTAGTTTTCACAGACAGAATCATTTAACATTGATAAAATGAACTCTTTGTGAAATCTTCTAGATAAATTGTAATACTATTTATTTATATATATATATATATATATATATATATATATATATATATATATATATATATTTAATAACTATATGTTTAATGTACGTATGAAAGATCAAAAGTGATTTATAGATAATATAACATATCAACAAATTGGATTTAAATTGGATGTACATTAAGTTCAGTTTAAAACAGACCACAAATTTTTATTGATTATAAAACAAGGTTTATAAGTTTTCGATTAATTATATTATAATTCTGATGAATGAACTTGCTTGTAGAATCTTGAACCTGGTAGTAAATAGTATCATTCCCTACGGTATTAAAAGCTTGTAATTATTTTACCAGATATTTTCTGTTAATAGTTTTTTGTAAAATGAATTAAGGTTAATCAAGACTAAAGTTGGACGTTATAATGTACTCGCAAGTTTTTTAATTTGTTTTACCAAAGTAATGGCATAATTATTGCCTGCTACAAATTGGTAAATTTTCTTTTGAAATATTTAAACAATAATAATACTAATAATATAAAGTTTTTTCTTTTTTTTTATTTCCATACAAACTGTTCGTTCTTCTTTAATTTTCTTAAAGATTAATTATTTATTGAGATTCTATTCATGTATTTAAACCTAAATGATGGATAAAATTGTATTATAAATATGATATTATATATAAACTGTGAATGGAAATGTGCTATTGGTTTTTTTTAATTATTTCTGGTGATTTAGGTTTTCGTGACTTATTATATGCTATTTTGAGGTGATTAGGTATACTTATGTAAAATTATGAACTTCAAAACGTATAAGCCACTATATTTAGAACAATTTACTTATATTAAGGAAAAGTGTTGGATATATTAATGTATGTAAGTAGTTTATATTACTTATCACAGTCATTTGGAAAATTTTTATAATAATTAAAATATATGTTTTAAGAAAATATTTGAACAAAGGTAACTGGACAGTTAACCAAAGAATAAATTATTTTTCCTAAAAACGGTTCAATTTTAGGGATAGATTATTCACCACAAGCTATGACAACAGACACGTAAAACTAGATACAATACAAAAATTTACAAATTTGTTAAAAATATACGTATATAACCAAATTATTAACTAAAACTCTTAAATGGAACACAAAAATTAAAATGGGAAGAAAAAATCAATATAGTTCGAATAACTATAAGTAGATATATTCGTTAAATCGGTAACATTAATGCATCCGGTAATGGGAACGAAAACTATTTTACAAACCGATCCAAGTATTCGTCTAACACATTAAAACATTTTCTAGAGGGCAGCAACGATCCTTCATTTCATTGTTTTAGTGTGCCACTAAAAGAGCCTAATTTGAATTGATATATTCAAGAATGAAATTTGATAATTCATATTTAAATACGCTCACTAAACCAAATTAAATTAAATTAAAGATCTTGTTCTTGGGGACTAAAATTTTTATTCCAACAAGACATAGATTAATGCGAAGATATAAATACTTACATAAAGTCCTGATGCACAGGGTTTCATACATTGACTGGTAATACAACTAAGGCCATCGCAACACGTGTCCCCAGAGCGGCACTGAAATTAGTAACTGTAAAATTATTTTTTTAAAATTAATGTCACAAAGTTTCTTTAGACATATCAACTAATATCGAATTTTTTTCATAGAAGTTTAATATTTATTACTGTATTAACCAAAATAATTAGGTATCAATTAATAAAATTCAATAAAAAGGAGTAAGTTGAATTGCTCCTGTATTTATATATCTAGTCTTTTAATTTTCCATCGTTTGACCATAAAGAATATTGTGAGACTATGATGTTAAATATACAAAAATAAAAGTTAAAATATTATTATTATTTATTATGAGTACTTAAAGAAATAATTAC
Organism: Callitettix versicolor; assembly: GCA_022606455.1. Taxonomy (NCBI): domain Eukaryota; kingdom Metazoa; phylum Arthropoda; class Insecta; order Hemiptera; family Cercopidae; genus Callitettix; species Callitettix versicolor. Next base: position 43,541,574 of record CM040191.1, read on the forward strand.
AACATTAAAAATCAGTAACTCTATAAATTAATTGTACTTAATGTAATATTTATTGTAGCTGTAAACAGTATTTTGTTTAATACAGTAATATTTCTAGTTTAGTTGTCACGGTTCCATACTATGAGAGTTAATTAACAAAATGTAATAAATGCTTTACAAATACAATAATTACTTTTTTTAGTGCATTCCGTTAACAGATCCATAGTTTTCGAATTATTGTAAAACAATTACCTTTGTTTGAAACATTAAAAATGATTAAAGCAAGAACATTAAACAAATTTCTCACATCTAATTATTTCTCAAAACTATGATGTTCAGAAGTTATCGACAAAAACCAGTAAGTTAGTCTAGTTTATCAACATATAATAAAGCTACAGGACTATAGGTCGATACGACCTATAGTCCTATAGTTTTATAATTAAACTTTGTCAAATAATTTCAAAACATCCGGCAAATATGCTTCCCCAACTCAGCGCTTTCAAGTAAACTTTATGTAGTATTTTTAACTTGTATTTACATATTTAATCATTATTTTTGTTTAACAAATTTAAATTATATAGTTCAGATACTTGTTTCCTTGGTATTTTTTCAAACACATTTATTATTTTAATTCTAAATTGTACCTGATTCTATAAAACGAAAAGTTGACATAAAATAACTTTAAACTAATAATTCAAACTATTTTAAAATATCTTAATGTTATCATGGTTTACAGTTTCGAGAAAAGATAAAGATGCATATAGTGTAAATGCAGTGGGACTCGAAACTGTGATATTTTTATAAAGTTGAAGTTTTTTCAAACGATTACAAAAATAAACAGTCTGATCCTAGCTTTCCTGTAACGCACTTGTAACCACTACAAAGATCAGGTAGAAGTGACAAGATGGATTTTATGATAACATTATTTCGTACTTGATTGATGCTTTTTTCATTCATTATATAGTTTTAACCATTTTCTTATTTGTGTATGTTCGTCTTTTTACAAAGTAATTTTAAAATTAAATTTTTCATCTTCACTTTTTTAAATGAATAAGAGTTTTCAATAAAACAAAAACTTTTAAAAAATCCAATATTTAATTACTTTAGTTAATAGAAGAAAAATAAATATATCGTTCTTTGTATCTTACTTCAGGATGATCTGTGATATATATATATATATATATATATATATATATATATATATATATATATATATATATATGTATATATATATTAAATATATATATAACGTTCTAAATGCTAAAATTATAAGATATACTTACAATTTGGTACTCTTTGAGACAGGCCTTGTCTTTTTCACTCTGTAACATAATCAACGTTTTATTTCTTGGTATAGGTTTGAATTATAAAAATTGTATGTAGTAATTTATTTATTTGTTAAGTTTTTCTTGAAGGGCATATCTTAATAACACAAACTTTGCAGGCAAACAAACTACCTTGAGGATTATTGTTTCTTAGAAATTCAGTCACCAAGTTAACGGTAAGTTCTTGTCATCCTCCTCCTGAAATTCAGATATTCTCTCAACTTTTTTCAATTGTCTTACTTTCATTTCTGTACTGAATGTGTGAATTTCAAAGCTTTTTAGTTTGAAAATATCAATTCGATAAAAGTCGGTCTTGTTCGCAAAACTTGGATCTGCCTAGAACACTTGATATTGGCTAATCTCAACCTCAAACGTCAACGGAAACTTATAATAACCAAGATATTTATACTCTGCTCTTTATCAACTACAAATATTTGTTTTTAGTACAATAACCATAGTACCGTTTTTACTCAGTACCGTAGTACTGTTTTTATTCAGGTCACTTTATTCACAAACAGCCCTACTTTTAGTGTGTAAACTTTCAATTATTTCTTGAGGGATGTCTCAGATGTTCCAACATATACACTTTAAATAGTTAAACCCTCTGTTTTTAAGTGAATTTAAAAATATTTTTAAAAAAGTTATCTATTTTTTTTCTGTGAGGTTACTGTCCCACATAATCTTGAAATTGTTTTAGACTGTTTCGATTTTAATACGTTTTGAACGTGTATATGTATATATATATATATATATATATATATATATATATATATATATAATAAAATAGGTAATTAAATTAGATTAAATTTCAATACTTATTAATGATTAATGATTTAATTAAATTTATTTTTAAACTTTGAAAAATTATAAGATTATAAAATTATTATTATTCAAGTAAATTGTTTTAAATTACAATTATCATTCATCACCCTAAAAATAGGTTTAATTTTTTTCTAATCGAAACATAAGGTATAAAATAACGTAACCTGATCATTAGAGAATTCCATCTAGGAAATATTTTTAGATTGATAACGTCTTTCGTAATTCTGAATCGTTATTTTTGTCTACCGCAATTCTTGAAATTGAAATTGGAGCAACATTTTATGTATAACATTTTTCTTGTCTTTCATCTTTATGCCATTATTCTACACTTAGTGTAGACCTATTTCAGTTACAACTCATTGCATCATCTCAAGAAAGTGTTCAAATATTTCCTCCAAAAGCTAGGAAAGTAAAAAAATAAGTCATTTTGGTAAGATATGTAAGTTATCAATATTGAGTTTCGTAAATGTTTTTCTATAATTAAATTACACTCTGTAATTTAAAATTTGTATAAATAGAAACGTAAATATGGAGAAAACATATTTCAACAAATTTCTAGAATTCCGTATTATTTTTTTAATATATTATTTTAACAAGTATAAAAATTCAGAAAATAAGCTTAAATTTCTGTATTACTGTTATTACTTATAAAATAAAATAATAAAGGGAAAATTGTGTATAAAGGAACAGTACATAAATATTGAAGATGAGTTGCAAAATATATTGATTTTGTATATATTAGGCTATATGTTTTAGACGCATAAAATTGCATTTTATTAATACGTTATATAAATTTGAATGTAATTTTAATAAATAGTAACGTTACATATGAAATAATAAGCAATGAATATAACGCCTCCTCCCGCTCTCTGAATAGCTCTCACGCTCTCATGACAAGCCAATATGTGTAAGGAATCTTTATAACTAAAAACTGCAAAAATAGTATTAATTTTATGACAATAAGATAAACAGAACATGGGTTTTGATTGAACAAAAGTATTTTTTATTTTTACTTTCTATCTCACCAATTCCTTTTCACCCTTAAATTCAATTTTATATAAGGTTTTACTACATTAATTAAAAACACAGTACAATCATTACATTGTAATTATACTTTGGATAAACAGGCAGAATATTCTTTTAATAAATTTTGTAATTAAGAATATCATTTGAAGTTAACCTCAAAATATTAATCCTACAGTTCCCGTATGTTTGTATTTAGGCTACAAAAAATTAACATAACTTTAACAACTAATACATAATAATAGATGTTTTTGGTTATTATTGTTATAAATGAAACATTAAATAACAATAGAATTAATAATTAATGTCGATTATAAATGAGTGTACTGCATTAAAAATACAGATAGAAAGAAAAATTATATTCATAGGATAATTAATTATAACTATTTTCAATATTATCATTTTAAATCAGCTGTTGATGTATGGTATAAGCGGATCTAATAAAGACTATATGTGTACTTAAGGAGAAATATGTTTTTTTAATGTATTGTCTTAATAAATGTTAATTTAAACATTCATTTATTTAATAAATAAATTGTAATATTAATACAGTATTTGTTATATACACTGTAAAAAAACACATTTGAAAAGTTTCAACTTTTTTCTCTTTTATGTTTTGTTTAAAACAAAGTAAACCATACTAAGCGCTTTCATTATCATTTCTAATTAAAATGTATTCGAAAACATGTGTTACAATACAATCGAAATTAAATTAGGTCCTACAGCGGGAAAGCATTTAGGCCGAAATCAAAGTGCATATTATTTTTTTAAAATTTTGAGATCATGGTTTGTTTTGCTTTCAGGTAACTTTCTACCAATACGTTATGCAACATAAAGTCGGTCAAAACTTTATAAATCACTTAATAAAAATTTATATTAATATTACTAACCATATTTGCTTGTCCAGAAGTCGTGTCTTCGCCAGAGACACCAACTTGATGAGATACAGACAAAAACATAAACAGGAAGCAAGACGTTAGCACCGTATTTTTAACAGATATCTTCATCTTGTTAAGTATCAATGGAAATTTAGTTTTATTCACGCAATAATCAAACTGGAATTTGAAAACAGCTGTTAACAACGGAGGCACTTATTCTAGCAAGAATAACTTATATAAAAATTGTGTTTACGAAAAAATAACGTGCAATACGTTCCGTTTACGAAACACAAATTACTGACTTTGTTACGTTGTAAATTTTAAATTATTTTTTGTTGGACTATAGGGACATAAATTTGCTATTGCATCATCTTTTTTTCAGTAATATCTATTGTCACAAATGTCGTATTCAAACACAAGTGTTGATGTTAGGACAAAGCAAACTGACGCAGGTGCGTACTTGTTTGAAACACGTAGTCAGAATGTCAAAAGGCATTATATTAGTTAACTAGTATAAAACTCTGCCAGTATATTGCCAATAAAATAGTAAAGAATGAATAAGTTCTGTGATTTTTTTGTATTCAAAGAATATAGGAAATAAGCAATTTTTTAAAATACTAAATAAAACATTAGAGAACAAAGCAAAAGGCTAAGTTAACAAGAGCGTTTAAAATAAAAAAAAGTGGCAGTCCCATGACTGCCGACAGAAGTGATTACTTCTTATCACGGGTTATGGCTATATATTTTAGACTTTAAAATAAAATATATAGTCCATTTTCAAAATCATGAGTACGTCAATTTCAGTTTAATACATTTCTAAATACAATATTGTATGATTTTTAGGTTTTTTCCCAAGACATATATTTTTGCTACTCGACACTAGAATAGGCTATAACTGACCATGAGAGAAGCACGGAGTCCCAAATGTATTCCTTTTACACTTAATATCTGACCCTGTGACTTGTAATTGTCATTGTGAATGCCAACTACAATGGAAATACATACAAGCTTTCACTTCAAAAATACATTTTAAAACAAAAATATATATAAGAGCGTGATGCGTGACGACAAACTGAATTTTTTCCCGTGCAAAACATACATCCATACCCCACCATAAGAAGTAGTATATAATTATATGTTTTTTATATATATATATATATATATATATATATATATATATATATATATATAAGATCATGATGCGTAATGCGTAAAGGCAAACTGAATTTTTCCCCGTGCGAAACATACATCCATACCCCGCCATAAGAGGTATTCATTTAAAAAATTAAACCCTCGAATCATCAGAAAATGAAAGTCACAAAACGAAAAAAATCAATACGTGTGAAATGCTCTAGTGCAGTTATAGCGATTTTAGAAGCACACTACCTACGGTTTGACTGTATGGCCAAAAATGTGTGGATTGTAGGCCTTATTGAATACACTAATCAAATATGTTGCCTCATTACTTCAAATATATTTCAAGAAATATGAATTTTAGTTTTAAATATATTAGAATAAAATTAAACTATAGTTCGAGAAAAAAGAGATATAAATTCAGAATTTGAACGTAATTCAAAGTTGATAATTTATAACTTTAATTGATCTATTAATGAACTATGCTTCAAATAACAGGTAATGCCATCACATATATTTTAATTGTGTATGTGCGAGAAAAAACATTTTCAAAAAATATTTCAAATCGTAAATAATAACAATTTTAAAATGTGTGACAAATAATTAATTACTGAGAACAGTAAGTTCTGTAATTATTTTTTTGAACCTGTATTGTAAAGTAATCAACTTTAATAGCATTAAATTTTTTGTACAAGATTATAAAGTTTTATACACAGGAAGTATGCGTGTAGGAAAATGTGTTTGTGGTTAAACATTTAAATATAAATATATCTGAGATATCGAACCAGAAACCCGAGGTAAAAGTCAAAACAATTAGCGGCTCAGTAGAAATGAATTAAATTATGTTATTATTCAAGGTCATTGTGTAACATAATGAATATACAAAATTATTCTCAAAATAAACATTTTAAAAAATTCTTAAAAGAAGAAAGGAATTAAATTATTAATTTTATCAATATTAAAAAATGTATATGTATTCACAATTTACCCTATTTATCAGTAGTTTAAATTTTTATACCTGACGAATATATATACTCTTGATTTTATACATGTAAATCACACCCTAATTCTTTTTCTTATTTAGTTATTAACATAACTTACCCAGCTGAACTAAGAAAAAAACAATACAGGCTCCCTATACACATACAGATTTATGTAAATAAATAATCGACATTTGTTACAACTTATATTACCAGTAACAAATCTAGATATGTTATGTTTAAACAAATTTTATAGGCAAGTTATCATATTTTTAGTCTATACTATATTTATATAAGTAAGAAAATATATAGGCAGACTGTTAACATGTCTTGATGAAAACTCAACGTATAAATGGTTGCCAGAAAACTTTATCAAAGTATCGTTCAATTTCATAATAATAAACATATTAGATCAAAAAAACGTATTCTGTGGTTTTATAAATTTAAAATAAACAAAGCAATACCTTTTTACAAAATGTCTAATATAATTACACTATATAATTAATTAAACAAAATTCAACCGTTATTACATCCCAAATATTTAAAAAAGATCGGAATTATACTTACGATATTTTAAATTTTATTTTGAAGGAAAACAGCCCTCCGGAGTCGCTTCTGGGACACCAAAGGTGACAGTTCAGTGTGTAAGTGCTCAGAAGCAAAGTATACGTGCACTTGACATATCAACCAACCAGTAATGATAACATCAGCTGTAAAAACTCTCATTATAAATAAAAAGTGCAGAATTATCGAATGGCAGTGAAATAAATTAATATTTACCTGTTGAGACACAACCATATTACTAATCCGTGAACTTTACTATTTGAATTTTAAATTAAGAATTTTAAAACTACTTATGATTTGGTAAATTAAAACTAACGAAAAATATTACCACATCAAAGATAACACAATAACCACCCCACTGTAATATGATTTTTTAAATTTTAGTTTTCAAATATCCTTTCTTAATATTTTCAGTGTGTTTATAAACAATGACTTTATTAGATGTGTTTTACTGACACTCCTTAAGTGAGGACAGACATTTTGTTCATTTGTCATTTATTTTTTGAGAGAGTATTTACAAAAATATAAGGATATTGGTGATATTGGTTATATGTTACGTGTTCTAACTAACGTCTGCATAATGCCAATGTAAATAACCAGAAGACAAATATTGAACTTTAAAAATAAAATGAACTTAACACACATTTTATGAGAAGAGATCATTATCGAACAGAGCTGAGTGATAGATTGTTGTAATGTAATTATACCTGTGCGTATCGATAAATCGATAAGATTTTTTTTTTTAAGAGGGAAAAGAATCAGACCTGAACTTTATAAATAAGTGGGTAGTAAACACTTCAACAAATTTTGAATAATTTTTATAGTTTATATTTTGTTGAGAAAAAGCCATATTTTAACTCTTTGTTTAATCCATTATGTGTTTATGTATTCAAATAATTTTGTGATTTCCTTTCGATTAATAAAAAAAAGTATTTCTTTGTTGTTTCCCTAAAAGGCTTCCAATATAAAACAATACTGTTTATATATATATATATATATATATATATATATATATATGACCGCCATGGTGGCCTACTTGATAGTGTACTGGGCTTTCACCCCGAGGATCCCGGTTCGATTCCCGGCCAGGGCTTGGCATTTTCATACGCTATAAATCATCCCATCGTCTGCATTACCCCAAGTGTGCACAATAGTCGGAAAACACCAATATATATATATATATATATATATATATATAATAGTAGTTTTGTTATTTTAAGGCGAAAAGCACATTGAGGCTATTATCGCCTCCCTAAATGTAATTGTGAGTGTAAAGTGTTAAAGTCATAAGTGTAGTGTTGTAAGTATAAGTGTGTGTTAGACTCGGGTACCGCGAGGGACGTCTAAATTCTCTCAATAGGTGCAGCTAGTCTGCACCCCCCTGCGGGGTATACATATATATATAATTTGCATTCATATGTAACTAAATAATAATTAAGTTTCAATATTCGTTTTCGTGGTAACAAAGAGAAAATTTTATTAATAAGTGTTAACTAAAACAGAAATTGTAAATACAAATTAATTTATAGTATTAGTTTCTGTGGTTACAGTTTAAATAATTAAATTTAATACCCAAATATCTTGTGGCTTTGCCCCACGAAGTTCTAAACTTTCCTTAAGTTTAGATATTATATAAAATCTAAAATGTAAGACTTGATACGATGATTGTATAATGGTTTTAGCATTAATAGCCTAATACTAATAAAGAATTAATTAGCGTTACAATTACAGTGTTCATCAATTGATTTTTTTTAATTGAACATAAAATTTAAAAATTGAGATCCTTTTACTATGGTTTCCAATAAGGAATAAATTTAGAAGATTTGTTATTTATATATTTTGTCTTTCTTCATGTAATATTTCTCAACTCTTTTTTCTAAAGGAATAAAGTTCAAAGATACAAAAGCGCGCTTTGGGACTACTATATATATATATATAACTTATTTGTAAGTGTTCATATAAGTAATGTTAACTAGAATTTTTCTACAATAGCTTTTGTGGATGGAATGGGTAAATTACACCCATTACAAAATGTATTAACTTGCTTTAATAAACAACCTAAATTACGTTCAGTGTAAACTATTGTTTGCTATTACACTGCATTGCTTCCAGGCTTCAGTTTAAGTTAGGCTACATCAAAGACTTGATTTAAATTCCAATATAAATGCACATTGGTTACTAACATTGGTTTAACCATTTACATCAAGAAGTTGAATCTATATTACAAAACCGTGAATCCATGGTGATTTAATCGTTAATGCACACAACTATTGTTTATTATTTTTGAACATTAACGTTTGTATTTCGTTAGTTGATAGAAATACAAAGTTTGGAATTTTAATTTGAAACGAAAATTAATTTTTGTGAAAACCAATTTTTATGTTTTTTTCGACAGATTGCAAAATATTGTAAAAAATTATACGTTTTGTTTATTTTTTTTGTTGACTAAAAACAGTAAGAATACTGTGACAAAACGTGTTTTAAAAAATAACTGTTAAATATCATTTTTGTGTCTGTATAAGACATAACAAGAAATATTTTTAAATTCTTATTAAATAAAAAAGAGATAATCTGTAGGTACATATTAAAACCTCACAAATACGCAAATAACACACATTAATAAAATGTTCATGGTCACATATTGTACAAGTACGAACCACAGAACAGTTGAAAACTGTTTAAATAATGCCACTCTGTAATTCTTAGTATTTGTTATCTCTAGTAGTAAACTGTAGTTTGTTTAAAAAATATATAGTTACTGTCAGGAGTAAATGAATATTGTGTATTAATTTTTTTACAAAACAAAATTATTGTACTTTTCATAAAGACTTTATTCATATATTTTTTAATTCATTTCAAAATTCACACAGACACACACACGCGCGCGCACACACACACACACACACACACACACACACACACACACACATTATATTAAATAAGTCCATGAAGGATATCAGACATTTAACATAATTACAATTTAGGCCACTTTAACACTTGTCACCAGACTGGCACTAAACTATATCATTGTCGAATTATTTTAATATTTTATAGATACTATCATATTATTAATAGATACTGTCTTTATTAAAAGAAAGTAATAAAATCGTTACTCTCGAATGTCATTCGATTAGTAGGATTTATTTAGATATAAACTAAAATTATGTTGTTTATGTACAATTAAGTATTAAAAGTAACATTGTTTAATTACAATAATTTTTAATACAGTTGAACCTAGCCTAGTTGTAGCTTTACAACAATGTTATACGCATTGTATAACATACAACCTTTTGATAATACCTCAATAAATATTTGAAAAAAAACTAATAATTTTATGAACATTATTATTCTTATATAGTACATTTCGTAATAATTATAAATTTTAATTCCATGCAGTATTATATATATATTGAATCGTTTAAAGTATTTCGTTTAGTAATCCAGTGTTATTTTGTTTAGTCATTTACTGAAGCAGTGTTTAATTCAAAATTTAAAGCATATTTTGAGCAAAAGTTTAATAATAAGTATTGAGTAGATTAAATTCCCAGTGCCAAACTTGTACTGCGGTTATAACACTATCTGATTTCACACTTTGCAAAATTACAAAAATATTATATAAAACTTGTCATTTTTATATTTACTATAGTTATTTGATTCGAAAACTATCGAATCAAAGTTAAATATTAGGTTCGTTTCTCAAAATAAATTCCTTTTTATTATATGTTAAAAATATATACATACTCTTAGTATTGTATTAAAAGCAATCATATGTTTACTTTAATTTTTGAAACAAATACTTTGTGTATAAGTTCAATACGAAGAAGTATATATAATGTATTTACAGTTCAATGTTTGCAAATAAAAAACACAGTTTTAAATCTATATAAAACTTTATTGGCTATTTACAAGTGATATACTTGAATACGTCCGTTGTAAATAGCCTGAAAAGTGCAAAACGTAAAGTAAGTAATATATTTTTATAGTGATTTAAAACTGTAATGTTATTTATAAACATCAAAATATGTTTGATTAGCACATAGTTAAAATCTCACTGGTTTAAATGCTTCAAAGAAAAATTTACAGTAATTTTCAGTACGTATTTTTTCTAATTTGAATTTTAAAACTCAGAAGAGTTTATATTGGTGCATTTAAAATATGTATTAGTTCACTTCTAAAGTATATCAAATTTACTAATATCACTAAAAGTATAGGTTTTTTTATACTTTTATTTTGTATAAACACTAAAAGTAACCTTGTTTTATTAAACTTGTTAATGACAATTGGAAGTTATCACAACTTATAAATTCGCGCTGGTATAAAGACTTTTAGCATGAAGCAGAGTGATATGAAATTGTGATAGTGTACATAGGCGAAAACTTTTTCAAATCTGACAACGGTGTTTTCTTCAAATATGTCATTAAAAGGTGATGTCCTTGTGACATCCACACAGCCAAGGGATGATTTAATAGAATGGATTTTGGTGTAAAATTACAGTGTAAAAATTACTACTGCAATCACACCTGCAGCAGTTCCAACACCTACTGTGTTAATTTTAATAATTTTACGAATTAAATTTGAAACTATATGCGTCATCTTCAATTCTTTGTAGAATTAGTTTCCATTAAACTTGTAACGGGTTAAAAATTAACCCGGTTACTAAAACGCACGGCTGGTCCTACGTAGCCTGAGATCAGACCATAAACCGTACAAAGGTCAGTTGGCTATTGTAGATAGGTACAGTACAAAGGTCAGTTAGCAATGGTAGCCTAAGGCAAAACAGTAACCAGTGCAAAGGTCAATTTGCGAGGGCTCCCATTACCTACACTGGTAAGAACCGCTCGCTCCCGGGACTCTGAGACCCGACTGACTAAGAACGGGTTTCTGTGGATGCACGGTGCTCAACAGTATAAAAGGAGACCACTGTGGCTGCAAAGGGGTTAGTCTTTCACCGACCACTCGATAACTTTGGTCAGTCTTTTGCCGACCGCTCACTATGACTTATGGTCAGCCTTTCGCCGCCCGCCCGCGATAACTCTGGGCAGTCTATGACATCTCATCGAACGAAAACGCATACTGTCAGGAAACAGGTGACGTATACCGAGGTAGGAATTACCGTAGAAGCATTTATAAATCTTAGAAATTGGACATTCCAAATTCTTAGAGTAGCTAGGATTCCGAGAGCTCGAGAATATCGAACTCCCGGAAACCTAAAACCTCCTTACGCTCGAGAATATTGAGCACCTAAAACTTCCTTAGGCTCGAGAATTTGAGAACCTAAAACTTCCTTACGCTCGAGAATATTGAGCACCTAAAACTTCCTTAGGCTCGAGAATTTGAGAACCTAAAACTGCCTTACGCTCGAGAATATTGAGGACCTAAAACTTCTTTATGCTCGAGAATATTGAGCACCTAGAATTCCATACGCTCGAGAATATTGAACACCTAAAAACTCCTTACGCTCGAGAACATTGAGCACGTAAAACTTCCTTACGCCCGAGAATATTGGGCACCTAAAAACTCCTTACGCTTGAGAGTATTGAGCACCCGAATCCTTGCTCCCATAAATTTGCGCAGCTATTCAATTTTAAAAATCAGTGTCCCTTTTGGCGATGATGACTTAAACATGGGTGAGCAAAATCATGAAATACTGATTTTTGTCAATGAGCCCAATTTATAACTGAGCCAAACAACCTTACATAAAGTTGAACCTTGGACGAAGCCTATGAATGCGGACGGCTATCCAGCAGTAGTCGTAACGAAAACGTAACATTTTACGTTGAAAATTGATAAATAAATTGCCATAATTAAAAAAAATTAATAAAAGAAATCTATCTTTCCGTACTAGTTCTGGATGGCCTCTGTTACACACTGCGATAAAATCATACATTATCTTAATATTTACAAGTTGGTACTTTTTGATACTCTGTCTTTTCCATAGATATTCTGCAACATATTCAAGGATTTATTTTTCGGTATACGGTTGTTTAATGGAATTAGTGTAACGCTAATTCTGGATGAGATAAAGTTTACTTTAGTCCTACTTTATTTAAAATTAAAGATTTCTACACTTGCCGCCAATGAATTTGTTTTTCTTACGTTTTTAAATGTTTAAAAACTACTTAAAAAGTTTTTATCCACAATAAATCATTTTATACATTGTGGTTACATGCAAGTGTTTGATGAAAAAAAGTAAAAAAATATTTTTTAAATATTTAACCTCAAATATCGCCCGAAAATACAAAATAATAATAATGAAATCATTGTCGCACTAACTGTCTAAACTGGAAAACCTTTTTTTGTCAACGCTTAAATCATTTTAATCAACTATCATTTATTTTATTCATAATGTTCGAAGTATTTGTCTTTTATATAAAAAAATAATTTCTTCCCATGTACATTTCCATGTTGTTTCCAGCAAACGTAATTTACTTAAATTATCATTATAATTTTACAGAATATTTGGTACGGCTGACACTACACCAAATAGATCACAAACTAAAAAAAAGAAAAGAAAAAAAGTCGAAAAAGTACGAAATCACTTTATAATTACACAAAAAAACCAGTAACCTGTTTATGCACTTTAGTGAATAATATTAATTTTCCCTAACGGCGGTGGCTTGCTTTCCATGCTATCTCGCCATTACCCACTGAAATCTCAATTGTGACAATTTTTTACATTTTGTTGGTTGGTTCTTGTTTATATTTTACTTACAATCTTTGAGACATCCGTACGAATATTAGTTTCATTTTTTTCTAATGAAAATATAAGATATTGGGTCAATAACATAACCTAAATGTTACAAAAATGTAACTGGAAATATTTTTAAGTTGATAGAATATTTCACATTCACATCTACTGATATCTGTGATGCTGTCTCTTGTTCTGTTTAAGATCTCTTTTATGCTAAAAGCTATAGATGTTGATATTTTACACAAATCTTGTAATAGTTATTTTCTAAGAGTATGTTTGCCTTTCATAAGTTGTTAATATTATTTTTACAATTTGTCGATTGTAATTGGTTTATATTTGATTTATCTCTTAATACAAATAACGCATTAAAATGTTTTTACATCAAATAATGTTTTTTTAGATAAACTATAAAATTATGTTTTTTTTTCTTTATAGTTCAGCTACAAATTAATAAAAACATAATGTTTACCTAAAAATGTTTAACAATAATAGATTATTTTCGTCATTATACTATTACATTATGATTCGTGTTTTTAAATTGTATAATAAATCCTAACGGCTATAATTGTGCATATTATATTAAAATCAAAACTTATTTAGATTTTGATCTAGATCAAAGACTTTAGATATTTACCCCTACTTATGATTTCAATAAGTACAATAACAGCAGCACACAGCTGTCTCGCAGAGGGGATAAATGGAATTTCCAAAATTATTTTTCTTTGTTCTACCTTTTTCAAATTCTGATTTCACCAATACAATCAGCATTAAAACATGCATATATTATGATTATAAATTTCCAAATTACATTAAAAATATGAAAAAATAATCGAGATCTCCAGCCAAAAATTTCAGTTTAAAATGATTTTTTGGAACAAAAATTATATAAATATTCTTTTGTTTCGCTGTTTCACAAAAAACACATGTAATTGTTTACCACACTTATGACGTGTTAATACACTTGCGTTAACAATAAAAAAGCAAATTAATACAGGTGCAGCATTGTTCTAAAAATGTAGTCGTTAATATTCGCTTTTCATTAACAAGTACTTTTATTTTATTAAAACATCTGCCGTCATTTAGGCTCACAGTATAATATATTATTTAAAAAAATAGTTTTTGCTTTGAGGGTGAAAACAAACTCTAGATCTAAAGTGAATCTAGTTAATATAGGCCACTTATTTAAAATATAAATTGTAAAAATAGATCCATAAGCTTGGGCAGATGTTGCAATATTATATCTAAAAGCATGGACAAAATATTAAAGACCAATATTGTTAAATTTGTAACTAAAAATAGAAAAATATCAGTAAAACCACAAGCAAAAAAGCTAAACATAGATGTCAAATGTCGTACTTAAGGTGGCAAGTACGCACGTTAGAAACGAACAACGTGCTGAGTTGATGAAAATGAAAACACCAAAATAATGTAAAGTCGACAGAGGTAAAATTCCAGGAATACTTGAACTTCAAAGTAGGTAAACTGAAATACTTTCCTTTGCATTTAAACACTTAAACATTCAGTATCTGAAACTGTGTGCCCATTCTGTCAGCATTAATAAAAAATCAAAACAATATTCATAAAGTCTAATTTTTTCAAAGCATAATCAATGTAAATTAGTATTGATAGCTTACTGAACCTAATTTTACTATAATAACCTCATTTTATCAGTCTTACGATGTAACTTTATAATGTAAATTGAAATGAAATTTATACGTAAACTAAACCTAACATAAACCAAAAGATATTTTGTTTTCTAAAAAGCCTTATAGCCAAAACAAATTTAATCGGTATGGTTCTTTTATTTTAACAATGACAAATGGTTCAGAGGCACGATGCCTATTGCATTAGGCTGACCGTCTCTTGATTTACTAAAACGAGGAATTACTTGCAGGCACAAGTTTCAGAAGTGAAGTTCAACATATCAGAACAATATTTTCTGAACATTGTTTAGTGCCTAATATTGAACAGACATTAAATGCTTAAGTGTAACTAACCTCTTAGCAGTGCTTGGTAGTAACAACACACACACACACACACACACACACACACACACACACACACACACACACACACACACACACACACACAAAATTTTACAAAGCTTTTTGATAAAACAAATTAATAATAGAAAACAAAAACAGAGAAAGACGTTGGTTGGTGTCTAGTTATAAACAGTTAATCATATCCTTTTCAATGTTTATAACTTATTTACTCTTGAAAAGTTTCGCCATAATTTTTCTATTGCATATGTCTAATTAATTAATTATAATTACATATCAGGGTTTTTTAAAATAAATCTGACTGTATTTTGCAATGAGAATAAATGATTTTTTTTTATATTTATAACTCAAAAATTTTGAAACTTTCTTAACTAAAAATCTTAAAATGCTTAGAACTTATTTCTTTTGAAATATTTAGAACATCCTGAAATTAATTTAATATAGATAAATTCATGTGTATTGCTTAACAAGTATTAACCAAAATTGTGTTAAATTTTAAAGCTTTAAATACATTTTATCTATAAATGTTCAAAATATAATAATTATTGTTCCGGTGGAACGGCTGATATCTTTGAGCAGTCCCTAAATAAAAACTGTTAATTTTGTTTAATATTAAAATACAGTTGTTTTATTGATGCAACCTGTAATGCTTGTGTAGCCCACACTTTCGTGACGTTAAAGGAGGTTTTGGGATCGACTTCTTTGCTAAGGGCGAGCTAGTAAATTGATAACAACATCTAAATAAATATAATTTATTCATTGATATTGATTAATTTGTTATGCCTTTCAACGGTGGGAAGTTTTATATTTAATTCTTGTTTGTTTGCTCACAGCTTGTTTAGTAAGTGGCAATAATTAATTATTGGGGTTCATATACGTTAATATATAGGCACAATCTTATTCGTACCGGTCCTCTGACGCACTCTTCTCTCAATAACACACCACAGAGCACCAATGAGCGAGCGTGTATAGCAATTTGATATAGCATGTTTGCTAAAGTATAATTTCATTTACCTCAGATATTCGTTTCCTATTATCTATACTAGATTCTATCGTATCATAAATTAAAAGTGTTTTCTGAGCGAAATGGTATAAACTGTAAAGACTTGTGATCTCCATAATGGAGCTTCATTTTGAAATGTTGATTTCATTTTAGTTAAATAAACTTGATTAATATCTTTTTAAAAGAGTATAATAAACAAATTTCATATAATAATGCATATAAATTACATTAAATTTACATTAGTACGAAATCTGTAGACTGTAAAATTTGCTTTATGATTAACCAGCTGGTTACCGGCGTTGAACGGGTACTTGTCCAATCACATTTTCTATGCGCTGTCAAATATTTGTATTATGTAATCAGGACTGTCATTAATTACGCTAATGTCTTTTTCGGAATTTTTGATTATTATTTCTCGCATTTTTCTCCCTGTTGAACTAAAAGTTAATCGGCTTTGTCACTATTCACTTCACAACTCTACAATTCATGAATTTGTCACTGACATCGACAAGGTCACCCGTCTTCCGTATTACTGTCGCGATGTCTTGCTGACCATACTTTTGTCATGAATTAGTAATACGTATGTTTATACAAAATTTGTTTGATATCGTTCCATAGTTATTGTGTAAGTAAACGCTCACGAACATGGACTACTTCATATTCAGTAGTCTATACGATGAATAAATACAGGCCTATGTATAGTATAATGTTGATTAAATAAAATGTGAATAATTATAACGTATTCATAAAAAATCTAAATTAGACAATCAGTTGTCTCTTATGAATATCTCAAACAATTTTTTTTTAAATATAATATCACAAAACTATAAACAATTTAATTTTTAATAAACTATGATTATATTCAACAAAACCTGCACTTACTTGTTTCCCATTCGGCACACTCACACTTCCCACTCTTACACAGATTACTGCAGCAATACGTATCGTCTTTGCACTGAAACATGGTATTACTAAATATAACAATTATGAACTCTACATTCCTAATTAATATACATTTCTAATTAATTAAATAGGAAAATGTTAGATCAAACAATTTTGGGTTTATACAAGATATCTCTGCACCAAATTTCAAAACAATTGTTCATTGCCTTAGGTCGAACATGCGGATAATCATCATTGTAAAAACAGAGGCAGCCATCTTGAAACTGAAGTAAATGGGAAAAAATTTTACATATATATCATTTCCTTCATATCAAATTTCAAAAAAATTCGTTCATTTAATTTAGCTAAAACTTTTTACAAGTTTTTTATAAGTTATTGAAAATGAGAGCGCGCCATTTTGAAACGAAAGCGAATTGACAAAAATCTTGAAAATACGATGATCGCGCCATAATTCAAGACATTTGGTCAATGCATTTTGCAAAAACTGGGTAACAAACAAAAACACACAAACCAAATACTGAAGTGTCGACTTGAAACGGAGCATAGCACGGTCAATTATTTTTTTATTTTTTAAAACAAGTACCATGAATTGAAAATGGATGTAAGTATATGTTCTTGTATTTAGTGAGAAAGCTGCACGAGGCCATGCATTAAATATATATTTATCTTTTTTTATTACCAATACTTAATAAAAGTACTGAAAGTAACGTAAGAAAGTTAGTTTGTAACGTAATATTTGCTTCCTAGTTTTAATTAGCAATATATTACAAGAGCAATATTTACACGTTAATATCTACACATTATACATTACCATTTATTTAGTAGGTTACCTAGTTTTTAAAGAGGACTGCATACATAAACTTCTGTATTGCCTTTTATTATTATTATTTATTATTATTATTATTATTATTATTATTATTATTATTATTATTATTATTATTATTATTATTATTATTATTATTATTATATTAGGCTTTTTATATCAATATTTGTTTTTAAAAAAGTGATCTACAAATATTACGCATGTTTGTGAATATAAAACAGAGTGGAGTACTCACTACCAATATTTTAAAACTATAATTAATAAAATATTACAAACGCATTATTTCCACATAACCCTTAATATACAAAAGACTGCCTCTGGCAGTAACCACAGACATAGAATCCTTCATCACAACATTCTTCATTGGGAAAACACTGCGAAGACTACAATAAATTTAATACAAAAGCATTATATTGTTCGTCACCAACCGGAAATGTAAATGATTGTAATAATGAAAACATTTGCAATATTTTTTTCAGATTTCGTTAGAAAATAAAAAATATGATTTAAAATTATTTGCAAACAAACTAATGCAAATAATTTAAAATGAAAATAAAGTCCAGTTTGATAGTAAACAATTCAGTTTAATTGTTTACGTAGATCTTTAAAATGTGACAAAATTACTGTCTTACTTTGCTACCATCCAAAGCGCAAGGAAACTTACATGCACCATTAAAGCAGGAACTTAGACAACAATCTTGGTGACCAGAACACTAAAGCTTAATAAGAATTGGAAACATAGGAATTTACAAAACACTTTTTTTTTATTTTGTATCAATATCTATATCAATATCAGTATGTATAAAATACACAATTTTTCTACCTTTATATAGTAATACTTTTTCGATGTTTATTTTCAGTAGATTTAATTTATAGTTGCTGATGTATTAAACTTCAGAAATTTTAAATTCTTAAATACAGGACTTATGTGTATACACACACACACACACACACACACACACACACACACACACACACACACACACACACACACACATATATAATGGATGGATGGATGGATGGATGGATGGATGGATGGATGGATGGATGGATGGATATATATATATATATATATATATATATATATATATATATATATATATATATACGTATAAATATACTTGTATGTGTATATAAAAGTATATATATATATAGTTAGATTTTGTATATCTTTTTTTAATATAATTATTTACTATAGAGAAGAGCCCAGTAAGTAGGATAGCAGATTGTTTGCTTATGTACGCCGGTCTGTTTATATCTACTATAGTTGCCTTATTCCATGCAATATGTATATATTACGTCTTCATTAGTAGCTATTTTAAATGAAAACGTCAAAGATTAAAAAACTTTACAAACGAAAGTTATTTCATTGTTTGTTTTGTTACAGTAACTTATAGTACATATCCTTTGAGAGTCATTTGGTCAGAGAATATTGTAAATTTTGTAATTTTCATCATAAAGGTTTTTAAATGTCAGGCGTTTCATAGAAAGTCGGTCTTTGTAAACTAGCAGCGTCGCGCATTTGGCGAACTATCGCTTTACACAGAAACATAAAAAAGTATCATTTTTTAAGATCAATAAGGTAAAATAACTAAATACTTGTACGTTACTATTCAAAATAATTTAATTTTTCTTAAAAAAATTGTTTATTTACAGATAACATGTAAACGTGTATAACTATACTAAAGAAAAGAAAAAGTAACTAAAAATGAAAACAAGTGATTGATTCAAATTTTTTTTTCTTTCGAATTGATATCGGTCACTATGCATGCGGTGTTAGTAACGAAATAAGGAAGTCGTGTGCACAAGTATCAAACAGTAGTTTCTCTTTAAGCTGCTTCATTCATTTATTAATGAATCTATAGGGTCCTGTTTCTAAAGGGTGAGAAAATAAACGTGTCTTTCAAAAGTCTCTTTCTTAGGAGAAACAGTGAAGTTTTACGATCTTGGAAGAGTCCATGAAGTTCCTTTCACTCAACATCTTATCACTCCATATTCATCCTCAAAACCAAAGCTTCAGAGAAATATTTTTCACTTACTTTTCAATTTAAAAGTTAAATTATTTCAAGTTCAATTTGATTTAATATTATATAAAAAAACTGATTTAGCATAATTACCAATTTGTAATATTGTTGTGTGTTTTAAAAAAACTGATCAAAGTTAAACAAATAGCAAGGCACATTTTTATTGACGTTTTGGAAGAAGTGGCTCTGTTCAGAATATGAATGTTTGTTTTCTGTTTTTCCTCTATTTTGTTTTGACTGATGATACAAAATTTAACTCGGAAGTTATTTTTACTGTCAAAGTTCAAAAATAGGACATACAACACTGATCCTTAAACGACTCTTTTGTTCTGTCGCACTGAAAGAAAGAAGAATAAACAACTTAAAACAAAAAGATATTACGATTATGTCTCAATCATACTTTTATGTGTTATATTTTAAAAACATCATGACACAAATGGTTTCGAACGAATTTTAATTTGTTTTTTTTCAAATTAAATTCATAAAGTAATTTGTGAAACGTAATGTACAAAACGTAATTCTAGTTTTTATAATTTTGTCAAGCAGTTCTTACTGTTCGATCCGAGTGGCTAATTACTTTTCCGTGGTAAGTAGAATTTTAATGAAATACAAAACTAGGCCTATAGCTAATTTTAACCGAAAGTAAAAACAATTATGCTGTTTTCTTCGTTAAAATTTTGTATTTTAGTAGCCGTACAGTTCTTGCATTTCCTACCATACATTTTGTGTAAACAAAATATTGAAACAAAGCAAATTGAAATAATTCAGGCTGGATTTACACAGAAATGTAGATAAAAGCAAAACCGCCAAATGTTAACTTTACCGAAGAATATTAGTAAATGGGAGAAACAATGGCGTGATTTTCAAAGAGTTCAAAGGAAATGGCGGTAAAAAGGTAAACTTGAACACAAAATGTGGGTATCAAATGCTATTCTTGGGTAGTGTTCAGTTTGGCGTTATGTTTACGTGGACTTAATAGAGCCTGCTTGGAATTTTAGAAACGAAACAATACTTTTACCTGTTCAAAGTGAACATATTAAGAACTCAAAGAGAGTAATAAGTTACAGACATTTACTCATTATGATTCGAAATCAATCAAAATTCTTAATTGTTTTTCTTTGTTGTAGATAACTAAAATTAATCGCTTATGTAATAAAAGAAAATTTAGTTACTATTTCAAAAATATTCCTCGAGGAACATAATAAAAGTTGTGTACAATCAAAAGCTTTATAAATTACGGGATTAATAATTGTTGACTATTTATTTGAAAAGACAATAACCAGTAACTACTGTGAATATAGAACGCCATTAAAAATCGAGCGGAGCGGTATACATTAACTGCACAATCTATGTAAATAATTGCTGCAGTTGTAATATGTACCGGACAAAGCCAGTGCACAAACACTCGCCGTCACAGTATAAAGGCTTATTTTATTTGTTCCTCTCATTGGATACAATTTCACATTTTGTTGAAAATCTTTGCCTCTAAATTCACTAGATATGTTTGCCTATATGAAAAAACTTTCTAAAAGAATGAAAAATAGCAAAAGTGGAAAAAACCTGATTAATCTCAGTAACGTAAAACATACTGCCAAAATTAAGTTTAATAACATCAAGTGAACTAAGATTTGGATAAGTAAATATTACGTGATATCGCCTTATTTTAAAAATAATATACTATAGACAATTTTTACATCAAAATACATTTATCTGTTTAAAAATGGTCTCTAATCAAAACTTTAAAAAATTACATAATTTCAAAATTATAAATTAATTCATAACTTATTTTTAAATAAATTTAAAACTACAAATATAATTATTCAGCTTTATTCACACACTGATTACGACTGTGTGCGTTGCTGTGTGTTGTGAGTGGTTACCGAACAGTTTCCTACTACTCTGCATGCGTAGTGGCGGGCGAACCCCCCATGGAGCTGATAGCTGTTGAAAGAGCGAGGCTGTACTGGCGCAAGTGAAGTACTGAGCCGCGATATAGTCATAAATGGCAATTACAGAGGAGCGAAATTGGACTCTGGAGATATGGCAGCAACAGTGGGACGAATCAACAAATGGACGATGGACATACTAACTCATAGGTAACATCTAGGTTGATGCAACAGGGATCATGGGGAGGAGGATTTCTATCTTACACAGATGTGTTTTTCCGATGAAGCTGCAAACATATCTGCGAGGTATTATTACACCGGAAAATCTGGTTGCGACAATGATGGCTTCAGAGTCCAACTGGAGGCCATTGCGGGATTCGCTGCAGTGGTCATGAAGAGGTTGAGGGCTGAGGATCGAGAAAGGAGAGCCAACGTTGTAGAAGAGTAGGCGGTCAGCCAGTCTACCTTCCCACGATGTAATGCCTGGTGGCGGTTCCGTGGGGGGTTTACAGAAGAGCATTCGCTTTTGGTGGTTTTTTTAGTGAGTAACAATATATCTTAACTTGAGTTTGAGCTTGATTTTGAACTTAATTTGAGTCCCACACTCTCGGATAGTGACTGTACCCTACCCCAGGTAGTCGATACAAGATTTTTTCCACCATTTTGGCTACGCAAAACACACACGAACACACACAACCAATTAGATGAGTAGAGAGAGAATTTAGATTGTCTTTATTTAAGGGGGCGGAAGTAAGACCATAAAATTTTCTCTGCCACTTAACCACAGAAAAAAATAAATACAAACAAATTTAGCCTATAGTTAATAAGATAAAATATTTTTTATAAAACATTAACCTCAAACGATGAAGCAAAATAATCGTTCCTTTTGTCAGGTTGTTAGCATTAGACACACTAAGGTACATCAGAGCTACCAATTTTGATTTAAATATAAAAGAGTTTTATTAAATTTTGAAAACAGTATCAATGTTATAAATATCACACATTGTAATATAATAAAAGATGGCGAGAAAAAAAATTTTGTATAGTGAGATAATTATAATATTAACTTAATAAATAATATAAATTTAATAAAATATTAAACGTTGTGATTAGGAGACATAATTCAATTGAATGTAGCTCATTCAAAGTTTGAATAATTTTAGTAATCAAATTCTAACAATACTGAAAAAAATAAAATGATTATCTGATATAATTACAGTAATTAAAAGTAAAAACAAAATAAAACTTATCACCTAAACTACTCTCGGTATAACTAAAATTCAATTTAGCAACGATTAAAAACAAAGAAGCAAATAAGAAAACGTTTACAAAATGGGAAGCGGACATGGCGTTCAAGAGATACAAACAATCGCGGAAAATCAGTTTAGGAAGAAGAATATAAATAATTTTTAGATGGACTTTGTTCTATCGTCTTATCACCGAAGTCGAGAGCCAAAAATTCTGTTTCCTTTTGTATATAGATTAAGTTTATTAAGTTACTTACACTAGAGAAAGCAAATATAAAAATTACAAATTAAAAAAATACTATGAAAGGTTAATGATGACAAATCGTTACTCACGGTTCACAAATCAACAACACAACATTTACAGATCAAATGGGAGGGATCATTAAGCATTTGTCGAAGCAAAAGAAAAATATCACAAGGAATATTTTTGTAACTCTTAACCCTGTACATGAAAGTAAAGAGATGGTAAACTTGAAATGTGAATTATCACTTGCTTTCCAGTATTCTCTGCTAACGGACGTGCCATTCTCTGTCGTAAAACATATTTAAATGTACGGCAGTTCTATTCTGAATAGAGATTTACAGCAAACTGTCAAAGTTAAAGTAATACAGCACAGGGATTGTTTGGAACTCGTCGAATAGTCTGAAAATAAATACAATATGTATGATGTTTACACGAATTCCTTCACGGATGGAAAAATGTGAATCACACTGAAAAGCAGTGTACATCCGTTCGATCCAATTGTTTTTTAGAAAAAAAATTATTCCGATGTTTCGCCAAAATCATATCTAGCGTCTTCGAGGTTATTGTCGCTCCAAGTCTGAAGTCGAACAGCAGTTCGCAAAATAAATTGACAAACTGTACAACTGAAAAAATACATGTATATTCAGGTGTGTGTGTGTGTGTGTGTGTGTGTTGTATATATATATATATATATATATATATATATATATATATATATATATATATATATATATATATATATATATATATATATATATATATATATATATATATATATATTTATTTATTTATTTATATATATATATATATATATATATTTATATATATTAAATAAATAATTAAAAATTTAGTTATTAAAATATAAATTATTAAAATTAGAACATACAAGGTCGATACATTATTTCCATAAAATCGTGTTATATTGTTGCCAGAAATAGCAAAGTATTGGAAAAACAAGTCCTCATGTTAATAACATTATTAGAGTCCACTAAAAATTATAAACAAAACTTTTAACCATTGTATTAATTTATGTTGAAAAGTTCCAGAGTTTTAATTCCATTACAAAATTATTTTTAGTTTTACATATAGAAAATGAATGGAACTTAGTGTTATACAAATTTTATTGAGCTAAATTATTCCCGTAAATATTTAGTTAAAACATTATCGAGAAAAAACTTAAATATTTTTTCAAAGTTAGATAAAAATATTCCGCTAAAAATTTTCTCATTATGTATCCTAAAGAACTGAGTTAGAGAATTTGAAAAAAATCAACTGTAGAGTTTTATAATAAATCGGAAATAACAATGTAGATCAGGTTTTATTTCTTTTGGATTCTTTTATTGTCTTTAAAATTTGTTACACTGATCGGAACAAATTTCATTTTTATCTATACTAAAACATGAAGCGGAAAATCCGTGAATTTTGTTCCCGACGTGTTTAGTTACTTACAGATATTGAACTCCCACTCACATTTATCGTTTCGTTGAGCTGGTTTCAAGTAAATTTACAAAACAGGATAGCTTTTATCGTATTAGTCTGAGATGGCCGACATAGTGTCCGAATGTTGCTCCAAAATAAGTTATGATAAAAAATCTTCTGACAGAAATTAAATTTTCTACAACTTTATCGTTTTCCCACCTCATACCGTTTTTAACTATGGTCTAAAATGTAAAGAAAGTGTTTACACACTTTTAGTAAAGCGTTGATATTCAAACTAGTTCATAATATGAAGCTTTTGTGACTTATGATCCACAAATAAGATTTGAGCTCTTAACCACTTCAAATTTGATTAATTAATAAAACACATTAATTAAAATAAAATTATATTTTAATATTTATGTAAATTTTATATCATTATATTTATTTCTTATTATTTTTCTTTTATAATGAATTATAATTTGCAGCAGTCATGAACGTGCAAGCAATGTAACACGAAATCCTGTAACTTTAAATTAGTTACACTTTTAACAGATCATTACAAATCAGCTATTTAATTATCGTTTTAACCAAGAAATGCAATATAAAAAGCACGAATTTTGACCACTGCGCTTGCTCATTAAAAGATAAAATTGACATTTTGAAAGGAAATCCTTTTCTGTACTTAATCTTATTTCAGACACGTAAATACCGCCTACAACTTATTTCATTTTGTTTTTGGTTTTTTGATTTTTTTAAATTAGACTCGAAATCTTTGAGTCACTACTTTGTTTGTTTTACATTCTATACTTCTGGATATTCTGTGTTAACCTACATGCTAAATTTACGCAGTAATAAAATTATGAGATATTTAATATTCACAAGTTGGTACTCGTGATACAAGTTTTCTTCTCCATCAGTGCTCTGTAACAGTATAAAGGTTTTATTTCTCGTTACGCTGCTTATTTATAAAAGTAGAACAAAGTTACTTTTTGTTGAGATTAAGTGTACTTTGCCATAAATCGCTTTAAAATCAGTCAAAAGTTATAAACAATAGAGTAACTTTAATTATGCAGTGTTTTTCTGTAGTGCGAAAACACAAGCCAGACAATGATTATATGGGTCAAAGCAAAGAGAAACGTTTCAAAGCACGTGCCACGAACTGCTTTTGACAGTCATTTTGTTGTTTAGTAAAATAATTTATATCTGTAGAACAGCTTACCTGATTTACTTGACATTTTATATTGTAATAAACATTGTATTGTATAAAAGCATATTATAAATAAAATTACTATAATACGTTTTAAGATGGCATCCGTTTAAAAAAATATTTACTAAAGAGCAATATCTTTTTATGTAAGAAAATTAACATTAAAGCAGTTTCGAGAAATATTTTAAGATCGGTATTGTCCTATCGTTATGACTTACAAAGGGAAACAACGTCCTGTTTTAACAGTGTATATTGTTGAGAGTTATAAGCTAAATGACCTGCTCTGCGAAATGAACCTTCTTAAATTTATATGTTTTAATTACAGCATTTTATTTTACAATATTATAAAAAGTATATTGTTTTGAGTAATTTTAATTTACAATAGCTCAAATATTTCCCATTTTGAAACGGGTTACTGAAACAAATAGACTTCTGTATCTAATCCTTTACATTGCATGAGTGTCGGGCAAAATTTAATTTCGACGGTTAGAAAGTTGCAGATATTATAGTAAATAAACTTAGTGGACAGGTTTTAAGGGGCATTTGTTAATAAGAACTTTTTTCTTTGACTCGATGTCCTCAATCAAATCTGTGTATTTCAAAACAAAATTTATAATTCTCTTAAGAAATCAAGGATTAATATAATAGTAAATGCTTCTCTGAAACTTTTCTGACATTAATTTGATATTTCGTTTTGTTTTGATTTTTTTAACAATAACTTTTGCAATAATTTTGTGAACGTCAAAGCTTAATAATTTTAGTAGCAACAATTCGTCAAAACTCGGCTCTGTTCGTTGGTTTGATTCTGATAATTTCATTTTATTGAGTTTTACAACAACCTTGCATTTCTAAGGTTGTGACTTCTGAATTATTTTTCGTTTTTATTTTGAAGGTGTGACATGGTTTCATTCACACTTAAAGTGCCATACACCTGCTTCAAAGAAAACGGTAGGCACTCAAAATATATGGTTTATTTTCTGATGGAAAAATAAGTTAAAAGGCTTCTAAAATCGCCTTTTTAATCTAAAACATATTGGCAGATTTCAATAAACGTTTACCCGGTGTTGGTGTGCAATAAGTGAGGGATAAGATTATGTTTTATTGTTTAAAAATGACTTTTTTCTTAAACATGAAAATCTTGGTTTTTTTTCCTCTTTATATAGGAAAATTTCAACTTTTTACATATCAACTTTTTTGTTTATACGAGGTGTGTTCAGAAAGTAACGAGAATTTTTATTTTTTTTAACAAAATAATTATTTATTCTTCTACATTGATGTTGTCGCCTTCAAAATAGTCCCTATTGGAGATTATGCACTTGTGCCAGCGCTTCTTTCAATCTTCGAAACACTTCTCAAACTCGATCTTCAGCGATGCGCTTTTAATGTCATCTACGGCTGTAAAACGACGGCCCTTTAAGGTTATCCTTATTTTTGGAAATAGGAAAAAAAGTCACACGGAGCCATGTCTCGCGAATATGGAGGCTGGAGCATCGTTATAGTACTGTTTTTTGCAAAAAAAATCACGAACAAGCAATGAAGTGTGAGCTGGTGCATTATCGTGGTGCAAAAGCCATGAATTGTTTTTCCACATATCCGGGTTTTTTTTTTTTTTTTTTGGGATTGCTTCACGCAAACAGCGTTGAACTTGTAGGTAATACTCTTTATTGACCGTTTCACCTGGTGGCAGAAATTCATGATGCACTATGCCATTAATATCGAAGAACACAGTGAGCATAACCTTCACAATCGATCGCACTTGTTGAACCTTTTTCGGTCTTGGTGAGCCAGAATGACTCCACTGGGATGATTGAGCCTTAGTTTCAACGTCATATCCGTAAACCCATGTTTCGTACCTGTTATAATACGTTTTCAGTAAAACCCATACGTTTCAGTAATTCTGCATCGTCGTTGACTTCAATTAGTGACCCCTGAGCAAACAACATTCGCCACTGTTTTTTGTTCAAAATTCATGATTTTGGAACGAATTTTGCTGCCACGAATTTCATACACAAAACATTGGAAACAATGTCATGACATGATCCAATCGATATGCCAACATCATCAGCGACCTTTATAATTGTGATTCTGCGATTGTTCATAACCATTTCTTTCACTTTTTCCACGTTTTCATCGGTTGTTGATGTACTGGGGCGTCCAGGGCGTTCGTCATTTTCAACGTCTTCACGGCCTTCTTGGAAACGCTTATACCACTCGTAAACTCTTGCTTTACTCATAGCAGACTCATCATATTCATCACATTTCACATACTTTGTTACACTTTATTCTACGTTTTACGCGAAGTGTGATACGAATTCCTTGATCCATTTCTTTTCTGAGCAAACGAAAATCGCCGAGCTCATAAAAACACGCCTAACCTTAGTGGCTGTCACAGACAAAGTCAACAATGAAAACATCCGACAATTTTATCATACTTTAAGGGCATGCATACTAACATAACAAAAAAAAATGTTTGACAATCGGACTCTCCATGCTCTCGAATTTTAAAAATTGTCGTATATGAGAATTACACACACCTCACAAACTATCATACTATTTATTACAAAATGAAGAGCAATCATAAATGCCTGGTCACAAATAATCACTTTTTTAAGAAAAATATAAATTTCGCCTTACACTAACATTGACTTTACTTTGAAAACACTCACTAACGACAGACACAATTGTACGAGGATTTGATAAAGTAGCAAATCTTTTATAAACAATTTTAGGTAAACAAAAAGAAAGATCAATGTGGTACGATTAGTGGAGTTTTAATTTCAAAACAGATAAAACATTCTTATATAACAAAGTTTATAAACATTTGTGATGTCCTTGTAATTACGGCACTTATAAAGTTTGACGTAGGATGACAGTAATTTTACAGATATGTTAATTTTAATGCGTTAACAATTAACAAATAGGTACAAGTGCAACTTAGGACCTAATCAAAAATTTGTTTTCAGTAAAGAATATTACAATGCTACGTTATATCCGGCTTTTCCGGTGTGTAGCTCAGTTTGTTACGGAGCAAAACCTATCATTCAGATTTGGTTAGAATTTTAAAACTGTTTATTAAATTTCTCCGATTGTTTGTTTAATAGCTATGTTAGCCTGAGGTTATCTGTTTGCAGGAAAACACGAAAATTAAATTTTAATAAAAATAGTTTGCACGTAACTTAAACTAGGACAATTATAAAAAAAATTTAAGCCAAAATAATTCATTTAAGTACAAGTAATAATAATGATATGTAAGAAAATTCCCGTTTAGAAGCTATCATTAAGACTCCTTAAATCGTTATATATATATATACATATATATATATATATACAGGCTATATATTGTAAGCTAATAAGTCCTAAGTTTAAGATTGGCGAGAACATTATAGTAATTTCATTTGATATTTATTTGTTTTTTTTTACTCGAATTATTCTTGGAAGGTTGAAATGTACAAAATAATTGTTTTGAGCGGACAAAATTCCGAAATTGATTATGCCTAAACGGTAAAAAGAAAAAGGAAAGAAATAAAAAGCTTACTTCTTCAGTTATAATGGCCGCCTCGGTGGCCTAGTTGATAGCCTACTGGGCTTTCAACCCGAGCACCCGGATTCGATTCCCGGCCAGGGCTTGGCATTTTCATACGCTATAAATCATCCCATCGTCTGCATTAGCCAAAGTGTACGCAATAGTCGGACGTTAAACACACAAAAAAAATCTTCAGTTATTAGTAATTTATATAAATAATTTATATCGTTTAAGTTCTCAACTTGCCACTTATTAATTAATGTAAATACTCGGTTTGAAATATAATAACCATATTGTTTGAATAATTTGTTAAAAAATTGCGGCTTTTAAATATTTAAATGATATTTTTGTAAATAAAAAAATATTTACATGTAGTATATTTTTCCTAACTCGTTCAGTGTTATATCGAATGGTGTAACTATCGAAACTATTGAACAACGAGTAACATTTCAAAAACCTCGTATATACTGCTGGTGACAGTGTATCAATGGTTACGTTACAATATAGCCTACGGCTCTTAGCAATACATTCTAAAGTAAACTGTTTTACTGTTTGCATTTGTTAGACTGTTTTGTTTTTTGTACAATTTTTTTTTCTAAATTAAACAAGCAACAAAAATATTGTTTTTGAGTGATTTTTAAATACAACTCTAATCATTTCTAACAAATTATGAAAACAGAATAATTTGTTTTTAATTATTCGTGATATTGGTTAAAAATATAAAATAAATTGTTTTTTGTTGGTTTTAGAAGTAAACATTATTAATCGAACGAAAATTAAGGGTTAGCTGGTAAATAAAGGAGTATAAAAATGTTTTTTATTTATTTTCAATCGTGAATTACGTAGCCTACGTGCATTACATAAACACTCATCAGTAAATAAGCTTTGAAGAAATTTTAAAAGAAAACAAATGTAATTTTACTAACAAGAAAATTTTTTTTGATTTATGAATATCTTTTATTTTAAAGTATATTCGTTTTTAGGCGATATGATTGGTGTACATTACATGGTCACCGGTAGATATTACTGTAAGTAGAAACTATAATAGGTTACATTGAAAAACACGTTTTTACTGATTTTACGAACATTTTTTGCAAATGTAAAAAAGTAACTCTGAATTGAATACTGATCGACATTACAGCAATGATTCCGATTCTAAACTTAAGTTTGGTTTGTTATTATGGTACATTTAATAATTTAGCGAACAGTTTTTATTGATCAGTACACGAAAATTGAGTGAATGTAAGTAAGCTGCGATGTACACAAATATTACAAATAGTGTAACAGATTTTATAAAATATGGTATTATAAAATGTGATAAACAAATATTTCAAAAAATGTCTAGAGGATTTTGTGGCTCTAAAAATGGGTTGAAACATCTCGGTGATACACATATTCTGCAGTAAAATATATAATATATTCTTAAACCTTAGAATATAGTTCGAAACTAGAAGAAAAATACATCTAAAATATAACAACAAAGTGTGGAATATTTTGTGGCATATATAATGTGGTTGAAAAAAGTAGACAAGAAAATAAATAAAAAACAACATCAAATTAATGAAGGTTTTACAAAATCTGCAATATTATTCGGAATAACTTCATGAAAAAATAATTTTTTATATTGTAATAAAGCATAGAATATTTTATATTAGATGTAAAATGGTTAAACACATTGATGACAAAATAAGGCTAACATACAAAGCTGCCGTGTTTTATATTATTTATATGGCGCTTTCTTAAGGAATATCTTGTTTTATATTTATATTAACAGGGTGGTGAAACTAGTCAATTTTTAATCCTTCCGTTTCCAAGTACAAGTTTCTTGTCACCCATTTTGTTCCCATTGACTTCACATTAAAAAAAAATATTTTGGGTTTTCTATTTAGAAAATATTTTACAATAGAAAGACACATATTTTTGTTTGTATATTGTAAGAACTATGCTAAGTAATTTTACTTTAAGACGAATTTAACGGTCTAAACCTCAGCATTGGATTTACAGCTATCGTACTTACTGATTCGTATTTTTCAAAATCTATTTTTCAAAATCGTATTTTCTTTCATTCACAGGCAGCCATTTAATTTTTTAAATGAATAAACTTTTGCCAGTTCATTTAGCCTAATGGCAGCCACTAAGTTTTCTTCAAAAATTTCTTGTTACAAGTTATACACAAAACGTTGTTGACTGTCTGTTGTATTGTTTTTAATATGTAGTTACTTCTGCTATATATGATTTGTGTTTAATAACTTAATTCTTTAAATTTTTAAGTAAATTCAACATACATTAACTGATTCTGTTTAATCTGTAATTTGTTACGTTTTGCCAATTATAATTTATAAAGTAACGCTGATATAATCTATATTTATTTTACCTGAAATGAACCTGTTTAACATAAACTTGCAAAAACGCTAGTAACTGAATTTCAATTTTCATATTTATTATTTTATTATTAATTTGTGGATCATACAAATTGGCCGCTTATCGACCAACTTCCATGCTTGTTAATCTGTAAGCTGTCCATATCCGGCCGTTTAATTAATATTTCCTTTCAACTTCCGGTAAGTAAACGTTTCCGGCTTTTATATCCCGCCTTCTTTGCCCACTCTGCCTGTAAATTTAGTTGTATGTGCCTAGTTCTTGCCGTATTACAGGTACTTAGGCCTATAGCCAAATAAATTTTGATATTTGAAAATTGTACACAGCTAATTTATCAATATTTCAATTTTTTTTTAATTATTGTTTTGGTTTTAAAGTACTTTTTATTACTTTTTGTTTATGAAAAATCATTAAACGTTTATTGAAATCCGATTAAAATATAATTTCTGTTATTAAAAAGATTTATTCAAGTGATTGTCGACCTAGAAAAAGATACTGTTCGATATCTCTACAAATAACAATTTTAAATATTGTATACCTATTTGAAATTTTTAATATATACGACTTTAGAAAGGTTACTGTTGTGTAAGTAATATAATTATTCACGTGGTAATTTAAAAGTGTAATTTTTAGAAAATGCAACCGATATTTTTTTATAATTAAATTGTAAATCACATACATTCTACAAATTAAAATATCAATTTTACACACACACACACACACACACACACACACACACACACACACACACACATATATTTAACAAATTCCGTGTCGCATAAAGTGGTTGTACCTTGTTTTCCTCTGTTCCCCTTGAAGACTTTAACGAAAGCAACAGTAAAACCAAATTGAGCAATTCCATTTCCTGCAAAAGCCTACCAACCATTGTTGACTACTTAAGTTTATGTTCGGAAAAGTGCCATTACGAGTACAAAACGGTTTCCTGTTTGAATGTATCGTAGATCACCCAGTGGTTGTCACGTTTAATGCTTGCACTCAAAGTATTGCTTTTTACTTGTGAGATTTATTATCATTCAATTCAGGCTGGGCAATAGACTGTCATTTCTTTAACCCCTTTGTAAGAACTATGTGGAAAGATGGTAATACAAAAAAATATATTTTTCTATACCCTAATTAATACAATGCCTAATATGTTTTTGCTCAAATACTCAATATGCGTTATTGTTTTATATTATAATTTTGTATTACTTCCAGTCACAGATTTTACAATTTTAATCTAATTTAGCTTTAATTATGCAAACATAACGTCCGGGTTTCTGTTCAACAATAATTTATTTGGGAAAATGATTGGAAATATTCGGTTTATTTTCCAGTCTTCCCCGTATTTTTTTTATATATATATATACAGAGAGAGAGAGAGAGAGAGAGAGAGAGAGAGAGAGAGAGAGAGAGAGAGAGAGAGAGAGAGACAGACAGACAGACAGAGAAGGAGAGAAAACCTGATTAATT
Organism: Callitettix versicolor; assembly: GCA_022606455.1. NCBI lineage: Eukaryota > Metazoa > Arthropoda > Insecta > Hemiptera > Cercopidae > Callitettix > Callitettix versicolor. The sequence goes on from CM040191.1 coordinate 43,575,101, forward strand.
AGGAAGGGTAAAGGGGAGAATAATTGACTGTGAAAATATTTGTGTCCTTATTGTACAATGTATTTTTTGTGAGGTAAGGTTTTGGTGTTATATTATATTATCATTTTATGTTTTCCTTTAAATAAAATGTTATTTAAAGTAGTTATTAAAATCACATCCCATCATATTATATTTTTTATTGAAAAAATTTCAAAGTTTAATGTTAAATAATAATTTTGTATCACACAGTTATAAGTATTCGACAATTTTAACATAAGTGAATTATTTATCGAAAATATTATAAAAAAATCCCGAAAGTTCTTTTTAGGATCACTTTTTAGTAGAACACTTTATAAAACTTGAATGATAACTCTATTGCAATTTGTTAAGTTATTTTTTTATGAAAATAATATGATGTACAAATACGAAATAAAGGTTATACGTACGTCTGAAATACCTTAGCCAAAACTTGCTTTTCCATTATAACCAAAATCTTTCACCCCCGAGGGATTTATTTTCTGAGTGACCTTATCATTCCTACGGCAATGAAATATTGAAAGCCTTATGTTGTCAGTTTGGCAGTAGGCTGGAGATTAGAAAGCATTCTGTGAAAAACTCTATTAATGTAAATGTACACCTTATTTAAATTCATTATTTTTATGAAAAGAATAATAAGGTAATAAACATATATGGTATTTTTGTACACTCCACCTTACGGCATGTAATAAAAGTACAATAATGTAATGGAAATCGGTTTGTTAGTTTTTAATAGAAATATTTTTTATCAAGGTCGCTTAATAAGAGTATTCTTATTTATTTGAATGTCTGCTCGCTTTGATGTGTATGTATGTAGACATGTTTTCAGTTTAAATATGTTATTTTTAATTGAATGTTGTCATGTTACTGTAGTTTAACTTTAATGGTTTAAAACATTTGCTCAAATATAACATTTAAGTAACATCCCCCCCCAAAACGTTGTTATTTCTAAATGAAACCGATTCGAAAACGTTTAAAAGAAAACTTGTCTAAATTATCAAAATCAGTTAATTACATTTTACTCACCTTTGATCAAAGTAAATTTTATAATTAAAGACAATGTAACTAATTTCATACTAACTTGTATACTAACTTTATTTTTGAAACATTTTGCTACAAATACTCTAATTGTCTTTGCATGCATTCGTTTTACACGTTTTGATAAATGCAAAAAATATTTTTTTTAAATTAAAGAAATTTTTTAATTTTTTTAAATATTTTTTCTTTTATATTGTTTTTGAGTTTTGAAGTAACTCGTTGCAAAAATTTTTATTGTTCAGGGAACCCAGTTGTGGGCTTAAAATAAACACAATTGTACCATTCTTAGTTCATTACTAAGTTCAAACTTTTCGAAAATAAACTGTTTTATTTTCTAAGTGTAAATTATTGTCATTATTATTTTTGCTTTTCCTTATTAATTGTTAATTTTAAATGTTAAAATAATATTTCCGTATTGTTGTTTTGTTGTGTATTTATAAAAAAAATTTTAATATTTCTATATTTACGTGTATATATATATTACGTATTAACAAACGACACAAAAAACATGAAATGAACGATTTTTCTGAATATTTTATCAGATTGTGTTCGGGTATTGGTCATAAAAGTGAAAATTCATAAATAATGTATGTAGGTTACGAAATTTTATAATAACTTACTGTTCAAGATTTAATCAAAAATAAACTCTGACATTTATCTGGTATGATTTGAGTTATTTTCGGTTGACACTCTATAAGTATTATTTTTTTATTTCAAATTTTGTACAATGAATTAAGTTTGAAAAACTTACGTGAATTTTGGACAAAACTTAATTATCCAAATTTTATAAATTTCTTGTTTTATTCCGTTATCTTACGAATTTATTATTTTGGCGAAAATGTGTTGTGAAATAAACTTTGTTTAGTGTTTTTCTCTATTACATTTATTTCAATCTATTTTTGTGCAAAGAAAATACTGTGAAACATAACCGAAAGTTTTATAAATACTATTACATAAATACAGTATTTACAAATATACGTCAAAAATATAAATTTATTTTCTGAAAATAAATTATTTACAGAATCTAAAAGTTCAAAATACATTTAAAATGTTTCACATTTTCAGTTTTTTTAATTATAAAGAAAAGAAAAAAAACGTATGTTATGTGTATTTCTAATAGCTTACTTTAGTTTATTATTTAATGTCGTTCATAAATATTTGAAAATAAAAATCATCACGTAAAGGAAAAGATTCAGTAATTACTTCAATAATTCTTTATTTATTCAATTCCCATGGCGCAGGCTGCAAAACAATATATTCCCTTTTGTTAGGAGTCTCTTTGGTATAATAAAGTAAATTATATTTTACAAAATAGAACCCTTGATTTTAGCTTTCCCAAAAGGCTCGTAAGTTAATGTTATTTACAGGCCACCTCCTTCTTCCATTAGCGGAACTGTTTTTTCGCTATAATGTTTACACCGATAATTTGTATGGGACGTGGTTTGTATCGAGCAAACATTGATTTTTTTTTGCTGATACGTAATATTAGAATGTTACGAAAAAATAAACATTTTATGTATCGTTTGCTCTAAATAATATTAAGCCCATGAGGCTTTAGTTAAATTTATTTGATCAATTATTATTTATTTGTATTTAAATGTCATAATAATTGACATAATAATGAAAACTTAACAAACCCCTACAGCTCCTGAAAACCATCAAGATAACTAATAAATAATATGAAAAGGAATAAAATGTATACACGATTTGTTTTCTTTTATTTATAAATTTCATTAAAGTATACATTTTTTTATCTATAATATTTAAATTTAGACCGTTAAAAACATCGAGTTACATAATTCAAGTTCTAAATGTTTCCAATGTTTCCAGTTTTTAGCATATGTTTACTTAAAACATGAACTATTGAAACTTACAACATTGTAAAACCTACATCTTATTATGAATATGTGACGCTACATGATTGATTTTACGTATATGTTACGCAAAAAACTGGTTTTGCTGTTCTGATAAAATTAGCTTGTAGAAGTTATAATTGCTAACCAAAATCCAAAGAAATATATTTTTTTTATTATCTTACTTTATTTTTTCAAAGCAACTACTGTATAGCAATTAACTTTAATATTCTATTTCAATCATTTATATGTCATTAAAATGCGAAAACTAACCTTCAGTTTCCTATCGAAGTTTTCATTTAAACTGAAAATTTAAATTGTTATTTTTCCTCTTTTGCCACTTAAATATATTGTTTTTAATTATATATTAATAATTTAATTTAATATATATTTTAATTGAATTATTATACATTACTTTTACACTAGTACATGTCACTACGCAATAATCAATAATAATTACAGAAAATATATTTTTAGGTTCATTAAATATGAATATTTAACAAACAAACACTGAAAATAATCGGAAATAAATATTCGGATAAAATAAATATTTAATTAACTGTCTGCATTTTAATTCTGTTCTTTGTTACAGCTGTAAGAGTTAACTTTATAATTTTTCCAAACGACAAAAGCGTTGGGATTAAAAATAAATAACGCCGGGTGTAAAATGTTTGTTGAGTGTGATAAGTAGGAATATCGACCGATATCCGAAGTGTTCCGGAATATGCCGACTCCATTCCAGCAGCTGCAAAACGTCATAGCGCATATAGTTAAGGTTCGCGGTTTGTTTGTCTGACGGAAATATTTCATAATGTAGCACAATCCACAGGGTGGTTTGAAAGAATTTTTACTGTTTGAAATGTACCGGGTCTTTCAAAACGCGATTTTATTTTTCCACAAATTATATATTCTTTTTACAACTATAAATTTTGATCCAATGTATACTATTTATGACAAAGAAATTGTTATGTAAATGTATTGAAGTAATTAACACAATTAATAAAATCCATTCTGAAAATAATAATATTAATAGAACAGCAGACTTTATCACTTAAGTTACACTCTTTATATGGAGAACCAATATTGTGGATTATTGTCAACCTGTCAAAAATCTATAGCATCTAGCTGGCAAGATGACCAGGATGTCCTTGCGAACTTTACAGTCGTCTATGATCACTGCAGTCAGGAAAGTCATTGTCCATTAGAACTACAGACTTTGACTGTATTCACTTTGATTAAATGGACAAGCAAAATAAAAAAATGTTTTGGTTTTATCACCGAACTGGTTGTCGCAATTAATTAAGATGTAGAGGGGGAAACTAATCAGAATAGTGAGGACTTTAACTACACGCGGACACTTTTAGTCGCGGGCGATATTAGTTGAAAAGCGATCCAGGCAATCCGTACAACTAGGCCCTTAGAACTGTCCTGGAGGCATTTAATTTTTAAAACAAGTAATACACTGATAATTGGATTTTACTCTTGATGGTTTTTGATAGGAGTGAAGTAACTTTACATAACAGTTATTCAATCAAATTCAAACGAAATCATAAAATATTTAACACATAACCTAAGGGTTTTCAATATGACCATCATTCTGCTCTTTTTAGCTCCCTCTCCATCACTCCCCCTCTCTCTTCCTCTCCCTCTATCTCCCTCTCTCTCTCCTTTATGTCCTTCTCTCTCCCACTTTCACCCTCTCTTCCTCTCTCTCTCTCTCATTTTCTCTCTCTCTTTTCCTCTCTCTTTCCCTCTTTCTCCTTCTAGCTCGCTCCTTTTGAAAATTTCCCAAAATTTTTAAAATTTCCCAAAATTTTTAAAATTTCCCAGATTTTTGAAAATTTTACAAAATTTTGAAAATTTAAAAATATTTAAAATTTTACAAAATTTTGAAAATTTCCCAAAATTTTGAAAATTTCCCAAAATTTTGAAAATTTCCTAAAATTTTGAAAACTTTCCTTCCTTTTCTATCCCTATCTCTCTCTCCCTCTCTCCTTCTCGCTCCCTCTCTCTCCTACTCTTTCCCTTTCACATTCTCTTCCCTTTTCTCTCCTCTCTCTCCAACTCATAAGACAGCATAAGCATAAACCTGTCTGCACAGAGTGCGGGGCGTCAACCAAATTATGGAGATTGATTCCTGTTACTTCTTCAACAATTGATGCTGTCAATTCTTGAATGGTTGTTGATTTCAAGCGATAAACTCTGTTCTTCGGGTACCCTCACAGCCAAAACTTCACAGGGTTCAAGTGTTGGAACCTCAGAGGCTAAGACACAGCACACTGCCTTCCTTTACGCGTTGTACAGTGTTCTGCACAATTTTTTTTTCCTGATTATAAGAGTGTGGTGACACACCATCATGCATAATCATTTAGTTCTATATACTCTGTAATAATTTTATTACTTAGAATACCTATGTTATCCCATGTACTGACTGTTTTAGTGACTCTATTTTGAACTTGTAAAAAAAATATGGACCAATGAGGAAATTGAAGGAGAACCCTAATCGTACTGTAACCACCAACTCGTGTGAACCGTGTTCAGTTATTTTCAGAGCATTACTAACAGGTTATGTTCTGTAATTGTGAGTGTTAACACAGCCATTAAGATGAAAGTGTTCTTCGCCGATTCACATGATCTTACCAAGCTACTTTAAAACTATATTTGGCCAATTATAACAAGTCCAAATTTTATCGGTTAATATTACCATACCGGTAAATTAAAACAAGTTTAAATGTTGTAGAATTTACATTTAACATCTGTATGCTTTAATTTGGAACTTCATTCGGATTTTATAAGGGTACAAAATGCATTTCTAAAATTGTAACATCGTAAGATTGTGCTATGTGGCTGAGGTTGTCCGGCAATTTTCTCAACACTACTTTCACTATATTCAGTGTCATAACCAATTTCGTTCTTTGTATGCAAGGCTTGGGCAATTTCAATATCGCCTACAAGTACTAAAGATTTCCCTATTTTTGTTTAACATGTGTCGCGTTTAAGGGATTTAACATATGATGTTGGATTTTGCGCATTGCGTGGAACATGTAGGGCCACAAGTCTCATACTAAATTAATTAATTATTAAAAATTTCCTGTGTTTAAGTCAGAGATCGTATCGGAAATCTTGCACTGTGAGGCGCCCGTTATAACCACTACATTGCAGAAACTATGAAGACGTTTGACCGATGTAAAGATACGAAATGCATCGTAAAATTAATTTTGGCAGTTATGTTAAAAGATCAGTTGTTTTATATTAATTCGTAACGATCTGCTGATTTCATTGAAAAGCTGATATGTTATAAGTTTTAGGTTATATTTTTAGAAAGTAACTATGTTACTTTGTCGTTTATAACGATCAGCTGAACATTTTACTGAACAGCTGATTGGCTATAATACGTTTTAGGTTATGTTGTTATTAACTAGCTATGAAAATTATCGTGTTTTAGAAAAAAATCGTAATTAAAATAACAGCAAGATAAATACAAGTGCATTTAATACAATACAATACATGCAATTATAATTTTTAAGAAAAAAAATAATAAAATTCTATTTTTAAACCATAAATAAAAATCACGTGTCGTCTTTTCGAACAAATTATCCTAATTAAAATAAAAAGGAGAAGAAAACACGATATATATTTTTATTTATTTTGGGTTCTTTCAGAAATAAAACACTTTTTTAAATCTTTCACCAAACCAGCAGTTTTTCGAAGTTATGCACAAGTTTTTCTAAAGTTCGTTAATGCACACGAGCATCCCTCAGGCCATTACGTGATCGAAAATGACGTTTCTGCCACACATTTATAATAGCTCTAAATTAGTCCAATACGTGATTGTATTGGTAATGGCATTGTTAGCAAACTACAATTAAAACAAGTTTAAATGTTGTAGAAACTGCATTTAACATCTGTACACATCAAACTAATACAGAATATAAACAGTTACAAAATCATTGTCATAGCAACAATCCAACACACATTTACAAAAAAACTGAACATTCGTAGATATGTAATTCTCAGTGATGGGTTAAAACTTTTTGTCAATTGCAATGCGCATACACAATTGTAATAGCAATAATACACATGAAACATTTTAACAAAATGATTCGGATAAAAAATTAATAATTAATGATTTAGTCAAAGTTTTTCTTGCCCTCAACACACCTAACTGTATAACTCTCTTCTTACAAGCGGTAATCATTACTGGTATTTTAATAACAGTGTATTAATTTCCGCATTAATTGCCGTTGTAATAAGCTATAAAATGTACTAATTTGTTAGAAGATAGTAATAAAGAATGATTACAAAATTATAGCTTTTTGAATCAAATGAACTGATTTTGATGTGTAACTAACTTGTCAAAACTATTAACTAAATCAATTTGTCAAAATTGAATCAAGACGAACAAACCCTTCGATTACTCTAGCACAGACATATTTTTCAGGACTCAGTCATGTTGCTATCAATATTAGTCTTGTTTTTGATCCTGAGATGCATATCTGCAACTTACCATCTCTAAGGTAGGCGACGCATTTGTTTTGTTAATTTGTTTTACTTTTGTAAGTCGATCATCTGCTATTCTTTCGACGTAGTCTCTTCACTGTCTCTTATTTGCTTTCAAAAATCGTCAGATATTGTATAATGTCGTTGTTTCTTCTTCTATCCTAATGTTTTCCTTGTTATTTATTAGCGTACATTTCAATCACTCTGTGATTTGTTTCTCGTTCCTGCGTTTCATAGAAGTAGCTTGGTTGTTATTAAACTTGTTTCAGCTCTTCGTTTTCATGCATACGTCATTGATGAAACACATATCTTGTAAATCTTCACTTTTCCTCGTTTTGTCATGTCTTCTTTCTTTAATAACACGTATTTTAAAAAAAAGGAAATTACAGTTATCTGCTCCTATTTTAGGGTTTCCGTTCGTTGTGACGTGCCTCTAAGATATATAAATTTCATGAACATATCATGTTTGTATATTGCTAGTTTGCATAGTCTTGGCACTTTAGAATTGGAACTCACCCATTAATTTTAAACGACTTTTAAATTTGTTTTAATTTTTAAGGTTGGCGCATATTTTCTACAAAATTATTTTGAGCTTGACTATGATGATTGGTACAATACCTCATTTTCCAATTGAATTAAGGTAGCATTTTTTTACGAAATGTTTAGGTATATTAATAACTGTTTTATTCAAAAACACAATTGCTTAAACTACAATTATTATTAAAGTAAAAATACTGAATGAACTGAAACACATAAAATGAAATTACCATTCAATGAATGTTTATACCATATACGAACAATCTAATTCATTATATGAACATCATTTTACGTAATTAGTGAACCAATGTTAATTTAATTAGCGATGTTAATTTAAATCGAGAATTTTTGCAACTTGAGCCTTTTATATTGACTTTTCAATTAAATTAACATTTCTCTTTCACAAACTGTAACATTAATTCCGATTAATTGATCGAATATAGAAATACATCACAAAGCCTAATAGTTGTGAAAGGGAAACAATAAATAAGTAAATAAATAAATATTGGCCTATACTTGAAAAAAGTAATACAATTTAAGACAGTTGGATTAATTTAATATTATTAACAAAGTGCACAAACAAACTATGTTCAGTATAATGATCTGCCTTCCCTAGCTTCGTCAATTCTACTTTCGTTGACGCGTTTCGGAGAACCTCCATCTTCAAAAACTATATCTTTACTCAATAGTATAGGTAACTATATCTATAATAATCAATAGTATAGATATAGTTTTTGAAAATGGAGGTTCTCCAAAACGCGTCAATGAAAGTAGAATTGACAAAGCTAGGAAAGCAGATCATTATACTGCATATAGTGACAATAATCCTAGCAGAAAAGAAGAATATAAAAAGAATGCAAAAACAAACATTGAGAGTGTTTTAGGTTTAGCCACTTTTTAATTAATTTATGTTGACTTTTTGTTTTTATTCGCATTATACAAAATATGTTAATATTATTTACAGACACAAAAATAATATTAAAATTTCAAATTAATTTGTTACAATTACTTTGAAGATACAGATTTATTTATTTTATACGAAACTTAACAGAAAACGCAAGTTTAACTTTAAACTAAGAAGTTCGTAATTTAATTAAATGTTACATATTAAGTAAGTAAAGAAATGTTGGGATCCAAAGAGATTGTTTCATCGTTTTGGAACTCCTTTAGAAATTAAGTTATTTAAGAGTAGTTAAATATAATACAACAAACCCGGAACATTTTAGAAAAGTAAATATCTTTTTTTTTCAAAATTTGTACACAAAATTTACTTACGAATTTCATGTGATCAAAATTTGAGAGGAGTTTACAGAATCGCTTTCAGAAATTAATAAAAATGTCTGTTTTGTGCTATTATATATATATATATATATATATGTATAGCGGTATAGCGCTGCGCAACGCATGAGTTGTCTGCTGTTTATACATTCAGAGTTCACATTTACACTAACACAAATATTACACTTGTACTGCACTCTTGGACTCTCGGCGTGCCGCAGCTCGCAGCTGTTTTGAATTGATATGACTCACCGTATACAGATTTAGCCTGACGCAAGCTCAATGCTTTTTACCCACCCATAAAGTGGTAAAGGGGAATGCACTTTAGGGGAATCATCTCATTGGTAGACTCAAATGCACTTCAAGAATACCGGACTTTTTCCGAAAATATCCGAATGAAATTTTTATTTCTCCTCGGGTAACAATTTATGAAACTTGTTCAACAACCAACTGTGCATGGTGCGAATGAAAACTTTTCCTTTATAAAATAAGGGAAAAAAATTACCCGTAGCGCTTCACTTCCGCTCAAGCAAACAGAAGATCACTCTTGTTATATTCCTACCTTTAATGGCAAAGGAAGGAAGACGGATTTATTGAGCTGATACGTGGTTGATTTATCATAGTGGTACCGGTAGAGTGATAATACTATCTTCTGTCAGAGGTTATACGGGAGGTCTTCTGTCAGAGGTTATATGGGTTGTTTAAAACGTTCTATATAATGGCAACCTACCGTATACAGAGTTTTTTTTGTTCGTACCCAAAAAATGAATTCACAGATAAAGTATTATAATCATCAAGTGTTGTTTGTCGCAAGATTTGTCCAAGCTGAAAGTGAAGAATGAAAGCCTTCAAATAATCAACTGAAAGGGACCCAGACTCAGTTGATCAGAAGATTAGAGGTGGGTCTCAGTACATAACGGCGCACCAAATGCCGAGTATGACAGTCGTGCTTCTGGAATGAAAATCACCCCGTACGTCTCTAAAAAACAGTTTTTCTGGAGAGTTATGATATTACGTGACCAGAGCATCAATTGCCATACCAAGCTGTCAGCTAGTTTATTATCATGGTATATTAATGATTCATTGATCGGTTTCTGATTGATTCTGTACTCACTGGTTAGGCTAATGTGAATATAATGATCTAAGATATAAAAAAGATATTACAAAAAAGTTTAGGGTGTTCCCTTACGTATAAAAAATGGTTTTATATAATGGTAAAACTGTTAAACAAGTAAAATTTTGATAATATAACAAAGTGTTTAATTTTTGCGATAAAAATTGCTTGAGTTAATATTTTTTCTATTAATGAGTGTTTTAAGAAAAGTAAAAAAATGATACTTAAAGACAACAGTTATTTTTATCAATAAATGTAAGATACTGAGAATTTAAATTATTTTTAAAAAAACAATACCTAACTTTCAAGTAATAAATATTTTTATAGTTATAAACCAATTACAAATTCCAAGCTAATACATTTAATAATTTAAAACTTAAACTCAAAACAAAAACTGATATTTATTACATACTAGTCAAGCTTATTAAAAACTGTCAAAAAACTAATAAAATTCATTAAATGCATAGCTTTGAGACTTACGAGTAAAAAAATAAGTACTGATCAAGTAGTTTAAAGTTTTTTATTTAATATTTTCCGTTTAGTGAGCAATTTTTTCTTAATTAATTACGCGTTTCGAAAATCAATTCATTATCATAACACAGTACTGAATACCTGTGTACTCTTATGCACCATATGGCTAATTAATGTCTAACTGGGATTGTATATCTTTCTGAAGGTGTATAAAAACGTATAAAATATATAGATAAAGAAGATATTGTATTAAAAAAATTAAATAGGCAAATAAATGTAAAGATTTTTCAATTTATTATACACTCAACGAAAATAAATAAACTTGCACATAAAAATACAACAAATTTTATTCGTTGTTATAGCCTGTAAAAAAGTATAAAACATCTTGATAGGTGAAAAACAGAAGTAAAAAGTATTTATATTTTTTTATAAATATTTAAAAAATAAGTAACTTTAATATAAGAAATTTGTAATTATATTTAATAGATTAAAACTTGATTTTATATTGAATAATAATATATACCCACAAAATTATGAACGCAATAAATGAAATTATATTAATAGCGAATGAATATAATATAGTATTACGAACGGAGAAATACGCGTGCGTGCAAGGTGATATTGTTAAGTGTTAAACGCTTTAGTTAGTGTTCTTTTTTTTTAAAAAAAAAGTGTCGATTTGAATTTGTGTTCATAACATTTTGCTCTATAAGTAACAAAGTTATTATTATAGTTATTAATAATTAGGCAGGTTTGTGTTGAATTAATTAGAAGATTAAAAATGTATATTACCAATGATACGTGTAGAAATATAAATTATATAATTAACAATTACATGTAAATAATTAGAATTATAAATCAAAAGTAATATTACTGCAAGCAAGGTAAAATTATCCTAATTAGTTTAATTAATGAATTATAATATTTAAAATGTAGAAGATGCCCTCATCGAAATAAATAATTTTAAAAATAATAGATAATTGAACAATAATTGAAACAATACATTTTAATTATTGGTAATTGTGAATACATTTGGAAATAGAAATTTTGTTAGTTTGAAATTGTTAAACAAATGATTGTAATTAGCATAGTATGATATGTAGACTTTACGTGATTATGTAGTTAATTAATAAATTAATTATAATCAATGCAAATATTTTGTCACAAACCTATAAGCTTTAACTCGAAATAAAGATTTTTCATGTATAATAATCACCAATTTCATTTCGATTTTAATTTTTTTTTAATATTTAATTATTTTTGTTTATAACTATTGTACAACATTAATTAATCAATATAAAAAATACGATATAAAGCCACACACACGCGCGCGCGCACCGAAGTAAAAGGACTGCTTACACACAAAGGGCTTATTTCATCAGAATAGCAAAATCGATATGTGATGTACACAATATTTTTTACGTAGGTTCGATCTGTATTAAGAAAGGCGTAATTTAATGATTCTGTCAAATGAAACATGAAGCAGAATCTTCAGCCCTAACTAATTCAGCTGCAGGTATGTCTGTATCCGCCGCATGAAGGACGCTACAAAGGCGTTTACAAATGAAACAACAATTTGCATAAGCAATTCTTTACTTTATCCGTGGTAGATGTATTTTTACATAAACACATGTGAACATGTGCTACGTTTTGTCGCATTGCATTGCATTTAAAATTTCGCAAAACAAGTTATTTTGTAGTACTTTCAAGCATACGTAAAAAAATTGTTAATAATTCTAGGTGTGTGTGTGTGTGTGTGTGTGTGTGTGTGTGTGTGTACATATATATCGAAGCAACTAGACAAGTTGACCGATTTAAATACATTTTGGCCATGCAGGTGTAATTTGACAACGTTTTGAGGATATTTTATTTTTTAAAACAACCTTTTTTTTTAAATTCATTAATCGAGTATTACTAAAATCGGTGCCTAAGGTTTTTTGTTGAACTTTGCTCGAATATCAGCAAATAAGAGTCGGTAATCAATGTGGTTAAAGTACTAGTCAGACTCACAAGTCTCTCAATTGCGCAATCCAAGGTTGTGGGTTTGATACGCAGTTATTCTAGTTACCCTTTTCGTTAACGCTTATAACTCGTCCTCGTTAGTGTAACTGGCATAAAGTTACATCGAAACAAATCGTACGCCACTATATTCAATAAAAAATTAATTCATAAAATATTTAAATAAAATGGAAAATCAGAAAATTTTATTAAAACTTATGTTGCATCATTATTGAAGTATATAAACAAGTGTAACAAAATTGAAGTAAACGGATTTTCGTTTGAAAGACAAATTAAAAATAGTTTCTATGAGTACAGTTTTGTTTTAACTCTTAAAATTGCAGTTATTACATTTGAAATTGTTTTGAGTCTTAAAATACAAAATGTTTACAGCGTACATCATTTCACGTAATAAAAGTAGGTCTTTTTGTTGTATAATAAGTCTTGTCCCTAAGTAATAAATGGCGCCGTCTTGGCGTAACGATGCAACAAACAGGGACAAGATTTCCAGCGCAGTCAGGAAGATAGCGGTGCTAAAACTCAATGTCAGCGCTATTTTTCTTATAACAACCCCCTACCCCAGAGAATGCCAATTTTTTTTTTTTTAGTTTTGAGTTACGATACAGGTGCTGAAAAGTTAGATATTCTCAAGACAAGGAAACATGATCAAACTTAAAATAAGTGTTTCAGCAGTTTATATCTTACAAGAATGTCAGAAAGGTATTTTACAAGTAAACGAGATCACAGTATTCCCATTGTTTTACCTTTATAACAAAGGAGGATTTACATTTATTTTAATACATCAATTATTTAACAATATCTGTAAAACAAGAGTTGTGACATTTGTAAAGGTAATAATTTTCAAACATTAGACCGGGTGGCAACCAAATGTGGACCGGAGTTGCGCTGAGTAGAGCGGAATACACCTTCAAAACTTTAACTGTTGTTTTTAGTGTAAGTAGCGGCCACTGAAGCTAAACCTAGCTGAACTGTGTCAAGCGGCGTCGCTAGGCTCAATAGTTTCGACTTTGTCTAGTTCGGTTTTGAAGCTGACTCCGCTTCCCCACCACGCCTACAAACTTATTTCACAATTACCTTTGTTACCTTTGCCTAGGTTACGGTTTTTAAACATAGTAGTTTCCTCGAATCCGTTGCAGTAGGCCTACATATTTAAATTTTAAAGATATAAAAGCCTTCTTTAATCTGACTGAAAATCACTTCCGGTTGTCGTTTATCTTCATTGTTTAACGAAGACCCACTCTGCATCTATAAAGCGGCAGCCGGCCTTAAAAAAAAAAAAAAAAAAAAAAAAAAAAAAAATATAAATATATATATATATATATATATATATATATATATATATATATATATATATATATATATATATATATATATATATATATATATATATATATATATATATATATATATATATATATATATATATACATAAACATGAAAATAGAACGTTTTATTTATTTTCAGAGTTAAGTTGTTAACAATAATCTCTCAAGGTAAACGAACTGTTACGTATAAAAAATATTTTTATACAAAATAAATATTAAGGTACCACACACACACACACACACACACACACACACACACACACACACACACACACACACACACACACACACACACACACACACACACACACACACACACACACACACACACACACACACACACACACACACACACACACACACACACACACACACACACACACACACACACACACACACACACACACACACACACACACACACAAACGCGCGCGTCTACATTGGACTTTAAAGACATACCTATTTTCAAGTTTTCTAATAACAATTGTTATACTAGGTTTTACCTATCATGATTTTTAAAATATGTGATAAATGCATAACACAATAATACTTTGCACCAAGAAACGAAAATTATTTTTTTTAATTACTACATTTTATTATTGTAATGTTTAAAAACTAATTTTTATCGTTCATATCCCTTTGAAGAGCGATTGCAATTAATTGTGACAAAATCGGTAAGTATACGTTTTACGTTAAAGTTAAAAATACAAATATGAAAAATATTCAAGTAATGTTTCATTAAAACAAAACTTTTTAAGAATAATAACACATTAAATGAATTCACACGACTATTTCGTTTTAATCTCAAACGATTTTTAAAATCTAATTTTACAATCATATTTAGCGTTAAAAGTTTATTATTGCATTGATTTTTCTCTTCTTTTCATATTTTAGCCGCTTTGGTGGCCTTGTTGATAGCGTACAGGGCTTTCACCCCGAGGACCGGGTTAGATTCCCGGCCAGGGCTTGGTATTTTTATACGCTATAAATCATCTTCTGCATTAGCCTAAGTGTGCACAATAGTCGGACGTTAAACACAAAAAAATCTTCATATTTTAAATCCAATTAAAAGATTCGCTGATTATATTTAAGAAATGAGATTTTTTTAAAATATATACGATAAAAAAGATATATTTTTTAGGTTTGAAATGGAAGTTATTTTTAATGGTTTTAACGGATTTTGCCAGTTTAAATTTTCACCCAAATCTGTTTTTGTACCAAGTCTAAATCAAATATCTCTAAAATAAAGAACATCTCTCTCTCTCTCTCTCTCTCTATATATATATATATATATATATATATATATATATATATATATATATATATATGTGTGTGTGTGTGTGTGTGTGTGTGTGTGTGTGTGTGTGTGTGTGTGTGTGTGTCCAGAGAGAGAGAGAGAGAGAGAGGGAAAGAGAGAGAGAGACGTGTATTCTAGTGGATTATTCAACTAGTAGTTTCAATTTTTGGGGGAAATAAAGTTTGCTTTAAATATAACTTTAGTATGAAATAAACAATTCCGAGTGAGGAATCAACCACATCTAATAAACACTCTTTAATTCTTATTAAAATTAATGTAATAAATTTTGAATTTTTAAAAGAGTTCAACTTTAATTCAGTTTCATTTCAATTAGCATTGCGTTAAAGACAAGTTATAATTTTCTTTGTCAATAACAAAATATTTAAATGAAAACTGTAATAACGTTTTTAAAAGTCATTAGAAACAAAAATCTCATTTTAATCTACTTAGTCTAATTTGGACAAGATTTAAATAAAACATAAAACTTAATTGATAGGCTATCTGGATTTTGTAATTAAATTATGTAACAAAAATGTATAATAAATAATACTCATAGTTTTAGAATATATGTTTTACATTTTTTTTTTAAATCAAGGTCTTATTGTATGCACGTGGACACTGGTTTATCTTCATTTTTGTAAAAACATACAAAAACACAGAAACATAATATGATTTTTTACTATAGGTTTTTGTGTTTTTAAACAATGTGGACGAAAACGTTACACTTCCATGGATAAACAGTGAAAAGTTGTTTGCAAATATTAAGTAAGTTCCCATTATAAATTATAAATTATGGTATTCTTTTAAATTACGGTAAATTCTAAATTAAAATGTTCAGGTTATAAGTGTTAAAGGTGTACTTGAACTCGTGTAACCTAAAGCAGGAAGACTGATTTAAAGTGCAAACAAATGTACAAAGATAGTTGAACAAATTGAATATTTTTATTGTAAGAATATAAATATTTTTCTAATTAATATTTAACAAAGTTTTTGTTTTTTAATATTTGTATAATAGTAAAAACATTCGATTTTATTTTACAAAACAGTCTTTTGTATTGCAAAAAGCCAGAAAGTTTCACTCAGTTTATATCTCCCTTCTCTTTACTCTAATTCTCTCTACCAATTAAAATGCCAAAGGAAACTTTACGATGGCAACATTTGACAAACGCACTCTAGCTGTTGTCATGGTAGCATTGTTCTGCTCAATTTAATTTGCTTCAAATTTGCTGTAACGCTTTGATACGTAATTTGATTCACACGTACTGAGGAAAACAATTTGTATTTTAAGTGCGATAAAGAATTCATTTTATTGTAGTTTTAAATTCATTTGCTTTAGAACAATTAACTAAAAATAAAACAAAACATGACATTAGTACTTATTTTATATTTATTTGTTTATGTTTTTACTTAAAATATAATTATTTTTTAAATACAAAATATACTACAATTACTGAAAATTATTTAATCAACGCACACATAGAATCTAAGCCAACAATTTAAACAAAAATCAGTCGAATATATTTTTATAAATTATATATATTGTTCAAACACATGTGAGATAAATTTCAAAAAAATGGATTTTGAACTTTTTTAAGAAAAATAGCATATTTTTTATTTTGAAATATGGATTTGTATTGTAGAAAAACCAGTCTTATATAAGATCAATTTTAAGCTGTTTATGCATAAATAACAGGATGTGCTTAAATGCATTTTGAATTGATGGAGTCGTATCTGAACTTACAAACAGTTCTCTCCACTTCTATTTGTCTTCCAACGACGTTACTTGAGGTACCTTTCCATAAATACTTTGTGAAAAATTTTATCTTATACTGATAGTTTGAATCTGTAACCTTTTATATTTCTTCTATTTTGTATGGATCTTACTATTTGAAAAAACTAAAATTGTTTCCCAATATATTTTTAAGTTTTTTTCCTAAATAATTACCACCATGTTATTCAATATATTATGTTTACTCTTCTTAAAATAACAAATATTTTGTAGTAATAGAAATAACAAAAAAACTGTGAGTCACACAGATCCGATAAGGCCTTAGCTTATAGGCTAATACGTTTGATATGAAGATCCTGGACTAAAGATAAGTCACAATGTCATGGGATTCACTGTATGTCACAATGAACAGGATAGGGAGGTACTGCGGAGAAACTATGCGTAGGTCGTAGAGGACGTAAGAGGAAACTGCAGACAACGTGAGGCAAAGGATATTTGGCTTCCAGGACCCTGAGGACCCCCAGCAGAATAACTTAGTTGTAGAGCTGCTGAAACTCACTAAGGGCACCAGTCTGCTTAAATAGTAACCATGAGGCTTAGTTACACGATAGGTCACTAGATCGTAATATCCACGGTATATAGATACACGGTAGGGGCCACGCGCATGTCCCCCCCACCACTTGCCGGCTGAAGTACGTCATCGAATCCCTGATCGAATCTAGCTTAGACGTAGTGTTCAGTAGAAAACAATTGATACAGTTTGTAATGTTAGTGTTAGTAACTGTATTATAGTAATTACAATAATAATTCCTTATATCTAACATTAATAACGCTGTTAATTACTTTACTTACTGAATTCGCTCATTGTCAAAACGGAAAATTTTTATTTTATACAATATTACATAATATTAAAGTAAATTATAGGTCCATAGCTTGAAAAATTCCAGGTTATTTTTTGTTTGAAAGTTAAAAGCACATCACACTATGAATTACGTATCTGCGGATTTTCCATGACAATTATGTGGTTGACTGTGAAAACGCACATCTCAAATAAAAAATTAACAACAAATTAAATAGCAAATAGGCGTATGCCTATTATGCAAACAGTAAAATAAAACATACGTATTTCTTAGAACTTATGTTTCAACACATATTATCAGACAAAATATTCTTAAGCTTAGTAACATTGCTTTGTAAAGCCACATTTTTATTTTTAACCGAGGCCAGTTCTTGTAATGCAAGTTGAATTTGTTCCTTCAAAAGTAAATTTTCATTTCTTAAACATTTCATTTCTTCTACAGAGGCATTATTTACAACGGTATTTGTATTAAAATTACTAACTACGGAAGGGTGGGTTTCATTTACAAAATTACACGTTACAATTGCACCAACGTCATTTCCATTTACAGGTGATTTACCTAGTAGATTTCCATCGGACTCGTCAATAAGTTTTTTTAATGTTTCTTGGTTTTCACGTTTTTTAATCCTTGCAGTTCGTTCAGAATTGATACATTTATTTTCAACGGTGGGAATGTTAAAACGTGGAATGACACCGGATTTCAGCTGTTTTTTAGGTTTCGTATTTAGTAATTCGGATTTAAAATCCCTTTCGAAATCATCGTCATTAAAATGAAGTGAACAGACTTTAACATTATCAAAATTAAAATGATATACTCGTTTACACACATGAACCCACGCTTTTCTCAGGCCTTTGTCTTTTGAAATTCTGTGAAATGTAATTCCTTTCCCTTTACAATTCTTATCACTATTATAGCAATTGGCAATAGCGCAATTAGGCATTGTTATGCATACACAATCATACAACAGCAAACAAAACAAATTATGTATTTTTTAGGAATCAAAACATAGGCTAATTAAATCTTTTCTTACACTTATTATACCTCGACCACAAAACACAATTATCACCTTTTATTTACATAAAAAAGACCTTTTACTTAAAACAAACACTCACATAAACACACCGAATCTCCAACTACATTTACAGAACACCGCATTGTTAAACAGGAAATTACAGAATGTAGCAGTGAAGATTCAGTGACGTCACGCGCGCGGTAGTCTACTGCGCACACCCACCGTGGCCCCTACCGTGTATCTATATACCGTGGTAATATCTGGCTTTATAATATATAGTATTGTAAACTCTAATCTAATATGTCTTCACCTTGTTAATAATAATCTAATATTATGTTCAGTTACTTGTTATTATTACCTCAACTTACCGTAGTGAGTTGAAATTGGTCAAATATATATTATATATATATATATATATATATATATATATATATATATATATTTATTTATATCTATAGTAACATATAAACTGATATACGGACTGTATAACAGATGCTGATCTAAAATCTGTAAAATGTTAACCAAAATCTTAAAATCGAATCTATTTTTTACACATCATACAGTGAGAAAAAAGATCCAAAATCATTTCTCACATTTCTTTTAATTTTAATGTTTCTAAAAATATACAAAGTTTGTACAATTTTGTCAAATTTTAAGAAAATGAGTCACTATGGGTGAAATATTAGGTACTATGTTACATTAATTTATATGTAACACTAAATTCTTATTAGTACACCTTCATCGAATATATTTCTGTGTAAATACAAATTCGGAGTTTCAAATTGTTCAGTGTTGTGTGTATTGCTGCGAAAAAATAAATATAAATACAATTTAGGTGTAGGATAAATGTAGAACTACTTTTTATGTTAACTGTTGTGTATGAATTTAATATGAGATTTAATATATTTTTTCTTAATTTATTTTAGAGAATTAATTTACTTTCTGAAAATGTCAACATCAAATCTCAATAAATTAAAACATTATATTCAGTTTGTAAAACTTGAGTGCTGGCTTAATGTATTTACATCCAGAATAGCAAAATACAAGGTTGTGTTCAAAACAAAGAGAGTAAAACCTGAATTGGAAAAGCGGCCGATTTCCGTCCCTCTGAGAACTTTCCTTGCAGTCGAGACGGTGAAGCGTCCTTTAATAGGACTTTATGTGTCCCCGAGGGGACCTTTAGTTATTTATATTTAAATGCAGGCCCAGCTTGTTTTATTCTTGTCGTGGCTCAGGATACAAGAGTACCATGCGTACTTAATAACTGAGTGTAGGGTGACTTTACGTCTGTAATGTTTAGTCAAACTGAAAAGGGTTTGTGTATATTTTTAATAAATTTTATTTTATCCATTAATTTTGTAAAACTGTGCATTTTTTATAATAATATTTTTGTGGTAACCTACTTGCAGTTTAATTTTTAACGTAAGTTAAGCATTCTGAGATATATCATCTTACAATCATGATTAAATTAAAGGTTATTTTTATAACTTAAAAATAATTTATAATTGTTTTATTATTGGATTAAACGCAAACTTTTAGTCTACAAATTAAGCTTACAGAAATGTTTTTAATTAAGTTTTGCTTACATAGACTGTGTATTTTTGTACTGTTTAACTATTTGTATTTTTATATTGAAAATTTTAAATAAAGTATTCCATATTAACTTAAAAACTCATGCGAGTAATAATTCTGTTTTATGTTCAAGGCCCCTCAAATGAACGTCCATTGAAACATTCTATGTTAACTGTAAAAATAAAATATTAGGCCTACTAATTGTATTTCATATACAAACATGTGCTCCTTTTTTACATGCATTGTTTTTTTTACAAAAGTAATATTAGTTGACGTTAAGTTAATCAGTATGAAGTATATTCAAAAACGGATAAACTATTGTAACAGGCTAATTTTAATTGGTTACATAAGAAATTGTAGTTTCAAGTTACGTAAATGTTGATAAAGTTTGGATTAATTAAGTCAAGACCCAAGTCTAAAAGAGGTATGTTAACCAAATCGATTGCCTCTTTAAGAGACTTTACGACTAAACGAAATTAGTTTAATTGTAAATTTCAAGAAATAAAAAGACAAGAGATTAAATATTAAATGCTATTTCTGTAATGCAAAATTCATATTTTCATTTATTTATAACCACAATACAAATATTTATTGTACTCGTATATTTCATGAATCAAAAAAATTAATAAAGTTTTTAGTGTAAAAAATCAGTATAATTTTTGAATTTGAAAAGAAGCAAGGAAACAATTGACTGTCGGTTAAAAAAATACTAACTACAGCTAGATAGAGAAAAATAATTTTAGTTTGTTGTATTGGTATTAAAAATTACCTATAATATTTTTTCTTGCGTTGGCAATACAACAGCTTATCTACACCGCTTTCTCAATACATTGTTATTTTAATGAATGTGTAATTTGGTTTTATATGTGTTAATTGGTTGCGAAAGATGGAAAGGATTTTTGCTCTAAGCAGTTACTTATTCAAAACCTGCCATCCAAACTGGCAGTGTACAATATGTGAGATACATTTTACAAACATGGATTAGTTATGAATGCCCAAAAGTAGTTGCACAATGGCAAGTGAATCATACCTATGTCCAGATGTAACTTAAAATCTAAATCGACAAGGTTTTAAAAATATAATACATTTTCAAAGCGTGTTACTGCTTTAAATATTTGAATTATAACCTTTAAGATAACATCAAGAAGATGTGCCCATAAATAGACTTATATTGCATAACACCACAGTAAAAGTAAAATGTGATGCTCGTATGCTTCAACGTGTTGAAACAACACAAATGATTCATATTTTTTACGCTGATATCCATTAAAATATAAATATGTGTCAACATTTATTGTTCATTTTGAAGCAGAATTAGGTCACAACATTAGTACAGGACACTTGGCATGATTGCCAAAAATTGATTCGTGACAAAACAAAACCGCTTTACCAGTCCTATATTTGCAGGTCGAGGTTCATTTTAACAAAAGCTTTGGCTCAACTTATAAATATTTACATTCCCGGTAATGTATCAACTGCATAGTCGAAGTCAAGTTAGTTTTATCAATACAAAGAAGTAAGAATTTGGTTTGTGAGAATAAAACATTGATAACTGTATTTATTACAAGAAAAAGGTACACAATGTGGTTCATAATATCCTGGCTATAGAACATGTGGAAAGCATGGAAAATAACGCTCACTTATGGAAGAATTTGTTGATAAAAACAGCTGAAAGAGGTATGATAAAATAAAATGGATGCAGGATGTGAAAAAAGCAATTAAAAAGTAAATCCAATTAAAGGTGTTAGGAAATGTAACAGTGCAAAAAGAAATAGAGATGTTTTAAAGGGAACAAAATCGAACTTTGACCATAATTTCAAAATATGCTGACATAAGATAGGTAACGTAATTGGTATTATAATTATGTTAATATATTTTATTATGTTAAGTGCAGACTGGCGAAGATTTGGACTTTGTGATGGATAGCACTGGTCAGTCTGCTGCGTCTCTAAACTGCGTACTTTTGGTTAATAGTTCGAGTAACCGTTAATCACATTGTCTTACCGTTACAGTTAACGCTGATCTTATTAACCCAATTGTCATAAAGTAAGAAAGTAAAACAAATAAATAATATTTGGCGTGGTTGTTGTGTAGAATCAAAATACAATGGCTGTCAATGCTTCAGTGATTGCAATTGCTTAGAACAAGAAGCAAATAAAACAATATTTATATCAACTAAATAGTTTTTTTTAACTTTATTAAAGTTTTCAAGACGAAAGGAAATATAAAATCAACTTGTATTAAAACAACATTTGTACGTAGCTGTTTCATTAAAGTGATAGAAGCAGATTTTACAAAGTCATTTCCTTAGCTTACTTTTTTCAATCTATGATTTCATCAAAATAATCAGCGTTGAAATCTGCAAACATTAGCATCTTACCATTAAATTATATTGAAAGTACTAAAATGAACCACGCCTTCAAATTTAATTTCCTACTTTAAAAGGGTTTTGAAAATTTAAAAAATCAATATAACAGTTTTTAATAACTGATCATTCAAAGTGAAGAGACACTTTCAAAAAATTTCTGTTGACTACAAAATATCATAAATCGATACAAACTAAACAAAATCCATCAATATATTACCTCTAGAATTATTGATGTGTCTTGTCGTATTCCAGGAATCAAAGGCATTCGGTCCTTCCTTGATTTCATTTTTTAGTTTTTATAATTAGTGTCTTTTGTTTTCCATTTTTTTAATCTACATTAAGGTCTTCCTCTTGGTCTACTGTTTACCGGTTTCTAATAAAAGATTCACGTTTTCTTTATAAGCGCTTGATAACAAAATTATATCTGATAGAAATTTAAAATAATAAAAAATCTTTTTAAAATATTTTTAAACCTGTATTCTTAAGAAGATATGTGTTCTATATTTTGTATTTTATAAGCAAATTAATTCAGTCCTTTTACAGATTATTGGGAAATTATTACTGAATAAGTTACAAAATCCTCTGTTGCAAGAACGTATCCATGTGGTTCTTTTTATATTCTTCCTCTTTTCTGCTAGGATTATTATCAATATGTTCAATATAATGATCTGCCTTCCCTAGCCTCGTCAATTCTACTTTCGTTGACTCGTTTCGGAGAACCTCCATTTTCAAAACCTATTTCTATACTGGTCACCAATATTATGGTCCGTCCTATTTATAATTTTCTATCTCCACCTGGTACCCCTCCTCTATTCAACACGTGTACATTAAACCTGACGTGCTCGCTTCTGATTGGCTCTTCAAAATCATACGTTTTCGCTCGCTTCTGATTGGCTCCTTTCAAACTTTCACTTCAACGGTCGTCCCTCCTGTTAATTTTTGAAAATTTTTAGATTTTTAAACATAACATGTGCTTGCAACGATATATGTTCATTTATTATGTTTTCTTTCTTTAATTAATTAATAACATATTGAATGAACAGATATCGTCGCAAGCACATATTACGTTTCAAAATCGAAAAATCTTAAAAAATTAACAGGAGGGATGACCGTTGAAGAGAAAGTTTGAAAGAAGCCAATCAGAAGCGAGCGACAACTTATGATTTTTAATAGCCAATCAAAAGCGAGCACGCTTAATGTACATGTGTTGAATTGAGAGGGGTATGAGGTGGAGATAGAAAATTATAAATAGGACGGGCCACAATATTGGTGACCATTATAGATACAGTTTTTTAAGATGGAGGTTCTCCGAAACGCGTCAACGAAAGTAGAATTGACGAAGCTAGGGAAGGCAGATCATTATACTCAATATATAGTTTCCGTTTAGGCCTAAACAGATAATTTAGGAATTACAAATAATTATTTTATTCGAAGTTTGTTCATACAGTCGAAGTCAGTATTTCTTTTATCTCAAATTCTTATTGAAGAAGGAAAATGTATGTCAAACTAACTGAAAAATATAAGTCTATTTTGATGTTTTACAAATTGTACAAAAAAATCCCATGTACTTTAAAATTAATTATTTAATCTCTACTGAAATTATTTGTAAAAGTTTAAAAAAAACTAAATGTAAAATCCTAAATTTTATTATTATTCTTTCTTTAACAAAAACGTTTTTTAGTTATTTGGTTTTTCGAAACAATAATATATTATACTGATATGCCATAATAACAAGAAAATTATATTTTTATATATTATTATTACGAATGTGTGAGTGTATGATATTGCAGGAACACTGAGTTGTGAAGGCAATTTATTCTACACAAACAGGATATGTGCCTTGTCATGTAATGGCAACACTGATAAGGTCAAACATCACTGAAATGTTCTTCAGCTAATGTGTAGCAAATGTAGAACCGTAAAAGTTGTAATTTGAAAATAAAACTAAAGTTATTTTTTAACAAAATATAAAATAAGGGTTAAACCTGAGATGTGATCAGTATTGAAGTATATACGACAAACATTCTAACATTAATTAAATCCTGAAAGACAACTTTAAGTTGAATTCCAGCGGTAATCCATTTCATTACTTTGTTTAACAAAAACAACGGGTTCTGAAAAACAATGGCAAACATCCAAAGGAATAAAAAAACAAAAGAGTTTGTTTCATATTGCTTGTATTCTTTTTAACCTCTCTTGTTTGTTTATACTAATAGTTTTAAGACATTCGAAGCAAAATGTTTACATTTTTTAAATTAATAAAATTTTTTTATTTCTTACTTTTTAATCGCTTGTGTATACCTTATAATTTGCTCTAAAATTAAAAATAAGTACCTAACTACAAAATAAAGTATTATAAAAAAAATCTGGATCTATAATTTTTGAATAACTAAGTATATTGCTAATTACCAGTTCAACATATTAATAGTTCACAAACAATAAGAGATAGTTTTTATGAGTTCGTGTTGGTTAGAGAAAATCTCTATAGAGGGATGTTGGTTTGGCGTTCCACAAGGTTCGGTTTTAGGACTGCTATTAGTTTGTACGCGTACATAGATGACATTTATGTATCATTAAATATTGCAAATTTAATTTCCATTCAGATTGTTTATATATATATATATATATATATATATATATATATATATATATATACATACATACATACATACATACATTTTGTCATATAAGATTCCGGAGAACAGTGCTATACAGGGAAAGTGTTATTTATTATTTCCTTATTGACGAAAAACCATGCACTGTATTAAAAATCAACAGCTCTAAAACTCAGATTGTGTTAAAAGATAATTCTGGCTATTTATTAAGATAAAATTTCATACTTTCCCTTAATAATGGTAGCCGTTAATAATGGAGTTGTATATTCTGTCTCCTGCCAGTTGCGAATTACGCTCTGTGATTCGTTTTTTGTCATCAAAAAACACTGCGCCGGTGGACATTCATATCCAACTGTGTGAAGTCTAGGGAGAAAAATGTATGAGCATACAACACGTGCGCAAATGGTGCAGAGAATTCAAAGAAAGACGTTCATGATGAATAGCATTCCGGACGGCCATCTGTTTCGGACGAAACGATTGCGAAAGTGGAAGAAACAATGCTGAACGATCGAAGGGTGACTGTTTGGGAGCTCTCCGAGATGATCCCCGATGTCAGCAAGACCTGCATTGATAAAATTTTGACAGTCCATTTAGGGCTTAGCAAGGTAAGCAAAGTGGGTTCCAAGACAGCTTACAGCAGACCACAAACGGCAACGGATTGATGCGGCCCGCGAATTCCTTCAGGTTTACGAAACCGATGGCGAGAAATTCTTGGACTCCATTGTCACTGGGGACGAGACCTGGATACACTATACGATATCGGAAAAGAAAGAAAAATCACGTCATTGGAAACATCCAGAATCGCCGAAGCCGCGGAAATTCATGGATACCAAAACAACAATCAATGCTGATCGTTACTGTGAGACGTTATAGAACCTTCTCTGCGCGATTCAAAACAAGAGGAGAGGCATGCTCACGAAGGGAATTTGTTTTCATCAAGACAACGCTCGTCCGCACTTCGCCCGTGTAACAACAGATCTCATCAACCAATTTGTATGGGATACTGTCACAAATCCGCCCTTCTGCCCAGACGTAGCCCCAAGTGACTACCATCTCTTCCCTAATTTGAATAAACACGTAGGTCGGACGCATTTCAGTACCGGAGAGGAGCTGAAAGAAAAAGTTTTAAGCTACCTTCGCTGCGCGGCGAGATAGTTTTTCGTCTCAGGCATACAAAAGATGTTCACCGCATGCAAAAATGCTTCGATCTCAACGGCAATTATTTCGAAAAAAAGAAAAAGTGTAAGCCTTCCAAAAATGTATTTTTCAATGAAAATTAACATGTTTTTCATTGTGAAAAATTATTGGGAACCTTATTTTACTGACAACCCTCGTACAAAAATAACGAGCTAATAAACAACGTTTGTATCGTAACCTACCAATGTCCCACGTAATTCAGTTCTGGCACAATGCAGTTATGTTCTGTTTATTAGGCAGAAACATTTGTTTATATCGCCGACGTAAGTACAAGAGTGAAATAGAACGCTTTTCTAATACTTCGGTTACTATGCACGCGATTCGCTTATGGAAATCGTTCCCTAACACCCTTTATCCGTAGAATACCGTGTGAAGTTTTATAAACTGTTAAAATTGAATTTTTTAATTTAAATTATCCATTACTAAGTGTAATAAAGGATGAATTCAGAGTGTGAGGTGTAATAATTGTGGTCGAAATTTAAGGTCTGTGTGAATTAAAGTGTATGCACGAATACATATTACATGTTAAAATACTTTATTTCTTTTCTTTTATTTTAGGCGTATTTTTTCAATGTTTACATTACATAGTAACTTTATAATTTATTTGTTGTTTTCAAATTTTCTAGTTTCTCTTTCAGTTTTTTTTCTTCCACATTGTTTGTAAATATATCCATTGAAACCTTTGTTTTTTGTCCCTGCAGTTAATGTTATTATTTTATTTTAACTGTAATTTTATTTGTAATTTTAATTTTATTTTCTGACAACTGTATTTATTTTATTTTCATTGTTTATTACATTTTTGTATAGGTATGAATGTCAGAGAAGGCTTGATGGACATAATTTCGCCCCTTAAATAAAAACAAATATATCTGTCTAAAAATCACGTGTTATTTATGGAATGAGAAATTTATTGATAACTGAATATAAAGTTACTGTAACTCGTAGTTATCTATCACATATCATAGTATTTGTTTCATATCAGTTATTTATTAATTGTGTGATTAAAATTGATTATTTAAATATGTACTACTTCTATGGGAGTGGAAGCTTATACATTGTAAATATTTTGTCCTTACCTAAATTAACATTTATTTATTTTATCTTAAAAAATACGCTTATCACCTTTATTATGTTGCACTTTATAATAAGGCTAAAAAGCTACTAGCCTATTGTTTAGTTATTTACATATAGACAAATAGTGAAAAAGTTACACTAAAAATATTTCTTTACAATATTTATAAAACAATCTGTTTAAAAAAAATAAGCACAAAACTTAATACTTTGTCCATTCGATTGTCTAAAAAGAAATCATAATATACAATTTAAATGAATAATCAGTTTCATCTGTGTATGTAGGCCTAATTGTTCAATGTATGACGGATTTCAAATAAAACCAAATTTACAATTTTATTACGAAGACGAAAAACAAAACAAAAATTCTACGTATGTCAGAATTTATATATTATCACTTGTTTTACGTACACAAATTATTTTATTTCATTTCCTATTTTCATCAATGCCAAATACATAAATCTTCAAAAATTACCAAAAACACTTTGCAAAATTTCATGAATCAATTTTAAAAGTTATAAATATTTTTACTTTTAGTTAATTGTTTTTGAACCGAACTCTTTTAAATAATATACATATTTATTTTCAAACTTGTTGACAATATTATGTAATCAACAGAGTTGAATCGGTACCAGATGGTTTTCAGAAAACTTTAACAGTTTTTTGTAGGCTTAGAGAGTCAACAATCCAGATATACACATACAATTTAAATAACATTAGTCATCTTATTTAGTGTCAATTGATGTTTACGAATACATTGACAAACACACACTGAAACATAAAGTGTGAAACCAGATCCAAGTTAAAACAGTGTCTTTTTTGTAAAACAGATACCACAAACCTAAAGAGCCGTTATAATTTAAAGACCGATTTTTCAAATTCACTTAATATAATCAGAAATTAAAAACATTTTATAAAACTTATTATTGCTTACCAAAGCCAATGTTACTTACTTAAATTCGTTCTTTTCGCTGTTGAATAAAACAACTGACGTCTTTGAACAAGTAGCTTACAAAATTTGTTATTATTATCTCATCACTGTTAGCTTAAATCATTATTCCGTTGGTTCTTTGAGTCATTATGCCTTTTACACATTTCCTTTCTTTCTTTCTTTCTTGTTTTATTCACTTTGAAGTGTAACCCAGTTTGTAATTTTCTTTGACCACATTCTCTCGTTTATTTAATACTCTCATACTATTTGTTCCTAGCAACTGCATATATATATATATATATATATATATATATATATATATATATATATATATATATATAATTTTATGGCTAATTCCAAATAAAAAACCATTTATTCTATTTGTATTAATTTTTTTATTAGTGTTTCTATCATTTTCAATAATTTTAATAGCTTTACATTTAATGAAAATATATGATTAATTATTCGATAACACTTATAACTTGTTGAAAATTCTATACATGTTCGATACAACAATTCCACGTGCGAATCATCAAGGGAGACATTTCTATTGGTCAGAGTCTCAATACATCTTCATAAGGCATTGTACTCACTGGGATGGGCTCGGATAATGTAACAAAAAACAAGTCTTAGATACATAATTATTCTAAATGTAATAAAGAGAAAATAATACAGATAACAATCTTCAAATTAATAAACTTATTTTCAACAGAGCAACATAATAGCTAAAATTTCTATTTATTTAATTGTTATTCAATTAAAATCACTAAAACATTCCGATTTATGTATAGCATTTTTGTTTAGAGACAATTCATAATTTATAAATATTGACTTTAAATAAATAATACACTCAATCCACTACTTAAAGTGTCTATATTATATTTAATATTAACTGATACGTAATTCTGCCTTAAGAGCATATATCAGAAACAGCAAAGTCTAAATTGGTTTAAAATTTTCTTCCAAAGTAATTCGTAGTATTCAAAATTATTAGTTCTAAAAGGCCATATAATTTCCTTTAGTCGACAAATATCGCAAGCATGTTTGAACTAAATAAGAGAGCTCAAAAAATTGTATAAAAAATCCATATTGAATTGCGTTTACTTGTTTCAATGTGTTTATAATAATATGTATGTTTTATTGATATAAAATAAATTCTAACTATCAAGAATATAAGAATCTAGTTATAATTAATTTAATTTTTTATTTATTTATTAGTATTTATAATCTGTCTACAGGACACTAAGTAAATTGTATGACTAAAATAATGACAGGAGAGAAAGTACCCATTGATACCTACAAATAATGAGACTATATAAATAAAAATAATAATAAAATACTGCTACATAATGTTGTATCTGTTAGGTCGGCTGTTAATTGTTAAGCAGGTCGCTAGGTATTCTCCTCTTGAGTCTTTGTGTTGTCGAACTCATCATTAAATTTTCAGTCAAAACATTTGGATGGGCTAATATTCGATGTCGGTAACTATTGCTATAAGTTTCAATGTCTTCTGTGATGTTCGGAATATTGAGTT
This sequence comes from Callitettix versicolor, assembly GCA_022606455.1. NCBI lineage: Eukaryota > Metazoa > Arthropoda > Insecta > Hemiptera > Cercopidae > Callitettix > Callitettix versicolor. Next base: position 43,605,437 of record CM040191.1, read on the forward strand.
GTTTGTAGATTATTTCATTTGTGATTATTTTTGGAGCTGTTAAGATTAAACGTAGTATGTTAGATTGGAAGCGTTGTAAAATTGCAATATTTGATTTGCAAGCAGAACCCCATAGTTGTATCCCATATGTCCATATTGGTTTCAGTATTGTCTTATATAGTAAAATTTTGCTATTGGTTGAAAGTTTTTATTTGTGTCCAATCAGCCAGTACATATTTCTGAGTTTAATACCAAGTTGTTTACGCCAAGTAAAAATATGTTTCTGCCAATTCAGACGTCTGTCCAAATGAATTTCCAGGTACTTCACTTCTGAGGTCTGCGTATCAGTTTTTTATTTAGGGATACTGCTGGACATGTATGCTTCCTTAATGCGAAGGTTATATGTTGACATTTATCTCTATTAACTTTTATACGAAATTTTTCAATCCAAAGTTGAACTAGTTTCAAACTATGCTGCAATGTTTGAGAAGCTGGCTGAGGATCATTGCTGGAGGCTATTTTAGCAGTGTCATCTGTAAATCAGCAGTGATTACTCCTTGTGTCATTGGTAAATCACCAGTGAATATAAGGTATAAAACTGGTTCCAGTACGCTTCCTTGTCGTACCCCTGCATTAATCTTACACAGATTGGTTATTGAGCCTTGATGTCTCACCTGAAAATATCATTTATTAAGGTATGATTTTAACAGAGTATAAAAGTTTGAAGGCAGATTTTTCTTTATTTTATATAAGAGACCAATATGCCATACTTTATCGAAAGCTTGGGTCACATCCAGGAAGACTGCTGAGCAATATTCCTTATCTTCAAAGCTCTGTTGAATTGATTTAACCATACGATGAACCTGCTCAATGGTTCCATGCTGCTGGCGGAAACCAAATTGATGATCAGGAATTAGATTTTTAGATGAAATAATTGGCAATAATATTTTAAGGATCAGTTTCTCCAGGATTTTAGATGCAAATGGGCGCAGACTAATAGGACGATATGACGTAACATCCTCTAGCTTTTTACCTGTCTTGGGTATCATAATAATTTGAGCTACTTTCCATTGGGATAGGTAGAAGCTTGTTCTCAAAAAATCATGAATAATTGTGTCAGATATTTAAAACCCTTGTTCGGCATCTCCTTCAGAACTCTACCCGTCATCAGGTTGTAACCGGGACTCTCTTTTTGGGTTAAGATCTTTCAAAAAAATATCTTGTACTTCTTTGATGGTAAATTTTCCGATAGGCGTATCTATTTGATCTGGACATTCAATAAATTGTTTTATTTCTTCTTCAAAGTCAGGATGATTTGATCCTGGGTGAGGTGAGAAAACATTTCGCAGGTGAACAGAAAATAATGTAGCCTTTTCATCCTTACTTCTTGCCCAGTTTTCATTGTCTTTCCTTAAAGGATGCTAATTTAATAAATTTAATAATTTCTAATAGGATACTAATTTAATAAAATGACTGTTGTTTAGTATTAGGCCTAAACATAATATTTAAGTGATAAATTGATTGTTTGAACAAAATAATTAAGTAGGTTTCAACCTCATTATACGGCTTTTGACGAAAAGCACATGAAGGCTATCATTGCCGTCAATCTCATTATAATGGTTACCTTATTAATAGAGCAGTATGTATATCCATAGTGTTGAAATATTTGAAATTGTTCAAAGTCAGAGGTTAAATTGTTTCGTACTAGTTTTTCAAATTTAATTGGGGTTTTAATAAATATTTAATATGTTTCGTGTTTGTACAGTCACTTTAAAAATGAATTAAATATAAAAAACTTTTTATTTTTAGTACTGGCTTACTAAAACAATCTCTAAAATAATTATTACCTTATGTAAACTACAGATAACGTGAATGTATGCAGTATAATAATTAATAATTATTAAATGTTAACGTGTCCTACAAAGTTCCGAGCAAAATAATATATTAAAACGTACAGCAGCGGTGCACTACAAATCTGAAGGTATTGTATTAACAATAACAAAAATGAGCTTTTAAATTTTATAATTGTACATGCATGAAATAAACGCTGTAATAAATAAAAACAGACCAATTTAAAAGGTACATCATTTAGTTTCTCTATAATTTTCATTTATCATTTTTGATGCCATTTTACAAATGGATCTAACGGAAAGAGAAATGTATAACAATATGTGAAAATATATACACACACACACACACACACACACACACACACACACACACACACACACACACACACACACACACACACACACACACACACACACACACACACACACACACACACACACACACACACACACACACACACACACACACATATATATATATATATATATATATATATATATATATATATATATATATATATATATATATATATATATATATATATATATATATGTGTGTGTGTGTGTGTGTGTGTGTGTGTGTGTGTGTGTGTGTGTGAAAACTAAAACGAAATTGTTTTGCCAGTACCAAAAACAATTTTTTTTAATATTTAATTTATTTTAATGTAATTGTAGAAACACTTTAAATATATGATAATTATTAAATAAATTATATATATATATATATATATATATATATATATATATATATAAACTAAAAGGTAAAATAAATCGAAAGTAAATTTTAAACGAATATTCATGTACATTAAATCATGTTCGAAATTTTATTAATTCTGACATATTCATGAATATTTCCGATTTTATGTCTAATAATCAAACAATTGAGTTATTCACAAAACGAATTTAACTGCAGTCCACTATCAATCAACTAATGAATTTGAATCTACGACTGACTTCAATAGACTTACAGAGCACTGTGGTTTAATTACTAGGGTTGGCGATAAGTAATGAACTATTGTCTGACGTAATATATGGACGGAGAGGGTATGGCTCACAAGGTAATTGGCTAGTTAAGTACTGAATAATATTCTGCCAATAGTTTTAATATTGTACAATATCGTATGTAACATTGTTTTGGTATTGCATTTGTATTTATTAAAAATACATGATAGTAAAGTAGTTTCTTTTGCAGAATAAAAAATAGAAATTGTAAATAATAATACAGTTAATTGGAAAAAACAATATTTTATACGAATGAAAAAATATTTTTTTAACCTTTGAAAGTAAACTTAGATTTTCAAAAATTATAATATATAACAATTTTTATTATATGATATGATTTTTTTAGATATTTACTTCCATCACGATAACAAAACACTGCATGTCGCTTTATTTTATATTCTCTTATATTTACCGAAAATTGTTTAGCAAAATCTTTTTGTTTTTAACAGTTTGTTCAAAAAACACAGTGCCAATATATAGGATTTTAAATATTTTATTTTCCAAATTCATTTTCCGAAAATGACATTTTAAAAAAAGTCGTAAACCGAATTACTGAATGAAATTAATACATTTAAGGAAAATTTACTGTTTATAGTAAAAAAAGTGTGTAAATTCGCTCATGTCTATTTTCATAATGTATGGTTTTACATTTAACTGTTCTTTTAATTGCACTTCAAAAAACTTATTGTTATAACATATTACTAAAGTGTTTAATTTTCTTTCAGTAAGAATCCAGTCTTATAAACTTTTCACCGAAATATTTGATTTTTGTATTTTTTTCCAAAAATAAATGAATGTTATTAAGGTTGAATGAACTGAGGCGTTTCAAGAGGGTTCGATAAAAGCATTAATTTTAACTCTAATAAAAAAAACGCGGCAAGTTGAGTGATTTATTCAACATTTCCCCGAGCAAATTTCAACGATCTAATTTAATGTAGAAATCGTTTAACGATAAATCCAACGTGCGTTTTGAAAATTATATATTTCTATGAATACATCTGTGTAATGCACGAAATAGGTTTTACTACAGGTATAATATCGTCTATAATTGTTAATAGTTGAACGTTTTTTTGCAATGCCACTAACATTTATTAATAAACCGAAAGCATCGCTTTTGTGAAATCAGATTAAATTTTGTTTTTTCTTGCCTCTAAAAATTCAGTATTTTCATAAAAAATAATTATTTGTTACTTACTTAAAAAGAAATTATTGTCAAAGATTAATTATTAAAAAAATATTTTTATTTTTTTGAAAAATATACTTACAATTGAATAAACTACCCCCTCACATGTAAAAATTATTGAACACTAATAAATTTGCTGTATTTACAAATTACGACATTTAATCACAGAATAGTATTTAGTTTTTTTTATTATGCCACACTTACATTCCACATAGACTGTCATACAAACATATATACAACAAAAAACTTTTGTATACTCAGGAAAAACAAAGAAGAATATTTTATTAAAATATTGTATTCATCAACATTTGTACACTTTATGTAGTGAGAGAGTAAAACCTTAAATACCAAAATCTAAATTAAAGAGTAACAGTTAAAATAAGTTTAAAACTAATTTAAACGTTGAAAGCATTTCAATAACGCCAACATTCAATGCATGTAGGTCATTGATTGAACACGTTGCATAGTTTTTTCATTTTTCCTGGAATACAGCTTAACTGGTTTAGTTTTTATAGCGTTTTATTAAACCAAGCAATAAAACAAAACTAAAAATAAACACTAAAAACACGATTTTACGATTTAATTAAACATCTGTTCCATCTAGGAGTTATTTCTACGTTATCTTCAACGTATGTTTATTTTATGAAAATAAATTAATAATTCACAATTCTAATTTGTTTTATGATTTATGGTAATAAGTATTTGTTTGCGACTTATGTAATACGTAAATTTAAAGACTAAAGTTGTTAAATAATTACTATAAATTAACAATTTTTATAAATTAAACAATTGTAACATAAGTAATAAACATGTGAAATAATGAACGGTAAAACAAAGTTATATTCTAATCTAAATTTAAATGTAACATATCTGTACATCTTGCCCATGTGTGCATTCAGCCCAGCTGATAGTCGGTGGGTTATTCTTAAAATCTGTGTATATTATGTCAATATAAAAATCATGCTTATATTTATAGGTAGATAGAATGAATACAGTTAACAAAATCATTAACATAAATATTCATGTTAATGTTGTAAGTGGAGCAAAACATTGCGAAGACTTTATGAAATTCGACCATTTCGCTAACATTAAGGTATGACGTCACTGAAAAAGCCAGGAACTCAAATTATATTGTTCAATATTATGTTTGTATGTTAACAATTGTAGTTAAAAGCATTTTAATAAATTTTAAAAAGTTAGGATTCGAGAGAAATTAAAACAAAGGTTTATATTTTTAAATTTGTTTCTTTGTTTCACTTCGGAACTGTTAGCGTTAAATATAAATTTTGCTTCAATCAAGTTATTTATTGTCGTTTATGATAAAAGTATCTGCCAAATATGACGATCCTCTTGTTATATGGCGTCAGTAATTTTCTAAAGCTGCAGAACTAAATGAATACAATGACCCATTTCTCATTTGGAATTATATTTTTATACGATATGGTATATATTGTAGCAGACGATTTTGAGAATATTAACGTCAGGAATTTTTAGCTAAACAAAACTTTTTAAAATTTTTGAGTATAAAAATGTATCGAAAACTGCATTTTATTCAATTTCTAGCAGAGATATTTAACTATTTTGTTTAAAACGAAAGTACCTTAAAAGTCACAGTTTGAAAATAGTTTTTCTGATTTTTAAATTTTTGTAATTTGTTTCAAGGAAAAGTAAAAAAAATATAATTGTTTAAAAAAATCTCCGTATTAATTTTTTTATGCGAAAATTAATTGTGACTTAGATACAATTATGACAAAACTGTAAATTATAATTGTTCAAAATATTATCTTAAGTTGTCTTTAAGTAAAAAAAAATTAAGTAAAAATAATCAAGTTTAATAAGCAAAAATTGTATAAAAACGGAATTACTCAATAACCATGCCAGGGTTGACTACTGAAGTAAATATTGATCGTCCTGATAAAAATAAAATATAATAATAAATTTGTATTAATACAATACTTGTTACAATAGAATAGATGAACGCTATTAATGACTAGGATATTAAATGGTTGCATAGAAACTAAATAATTTGTTTGAAAATTGCTTCTATGAATTTGCAATGAACGTAATAACGATTAAACACACATTTATGAATGTAACACATGTTTTAAAACGTTTTAGTTAATACAATAACACAAACGTCATTGTAATATTAAAATAAATTTCTTTAGTTGATATTGTTTCCTTGAATTATTAGTTCTGGTATGGTCTTGTTAAGTGTCCGGACATAGAGATATTCATCTCCTGGTACCATGATAAGGTGTGCACAGTTCAATTCAACGATACACATTAAGTTCAACTAATTTTGAATTGAAGTTTCCTGGAATTGCATATGACTTTTACTACACACAATACTCCTCCATCGAATATAAGGCACAAAGAAAAGTAACCTAATGGGCTTCATTCTCCAGTCTTATGCTCACTTTGAATTAGTTGGTCGTGTAATTTCAAAGACTTATTAGTTGAGGTGACAGTAAACATTGGGTAATTTAAGTTTAAAATGTTGATACAATAAAACCTTCGCGTGTGTTGTAATTTGATACTTACAAGGTTGTACGGCCAACAGAACCTTGTATTTGGTGACCATGTATGAAAAACGAAAAAGAAAATTGTAAAGGAAAATTTAAATCAAAAAAATGGAATCACTAACGTTTATGCGAAAAACGAAGATAATCAGAAAACGTTAAATGCAGTACTTATTTAGCATAGTTATATTTAAAATCAATTAACGTATTTTATCAGTTTATAATAACACGCTAGCCAAATTTATTTAATAATGAAAAACTGTAAAAACCCCAACAATACGTCGATCAAAATTTGACGGATAATCCTAAAGTTCTACCTGTATTATAAACTACATGTAATATGTGGCTATATAGTCAGTTAGTCCATTTATTACACAGCAGGTAAATTTTTTGCTCAGTCTGTACTTTGTTCTCTCAATCAAAGATTATTTCAAGTCAATCTTCCATTAGCAATTTTTATTCGCTATTGCCAATTATTTTGTCAAGCAAAACAAACGAAAAAGCGAAAATAACGAAATTAATAATTAATCGATATTTACCTTAAGTTATTTGCTTAATATACTCGTAATTACATAATTAATTTGCCCGTATGATTTCAATAATTGCTTCGTATTGTTTTGTTTATTTGTATTGGACCATTCAAAGCGTTCAATGAACTTAATTAAAAATGTAATTTCTACGGTTCATAAACTACCCTTCATTTTATACGTTGTTGAAATGAAATAATTCACACAATTGAAAATAAATATTTTACATCCCAAATGTTTACAGGTACGAGCGGCTGAAATTCAACAAATATTTTTCTACTGAACACAGTGCGTTTTTTTTCAAGAATAAAAGAGAAGCAATAAAATATTCCATACAAAAATAATGTGACGTGTTGTCTTTTCCCACAAAACATCCGATTGGGAAACAATCTGTCGGTAAAACAACGTAAAATAAGGCTCTTCTGTCAAAATACGTTGTAATATTAATACTGGTTACATTGGATGGCTTTTAAATGTCATTCTGTTTTTTTAGTAGTCTACATTACTTCGCATATCGTTTCGGAATGCAGTATTTTTAGCGAATTTTCATTGGAGAGGATACGACCATCATAGAATGAAATTTTATAAACCAAATTATAATCGGAACTAAGCAATTAAAGCTGTCCATTATTCAACTATCCAAACACAATTATTAAAATCATATATATATATATATATATATATATATATATATAAGAAAATTCACAATTATTAATAAATTAAAATCTACATTAATTTACGTTTTTTTAAATTTCTTGGACATTAGTCTGAAATCAATAATCATAATCATAATGTCACTTGATTGTGTATCCAATTTTTATTATACATTTTCAATGATAAAATAATTCTAAAAATTACTAACAAAATTAAAAATTTTTAAGTTATACTGTAAATTGTAATTCAATGATGGACAGTTTCGTACATTTTCTTACTGTTCTATTTTCAACAGTAATTATATACAGTTATGGAATTATAAAATGTAAAATATTCTATGTAAATATATAATTATATTTAAAACTATATAAAGATAAAATGTTCACAGGAGCATTGCGATGTTGCTATGGACACAAAATCCAGGGCAACGTTGCCATTTGTAACCAAAAGCAAATATTTAGGAAAAAAGAAAGGCTAGAGAGAAATCAAAAACTTAATGGACATATAATAATATGCCTTTCAGACGGAACAAAACAGATTTTTTATAAAGTATAAAACGGGAAAGTCATTTACTTCAGATAAATTGGTAAAAAACTTAAATTTGACCGTGAATATGATCGAAGATCGAAAACGCAGGGAAAAGCAGAGGATTTTATGTAACAAAAAAGAAAAACATCCGGAAAAAGTGCGATTGAAGATTATCAAGTATTATATTTTGTAACAATGGCAATGAAAAAGGTCTTTAAAAAACAAAGAGTGAACAAATAAGTGTTAAATAAAATAATAATTTGCGTGGCCAATAGTATATATATATATATATATATATATATATATATATATATATATATTGTATATAAAAAAATTTGTACATGAACTAGTACATTTATTCAAATTGAAACCGCAGATTTAAAGTAAATAAATGTGTCTGCATATTGAGCAAAGAAAATGAGGTCACAGTAACTACACATAATGGGAACACGACCCTATTGTTGGTGCAGCTATATTTTATTTGCTGCAGCTAAATGCTTTAATTTTTTTTCATTTATATTAATTACAGTACACAATATACGGTACATTATGAGTAAAATATCGATTATTATTTACTTTAAAATAAAATATTACCCCTACGCAGTTCTCTCGTTAACGTGATAGAAACTAATTTCCACGTCACATTCAACGGATGAAAGTTTCGATACGCAAATAACAAAATTCGTGTACAAATATTTTCTTGATAACCTTACTCAAGAAAATTTATTCATTTTTTTCAAAACGGTAGCAATAAAAACGTTTTCAAATCATAACTATTTTCCGTTATAAAAAAGAAACCAACGATCGACCTTGGATCGATAATAATACGAGACCTAAAAATTAACAAAAAAAAATCTAAATACCGTTTTGAAGGGGTCGTTAAACTTGTAATAACTTCTGCGTGTGCGTGCGTGTGTGTGTGTTTGTGTGTGTGTGTGTGTGTGTGTGTGTGTGTGTGTGTGTGTGTGTGTGTGTGTGTGTGTGTGTGTATATATTTCGGCGTGTGTGTTAATATTTGTGCTAGTATCCTTAGAGTTAGCAATTCTGTTACGATTTAAACATGGTATTAAAATTAATTTTAGTTGTTGTTTATCAACATATTCTTTGCACACAAAAATCCATTGAAACTGTCAAAACGATAACCATTTCAAATTTAAAATAAATTTTTACTTTTTACTTTATTGAAACTTTTTTGAAAATCTGTTTTCTCCATCCTGGCCTGATTAGCATTAAAATTTGTACGCTTTACGTTACACACACACACACACACACACACACACACACACACACACACACACACACACACACACACACATATACACACACACATATATATATATATATATATATATATATATATATATATATATATATAAAACACATATTTAAAACTGTATTTTATGCAAATTTGAACGATAATATTAATAGAGTAAAATCAGATTTTCAGAATGTATAACAATAAATGTATTTTTCGGAATATTTCAGTGTAATTATCTATTTCAACAAATGTAATAACGTCATAATTCCAATTCTATTCTAGTTTACCTGCCATCGCTTCAGCAAAACAGATTGCAGTAAACAAATGACAGCTATTAAAATTTAAGTACGCCATAAATATTTTACACGGTTTTTAATTGCATGACTTCACTATAATAAATAGTTTTAAAACTTTTAATAAGTAAGAACTTGAAATTTATAGTACGAAAATTAACACTATCCTGTCAAATTATATTTTAGCATTTGAACGGACTCACATTAAGATTTAACGAATTAATATAAATACTTTCGAAACTTTACAAAAAATTATTTTACTTTGAGTTCTTAAATTGTTTAATAATTTTCAACAATAGATTATAATTTCTGTAAATTAAGTGATGAAGTTAAAAAATAAAATAGCTTATTATTTTTATAATGTTTAACTTATAAATTAAAACTTTTGTACTTGTTTTATTTCTAAAAAATATTTTATAAGCTATACGATATTTTTAAAATTTTTTTGAGCCAAAAAGAAGCGTGTTTTCCTGGTCCCTTAGTATCTTTGAACCACATTTATTGCGTAATGTAAAACGTACTTCCCTCCTCATCTGTAATAAAAAAGACTATTGCAACGTGTAAAATAATATGCACTTATTCTATAATATTCTTAGATTTTATAACATAAAATAGTTAGTTTAGAGTAGAATTAAAGAAGGTCTGACAAAACTTTTAACTTTATTACACTTTTTTTATTTTAAGGCGAACAGCACATTGAGGCAATTATCGCCTCCCTAAATGTAAAGTGTTAAAGTCGTAAGTGTAGTGTTGTAAGTGGAAGTGTATATTATACTCGGATACCGCGAGGGAGGTCTAAATCCTCTCAATATGCGCAGTTAGTCTGCACCCCCTGTGCTGTATACAGCTGATCTAAAGTTAAACTGTAAAGCTACTATATTTACGTTTCGCTCACGATATCCCTATGCCTACATTAGCCAATGATTATTTAGCCAAATAACTGATACAATCAAAATGTCATATATGTATAAAAATCGAATTATATATTATTGTGCTATTAATTTAATTTCTATTTTTTAATTTTATTGAAATTTTCAATATCTGGCAATAGATTTCTGTTCTATTGACGAATCAGTTTTTAAGGGCGTTTTTGTTGTTTGTACCTATTTGGTAGTATAATGAGACAACGTGAAGTCCAACAATAGTTTCAATTATTTATGTATTGAAAACTGTTTTAAATTGTTTTCTGCAGTTTTTTTACCATTTTTGTGTGTTTATTAATAACTCAATAATTAAAATAATAAAAGTTCTATTTCAATGGTAATATCCTATTGGTTGAAACTTATCATCGTTATGAAGTATAAATGATTTTGACAGTAGGAAAAGTGGAGTAACTTTACGTAACAGTTATGTAAAGCTGAATTTTATCAATGTTTGTTTTGCTTTATATTTTTTAAATTTAAAATTATTTTATGAATTTTGATTGTGTTTAATTTATTTGACTGATGCTCATTCTTACTTAGCTGAGTTAGATTTATTAAGAAAATATTGTTAATTGTACAAAATCTTGCGTTCGTGTTTTGAGCGAGTAACAAGTTCTTCTTTGCTATACGTCGCTTAAGTTTAAGTCGTTTAAGAAACAAACTACTTAAAGATTCTTTTCTAAACAGTGTGTACGTGGATTAATCTATTCAGAAAATTAGTCTTTTAAAGAAATACAATAAGAAATTGAAGCATTTTTTAATGAATCATATTAATTATTTAATATATTCAGTCATTTTGTATATATATATATATTAATCACACAATCACTGAAACATACAAACCAAAAGTCTGTCACATATAGATATTTCCTCAAGTCATCATATATAAACATACAGACATTTGAAATCTGAAATAAATATGTTATGTTATTGTTATTGAATTTCTAAAAGAAACTATAAACGAAAATACCCCTCCTCCAAAATATAAATATTGTACGAGTTCATAACTAATTTGTAAGATTTTCAGAATTTTTTGTAACATTTTAATTACGTAACGTAATTATTAATTCATATTTTTTTAGTTTAAACATGTGGAATACAAATCTAAATTATATTTTTTTAAATTTATAAAACTTTGAATTACATCTACTTAAATTATTTTTGAGGAATAAAACAGACTATTTAATATATAGATTTTTAATCTAATTGTTTAGACGAATAACAACATTAGGTTTTGTTTGAGGGACTATAATAAAAAAAAAAAGAGAAGATCAAGAATGTAACATTAGATTTTGTGAGAAAAAATAATTTTATCGGTTTTAAAACATTTTTTGGTTTCAAAAGTTTTATGGAAACAGGTATTTTGTAGCAAATACCACATTTCTGGAACTAAAAAAACGGAAAATGTAAACTTCATTAACTTTAATGTTTTCACAATTATAATATTTTGTGTAAATTTTGTTTGATGAGAAAGAAACACATTTAGGGCACGCATGCAAAACTTATTCGTAAAGGAAGTTAACGATAACTATAAAATGTGGCAAAAATAGTCATTTGTAGCGTTACAAAAGTTTAAAAATACAGGGGCGGCGCGGTAAAAAAATTTAGATGTGCTTAAGGGATAAAATCATGAGTCTTAAAATACATTTAATTATTATTTATTTGTATAATGTATCATATGAAACTAGAAGCGATACTGATGTCTTATATATTTTTTGAATTTATAGATTTTAAACTGAGCCTCCAAAACTCTTCAATGTTTAAGTTTTAAAGCCCCTCCAGTAATGTTGACGTTAGATCAGAAAAATATTAAAAAATGTATAAATTTATTTTTGATGAAACAAAAAATATTTATTGAGGATTTTTTGTTACATACTTTTGTGTATGTAGATCACAAGAAAAGTCTGTTTTAAAAATTTTACCTACAACTTTAGAAGTTTTTATATGCTGTTCGTCCTTTTACAATTTGGGTAAAAGTAAGCAGAAAAGGATTCAAAAGTCATTATTACGTTTGAAAAAATCACTGTACGGTACAAGCAGTACAGCTCTCGTCGTGGCAGTGCAGACGACACGGAATTAAGTCAATCCATTCTTGTAAATAGTACATGTAGTTTATATTTGAAAGCGCCTACGAATCCACAGTACTTGCTTTACAGAAAGTGTTTGGTCATTTTATTTTAAAATATAAATAATACTAAATTGGCATCAGTACTAACGAAGGTTGTAAATAGTACATGTAGTTTATATTTGAAAGCGCCTACGAATCCACAGTACTTGCTTTACAGAAAGTGTTTGGTCATTTTATTTTAAAATATAAATAATACTAAATTGGCATCAGTACTAACGAAGGTTGTAAATAGTACATGTAGTTTATATTTGAAAGCGCCTACGAATCCACAGTACTTGCTTTACAGAAAGTGTTTGGTCATTTTATTTTAAAATACAAATAATACTAAATTGGCATCAGTACTAACGAAGGTTGTAAATAGTACATGTAGTTTATATTTGAAAGCGCCTACGAATCCACAGTACTTGCTTTACAGAAAGTGTTTAGTCATTTTATTTTAAAATATAAATAATACTAAATTGGCATCAGTACTAACGAAGGTTGTAAATAGTACATGTAGTTTATATTTGAAAGCGCCTACGAAACCACAGTACTTGCTTTACAGAAAGTGTTTGGTCATTTTATTTTAAAATATAAATAATACTAAATTGGCATCAGTATAACGAAGGTACTACATGTAGTTTATATTTGAAAGCGCCTACGAATCCACAGTACTTGCTTTACAGAAAGTGTTTGGTCATTTTATTTTAAAATATAAATAATACTAAATTGGCATCAGTACTAACGAAGGTTGTAAATAGTACATGTAGTTTATATTTGAAAGCGCCTACGAATCCACAGTACTTGCTTTACAGAAAGTGTTTGGTCATTTTATTTTAAAATATAAATAATACTAAATTGGCATCAGTACTAACGAAGGTTACAATTTGTAATTAAAAGGAGTGTATGTCAGCTTTGATTAAATGAAATAATACAGTTGACTGTTTAAGTTGATTGGATTACGTTTTGATGCCAATTATTAAATTGATGGGTAACACATCCTGTTGTTCCTGTGTTGAACACTGTTCATTCCAACAAAGTATTAACTTGTAGCAATTTCATAACTTTATTAATTAATGTTGCACGATATTATAGTATATTTTCGTTATTTTATCGTTTTAAATCCAAATCTTACAGCTATACGATTATAGTTAGCTTAAATCGTTAGTTATAAATCTAAATATTTATTAAATATTTAAATATTTATTCAATAAATCTTTATATTTTGTGACAAAAATATGATCAAAATGAAATACACTCATTTTGAAAATACGGGTTTTAATAACACCTCTATAACCTGACTTCCTCTAGAAAAACCGACCTATGTAATCTATGTTGATTTATTTAAATATAGATCGTTGGAACCGACTTATGATTATGCAAGATAAAAAGTTTTCTTTTCGTTCAAAAAAAAATCAACTTGATTGCTTTATGATTCTTTTATAGTAAACTTCGAAAGTAAAAATTTGAACATGTTCAAGATTGAATTATCGGATAAATTGCCTAAATGCAATTGTGGAATTTAAGCTTAAATGCGATTATTTGGCTTAATAATTGCCAAATAATTTGAATTATTTGCATAGTTTGAATTAATTTATCTGTACATTTACTATTATGTATATTCAGTAAATATTACGGTAATCATTATGTTAATAAAGCAGTAATATGTAATTAATTATATTATACAATCAAGAGTTTGTGTTATTACTTCATAGTATGCATATTAACTGTAGTTATTTTGCAAGAATAACTGTAGTTATTGTGGTGACATTTTGACATTCGTTTTTAGTATAATGGACTGAACTCAGATTTTTATGCGTTTTAAATATGTTATTATTTCTTTTCTTACAACTGACCAGATACTGGATATAGATCAGTGGAATTCCATAATACGTACAAACGTTTGTATGCGTTTAAACTAAAAAAATCCTTTTGTTTTAAAATAATAGTTTGTAAAGTACATTGTTCAAAATAGTATTTGTAAACGATTTGAAAGTCGACCTTTAAACATCCTCAAAATTCGAGTAAAACACAATAAATTTCCACTTATCTGTTGCAGGCCTTTAAAATCCACCAAGGCTTGTAGCAGCTGATTATCCTCCCCTCATGATGGTACTCCCCCGTAGCGTAACACATAAAAGTAAGCACAAAATATAGTCACAGACGCTAAGTATGTCACAAGTTCGCTTAAAGCAGAATGTCATATAAATCAGGAACTCTTAAGTAGCACAAATTTAATATTTCCGTAAATAATAGTCTACAAAATAGAACTTCCCAACGGAATCTACAAGTATTGTAAGACTCGCACAAAACATTTTCTCAGTTAAAGCAAATTACTATGTATATATTCTTGCATAGTAATAGAAATGGAAGTAAACAATTTTATACATGTACTAAAGAAGCTAGTAAAAAATGTATTAAATTTCGACAATTGTTGAATAATTCAACTCGATTTGCAGAATGGAGGGAAATTCTACTTGTCTTACTTCGTCATCCACCCTGGGTAAGCAATTCACCTGGGTAATTAGGTAAGGTAAGGTAAGGGTAACAAAACATCAGGCAGGTAAGTGGTATAAAACTTTCAATGTATTGTAAGCACGGTGAAGTACAATATGAATAAAAACATGAATAAGTAAATGGTGCATAAAACGCCAAATATCTTACGTTCAGTTAAATTATTTAATACAGTATAAAACACAAATATTAAAACAAAACTTATTTATTAACTAAGTTTCACTTCTTTGGCCAACATATATGATACATAAAAAGTTGGTCTTAATTTCTACAGTTTCACAGTTAAGTAATCTCAAGGGTTGTAAATAAAAGTAATTTGTTATGGAATATTTTTATTTAAATACACAAATCTCATACTTTAACTTCTACATGCCATTAATTATGTCAATTCTACCTACTTTACCTACCCTTTTAATTAATGATAAATTTTCAAAAACATTATATTTGTTTTAATAGTATAAATTAATAAGGTAAATCAAATTTTCTGAATATTTTTAAAATAAGTAAAAATACATGTTCAGGGGTTGAAAAAATTATTGAATTAATAATAATTAAATTATTAAATTATTCCAACTCCAAAAATGTTTAAGGGTTGTTATTTTAGTTTTCGTGTTAAAGAACATTTCAATCGTTGGACGTAATACTAAAATCTGACCATTCCTTTAGTTTGAAAAATATCAGTGTAATCCATAAAAAACAGAAAGGTATAAAACTAAATAATTTAGAAATTCTTTAAATAAATAGATCTACTTGTAGAAACCATAATTTTAATTTAATGAACAGACTAACTTAAACTCCTCTCCCTTACTAAAGTCTATTGTTCAGGGCTTTTCTCAACCTGCTGCTCCTCAGGTCATTCTTACAGTGTAAATTCTCCCTTTCTTCATCTTCTCCTTTCAAGTTTTAACATCAACTTTATTACTATAATAAGAACACTTTATAATTTTTAAACTTAATTATGTCTAAAAATTCCTCACAGCGAAACATACGTCACGGAATAAAAAATAGGATATTTTTAAAACTATTACAATTATTCTAATTTTCCTGGACATCATAGACTTTCAACAAGTACTGAGTTTGCAAATAAATAGAAACTATGTTAGGGTGGTGGAAAAGTTAAATTATTCCAACTTATAAAATATTTAGATGTCATTATCTATGAAACTTATTTGGAAATTGTTTTATTATGTTTATGAAAAACAATATAAAACTTCATAAAAATTCGGGAAAATTACACTATTTTCAAGTTTTCTGTTTAAGGGTTGAAAAAGAAAGAAGGTTAAAATATTTTATTAACCCTTACCAACATTTATTGACATGTGTGTTAAATATTTTTGTATTTTCGTTGAGATTATATTTTCGTAATATATTTAAATGTCTTATTTTTCTAAAACATTTATAAATATAATGAAAGTTTACAATCTACAAAAAACATCACTTTCTATAAAATCTAAACTTAGGCATTATAACACGGTCATAAGGGCAAACGTAACTTACGCCTCGGGAGACCCTATTTAATCTAAAGAGCCAAAATAGAACGGAGGAGCTCCAGAGAATGGAAAGGAGAGTACTCCGAACAATTATTAACAAGAATCATTTGGTGGGGGGACAGTACAGACTGTTGCCGAATGCGGTCTTGTATCGGAACAACGAGCAGCTCACTAACATTTTTAGGAAAAGAAGATTGGCCTTCTTTGGACACCTGACTCGATTACCGGAGAGTAGACTTACGAAGAGATTATTGGACTACCAACTGAAGTGTAAAGTTAAGAACAACTGGTTGAAGGAGGTAGAACAGGACTTGGAGGAACTGGGAATAACCAGGGAGCAATTGACAGGAAGAAGGGAAAAAGCGATCTTAAAAAGTCAGGAAACCAAATTACAGTTTAGGAAACCAAACGTCCACGAATCGTAGTATATTCGGAATAACTCAGACTTCAGAGATCAATAAGATTAAAAAAATACTGGGAAAAACGCAGAAAAACCAAAAGACTTAATTAAATTGACTGTGTGTGCTCCAATGTGGGCTTAAAAAAAATGAAAGTTTACAACAAAACGAAACTGGATTACAGCGAGTGTTAGACGTTTTCACGGTGGAGGCCTTCATTGTATATAATTTCCGAAATTAATGTGACGCAAATTTCCCAACAATATGTAAATACAGAGTGATAAAAAAAATAAACCGTACGAGGGGCAGATACAGCTGTCAGTGACATGCAGAGCAACTCTACACCTGAATATTCAAACAGTCGCTGTAAAAACTGACATTAGTGTGTGTCGGTCATAAAATATTCAGTACAACGACCTCTACACTATTTATTTGAATAAAACACAATGTCACAGAAAAGATTACAGAAAACCGTTATTGTGTGTTTATTAACTTCTTTTTTTTTGGAACGAAACGTAGAAAAATAACAATTAGCTCTACCCTCAGTAACAAGAAACCATTATTATTATTTTTAGAGAAAATTGTTTTTACAATATTGTTTCCACTTGGACTAAATGGAAAACAATATTAAAGTATATTTGACAAAAAAATTATTTTGATTGAAATTTAATGAATTCAGTCAAAAATTACATACTCAGTCCTTAGTTATACACTAAGTACATTAATGCATTAAAAAACTTACGTAAAAGAACTTAAGTTTTAAAAACTTATATAAAACATTATATGAATATTTTTATATAAATTTTTTTATTACCAATACTTCTGGTAACGTAAGAAAGTTAGTTTGTAACGTAATATTTGATTCCTAGTTTTAATTAGCAATGTATTACAAGAGCAATATTTATACCCCCCGTACGTTAATATCTACACATTATACATTACCATTTATTTAGTAGGTTACCTAGTTTTTAAAGAGGACTGCATACATAAACTTGTGTATTGCCTTTTTTTATTATTATTTATTATTATTATTGTTATTATTATTATTATTATTATTATTATTATTATTATTATTATTATTATTATTATTATTATTATTATTATTATTATTATTATTATTATTATTATTATTATTATTATTATTATTATTATTATTATTATTATTATTATTATTATTATTATTATTATTATTATTATTATTATTATTATTATTATTATTATTATTATTATTATTATTATTATTATTATTATTATTATTATTATTATTGTTATTATTATTGTTATTATTATTATTATTGTTATTATTATTATATTATTATTATTATATTATTATTATTATTATTATTATTATTATTATTATTATTATTATTATTATTATTATTATTATTATTATTATTATTATTATTATTATTATTATTATTATTATTATTATTATTATTATTATTATTATTATTATTATTATTATTATTATTATTATTATTATTATTATTATTATTATTTATTATTATTATTATTATTATTATTATTATTATTATTATTATTATTATTATTATTATTATTATTATTATTATTATTATTATTATTATTATTATTATTATTATTATTATTATTATTATTATTATTATTATTATTATTATTATTATTATTATTATTATTATTATTATTATTATTATTATTATTATTATTATTATTATTATTATTATTATTATTATTATTATTATTATTATTATTATTATTATTATTATTATTATTATTATTATTATTATTATTATTATTATTATTATTATTATTATTATTATTATTATTATTATTATTATTATTATTATTATTATTATTATTATTATTATTATTATTATTATTATTATTATTATTATTATTATTATTAGTTATTGATGTGCTTTATATAATGTATTGATTTATAAATTAATTCATTATAAAATAATAAATAAATAAAATAATAATAAAACAAATATAAAAAAAAATATATAAATATTTGGTTTGTTGATTTAAATTTATAGAAACTGTAATGTTTTAAGTAGCCCACAAATATATTTTCAAAACAAAACATTTATGAAATTTATGACAATGAAAAAATTTTAAAGAAGGATTCACCAGGTTTTACTAAATGTAAAGAAAATACTGCAGAGGTTAAATGTATACTGTATGCAATGTATCAGCAATGTTTGCAATTAGATTTCACTATGATATCTGTGTTGTGCAATCAGCAAGTTACTGTACCACTGTCTCAAATGGCAACCGAATATGTAAAAACAACAGGCGTTGTTTGTTGTTGCCAGAGATACGTCACCTCTTTCTCTCTTTTATTTTCACAATACGAAGTGTAAGAAAATGTGTGATCCGCGAAGAAAATAACTCAACATAAATCTAAAGTCTTCAAGTTCCGTGAATCAAAAAGAGCTTGTTGTATTACACAAGAAAACTATGTCGTTGTTGAAAAGTGTTTTGACATTTCTTACATCGCCGTATCACAGAATGTTACCCAATTCACAGCTTTAAACGACACAGAAATATTCTTTGTATAACTTTGTGTTTATTTATGCAAATAATTTGGTAATGAACGTATTTTAAACGTCTTCATATTAATTTTGTCAGTTCAACTTCGAGTGTAAAAGTTGAAACAGAGCAGTGCCGAAGAACAATACCATCTACGGTGCAGGACGTAATTACAAAAATCAAATACAATATTTAAAAATTATGTCCAATATGTGCAAATAACATGTCAAAGTACTACCATGAATACATAATTACTACATCGTCAATGTTTGAAGGCCAAATCCGTTTTTGCTCTGATCTTGATTAATCATTCATTTTAAGTTTTTAAACTGAAATAAAAATATCTTATTCTGGAATCTTGTGTTTAGGTATTACACCCCTTGTGTACGTCTTCAATTTTTTCTCAAGCGTTCTACAAGCGAAAATACATAAAACGCTTGAGTCTTTATTACATTAAGATATATCGTGTTGAAATCACGATGCCAGAATGAAGGGTAAAATGCACATCGTACCAAAACCTGGTATCAGAGCGTTCTGAACTAGTTGTTTTACTACTTGCTCATTCTTGAGTCAATAGATTGCTGCAGTGATATGAATTTACCTTATAATCGATTAAGTTGTCTAATTAATATTACGCGATTCATATATTAAAACTTGTTCTGAAAAGTTACCTTATTGTTCTGAAAAGTTAACCTAAAAGTGTGTGGTTCATTTCTCTTCTGATAGATGGTGTTCTCCATTTTTAGTCATACAATTTCCTATGTAGTGAGATCTCTATGTATTACAGACTCTAAGATAAAATGAAACACACTATTACTTATTTTTAATTCTCATAGGAACCGGAGCGCTGAATATGCATTGTATATTTGGCAAATAGCATAAAATATTTATGTTTCTTTGTTTAGATTTCAATTTAGGTATATTTCCGATATAAATAAATTTATCAGCTGTTAAATTTTTTTCTGTTTCTGAAAAATAATGTGTTCGTAATTTAATAATGTTTGTGATCTGAATATTTGCATACAGGATATGGCATTGGCTTAATACAGTGGAGTTAACGTTAACGTTCCCCGCAGGGGTGCAGACTAGCTGCACCTATTGAGAGGATTTTGTTGTCCCTTACATTTACGGGGGTATCCGAGTCTAATGCACACTTACGACTTTAACATTTTACACTCACACTTACATTTAGGGAGGCGATAATAGCATCAATGTGTTTTATTAACATTATTAACATTATTATTTCGCCTTATTATTATTATTATTAAATAAAAATAATAAAAGAATCAATTTTAACATTTTTATTTTAATTTCTGTTGGACAGTACTTATTTTTTTTCTAGATAATAATGCTCTCAAAAACGGACATTGAAGCGATTTTGAAAAAAACAGTTTATACTGTATGAGATTTAAAGTAATTAAAACAATCGTTTTATTAACATTTTTTTTTTTTTTTTTTTTTTAAGGAAGGAAAAAAGGACAAAAATCTTTATGACTTTGTCCGGGGACTGAAGGTGGTGGGCAGCCTCCTTACCCCGGGTAAAACCATTAAACCTTCCATTCCATCTTCCTCCTCTGCGGGACCATCACTGAGATATTACTGCAGAGGAGAGGATCTGTCTTCCCCTATAGGGTCATCCACCATCCTTTTGACCGGCAGGTCAAACACCATAATATGCCAAGTCTGCCTAACTTCATTGCCCTGCTATCTTGTTCATAAGTCTTCTGATGGTAATAACTCTGCAGTCCTTACAAATCTATGACTCAAGCCATCCTTCTTCTCTTACAGCGCAAAATCTCTTCTATGTACCTTGAGATACTATCCCAGTTGTTCTTGGAAAACAACATCTTTTCCACTATATTATCCACCGTGCATTCTCCGATCTTGTTATTTATTTCTCGCCGTTGGTATGAGAATCTTTCACATTCGAAGAAAGTGTGTCTTGCATCGTCTCTTCTATTTTCACAGGTTCGGCAATTCATAGAACTCACTTTACCCATCTTGTGAAGATAGGACCGGAAGTAACCATGCCCTGTCAGAAACTGCGTGAGGTAGAAATTAACTTCACCATGTCCTCGCTTGGTCCAGATGCGCACGTTTCTTATGAGACTTGCTGTCCACCTCCCTTTATTCTCACCATCCCATCGTGATTGCCACTCCAGCAAAGTAGTCTCTCTACAATTTTTAGCAGCTTCAGTTCTGCTGACTTCCTTACTTAAAGTGAAGATGTTCTTCCGTTCCTGCGCCAAGAGATCAATCGGGATGACACCCGCCACGACCAGCACCGCTGCCTCTGACACTGTTCGGTAGGAGCTTATAATTCTCATAGCTCCAATTCTTTGGATTGAGAGTAATCGAGATCGACGTCTTCTAACATTAATTGCGTCTGCCCAGATTTCTGCTCCATACAGCAACACCGAATGTACCACCGTCATCAGGAGTCGCCGCCTACCCGCACGTGGACCACCCATATTTGCCATAAGTCTTCCAAGCGAGTTGGACATAACTTCCGCTTTGTCACACGCAAGTCTAATATGTTCCCAGAAAGTCAACTTGGTATCCAACGTTACTCCTAAATACTTTGCTGACCTCTTGGTGTACATACATTCCATTCCTACCATCATCGGAACGATTGTGGGTATTCGTTTCCTCGTTAACAAGACCATTTCGGTCTTAGGATAGCGAGCTGCAATCCGTGGCTTTCCATCCATGCACTTACTCGGCGCATGACTTGGTTAAGTCGTAATTGAACCAACTCTAAATTCCTGGCAGTGATAACCGCAGCCACATCATCAGCGTACCCTACCAAGCGTACTCCTTCAGGCATGTCCAATCTTAAGAGGCCATCATACGAGATGTTCCACAGATCAGGCCCAAGTATGGAACCCTGAGCCACTCCTGCTGTTACTTCTTTGCTCAAGTATCCTCTTCCGTATCACACATGATCCAGCGATCATTTAGGTAATCCCCAATAATGGTCAACAAGTACCGTGGAACAAAGAAAGTGTGTTCCAATTCTCTCATTATGTTTTCCCACCGAACTGTGTTGAACGCATTCCTTATGTCCAACGTGACCAGTAAGACAATGGGTCTAGCCGCATGACAAGACCCATCAGCAACGTCAACAGCTTCCACAACTTCTTGTATAGCACCTATTGTAGAGTGCCCTGCCCGAAATCCGTGTTGGCGCTCCGAAAGACCTCCCACCGCCTGAACTGAATGCTGTAAGCGAGATCTTATTAGATTCTCCAGTAACTTGCCTACCACGTCCAACATGCACAGACGTTTTATTAACATTATTATTATTATTGTTATTAATATTATTCTTTTAATTATTATTATTATTATTATTATTATTATTATTATTATTATTATTATTATTATTATTATTATTATTATTATTATTATTATTATTATTATTATTATTATTATTATTATTATTATTATTATTATTATTATTATTATTATTATTATTATTATTATTATTATTATTATTATTATTATTATTATTATTATTATTATTATTATTATTATTATTATTATTATTATTATTATTATTATTATTATTATTATTATTATTATTATTATTATTATTATTATTATTATTATTATTATTATTATTATTATTATTATTATTATTATTATTATTATTATTATTATTAGTTATTGATGTGCTTTATATAATGTATTGATTTATAAATTAATTCATTATAAAATAATAAATAAATAAAATAATAATAAAACAAATATATAAAAAAATATATAAATATTTGGTTTGTTGATTTAAATTTATAGAAACTGTAATGTTTTAAGTAGCCCACAAATATATTTTCAAAAACAAAACATTTATGAAATTTATGACAATGAAAAAAATTTTAAAGAAGGATTCACCAGGTTTTACTAAATGTAAAGAAAATACTGCAGAGGTTAAATGTATACTCGTATGCAATGTATCAGCAATGTTTGCAATCAGATTTCACTATGATATCTGTGTTGTGCAATCAGCAAGTTACTGTAAAACTGTCTCAAATGACAACCGAATATGTAAAAACAACAGGCGTTGTTTGTTGTTGCCAGAGATACGTCACCTCTTTCTCTCTTTTTATTTTCACAATACGAAGTGTAAGAAAGTGTGTGACCCGCGAATAAAATAACTCAACATAAATCTAAAGTCTTCAAGTTCCGTGAATCAAAAAGAGCTTGTTGTATTACACAAGAAAACTATGTCGTTGTTGAAAAGTGTTTTGACATTTCTTACATCGCCGTATCACAGAATGTTACCCAATTCACAGCTTTAAACGACACAGAAATATTCTTTGTATAACTTTGTGTTTATTTATGCAAATAATTTGGTAATGAACGTATTTTAAACGTCTTCATATTAATTTTGTCAGTTCAACTTCGAGTGTAAAAGTTGAAACAGAGCAGTGCCGAAGAACAATACCATCTACGGTGCAGGACGTAATTACAAAAATCAAATACAATATTTAAAAATTATGTCCAATATGTGCAAATAACATTTCAAAGTACTACCATGAATACGTAATTACTACATCGTCAATGTTTGAAGGCCAACTCCGTTTTTGCTCTGATCTTGATTAATCATTCATTTTAAGTTTTTAAACTGAAATAAAAATATCTTATTCTGGAATCTTGTGTTTAGGTATTACACCCCTTGTGTACGTCTTCAATTTTTTCTCAAGCGTTCTACAAGCGAAAATACATAAAACGCTTGAGACTTTCTTACATTAAGATATATCGTGTTGAAATCACTATGCCAGAATGAAGGGTAAAATGCACATCGTACCAAAACCTGGTATCAGAGCGTTCTGAACTAGTTGTTTTACTACTTGCTCATCCTTGAGTCAATAGATTGCTGCAGTGATATGAATTTACCTTATAATCGATTAAGTTGTCTAATTAATATTACGCGATTCATATATTAAAACTTGTTCTGAAAAGTTACCTTATTGTTCTGAAAAGTTAACCTAAAAGTGTGTGGTTCATTTCTCTTCTGATAGATGGTGTTCTCCATTTTTAGTCATACAATTTCCTATGTAGTGAGATCTCTATGTATTACAGACTCTAAGATAAAATGAAACACACTATTACTTATTTTTAATTCTCATAGGAACCGGAGCGCTGAATATGCATTGTATATTTGGCAAATAGCATAAAATATTTATGTTTCTTGTTTAGATTTCAATTTAGGTATATTTCCGATATAAATAAATTTATCAGCTGTTAAATTTTTTTCTGTTTCTGAAAAATAATGTGTTCGTAATTTAATAATGTTTGTGATCTGAATATTTGCATACAGGATATGGCATTGGCTTAATACAGTGGAGTTAACGTTAACGTTCCCCGCAGGGGTGCAGACTAGCTGCACCTATTGAGAGGATTTTGTTGTCCCTCGCGGTATCCGAGTCTAATGCACACTTACGACTTTAACATTTTACACTCACACTTACATTTAGGGAGGCGATAATAGCATCAATGTGCTTTTCGCCTTAAAATAAAAAAAAAATAATAAAAGAATCAATTTTAACATTTTTCTTTTAATTTCTGTTGGACAGTACTTGTTTTTTTCTAGATAATAATGCTCTCAAAAACGGACATTGAAGCGATTTTGAAAAAAACAGTTTATACTGTATGAGATTTAAAGTAATTAAAACAATCGTTTTATTAACATTTTTTTTTTTTTTTTTTTTTTTTTTTTTTTTTTTTTTAAGGAAGGAAAAAGGACAAAAATCTTTATGACTTTGTCCGGGGACTGAAGGTGGTGGGCAGCCTCCTTACCCCGGTAAAAACCATTAAACCTTCCATTCCATCTTCCCTCCTCTGCGGGACCATCACTGAGATATTACTTCGCAGAGGAGAGGATCTGTCTTCCCCTATAGGGTCATCCACCATCCTTTTGACCGGCAGGTCAAACACCATAATATGCCAAGTCTGCCTAACTTCATTGCCCTGCTATCTTGTTCATAAGTCTTCTGATGGTAATAACTCTGCAGTCCTTACAAATCTATGACTCAAGCCATCCTTCTTCTCTCTTACAGCGCAAAATCTCTTCTATGTACCTTGAGATACTATCCCAGTTGTTCTTGGAAAACAACATCTTTTCCACTATATTATCCACCGTGCATTCTCCGATCTTGTTATTTATTTCTCGCCGTTGGTATGAGAATCTTTCACATTCGAAGAAAGTGTGTCTTGCATCGTCTCTTCTATTTTCACAGGTTCGGCAATTCATAGAACTCACTTTACCCATCTTGTGAAGATAGGACCGGAAGTAACCATGCCCTGTCAGAAACTGCGTGAGGTAGAAATTAACTTCACCATGTCCTCGCTTGGTCCAGATGCGCACGTTTCTTATGAGACTTGCTGTCCACCTCCTTTATTCTCACCATCCCATCGTGATTGCCACTCCAGCAAAGTAGTCTCTCTACAATTTTTAGCAGCTTCAGTTCTGCTGACTTCCTTACTTAAAGTGAAGATGTTCTTCCGTTCCTGCGCCAAGAGATCAATCGGGATGACACCCGCCACGACCAGCACCGCTGCCTCTGACACTGTTCGGTAGGAGCTTATAATTCTCATAGCTCCAATTCTTTGGATTGAGAGTAATCGAGATCGACGTCTTCTAACATTAATTGCGTCTGCCCAGATTTCTGCTCCATACAGCAACACCGAATGTACCACCGTCATCAGGAGTCGCCGCCTACCCGCACGTGGACCACCCATATTTGCCATAAGTCTTCCAAGCGAGTTGGACATAACTTCCGCTTTGTCACACGCAAGTCTAATATGTTCCCAGAAAGTCAACTTGGTATCCAACGTTACTCCTAAATACTTTGCTGACCTCTTGGTGTACATACATTCCATTCCTACCATCATCGGAACGATTGTGGGTATTCGTTTCCTCGTTAACAAGACCATTTCGGTCTTAGGGATAGCGAGCTGCAATCCGTGGCTTTCCATCCATGCACTTACTCGGCGCATGACTTGGTTAAGTCGTAATTGAACCAACTCTAAATTCCTGGCAGTGATAACCGCAGCCACATCATCAGCGTACCCTACCAAGCGTACTCCTTCAGGCATGTCCAATCTTAAGAGGCCATCATACGAGATGTTCCACAGATCAGGCCCAAGTATGGAACCCTGAGCCACTCCTGCTGTTACTTCTTTGCTCAAGTATCCCTCTTCCGTATCACACATGATCCAGCGATCATTTAGGTAATCCCCAATAATGGTCAACAAGTACCGTGGAACAAAGAAAGTGTGTTCCAATTCTCTCATTATGTTTTCCCACCGAACTGTGTTGAACGCATTCCTTATGTCCAACGTGACCAGTAAGACAATGGGTCTAGCCGCATGACAAGACCCATCAGCAACGTCAACAGCTTCCACAACTTCTTGTATAGCACCTATTGTAGAGTGCCCTGCCCGAAATCCGTGTTGGCGCTCCGAAAGACCTCCCACCGCCTGAACTGAATGCTGTAAGCGAGATCTTATTAGATTCTCCAGTAACTTGCCTACCACGTCCAACATGCACAGACGTTTTATTAACATTATTATTATTATTGTTATTAATATTATTCTTTTAATTATTATTATTATTATTATTATTATTATTATTATTATTATTATTATTATTATTATTATTATTATTATTATTATTATTATTATTATTATTATTATTATTATTATTATTATTATTATTATTATTATTATTATTATTATTATTATTATTATTATTATTATTATTATTATTATTATTATTATTATTATTATTATTATTATTATTATTATTATTATTATTATTATTATTATTATTATTATTATTATTATTATTATTATTATTATTATATTTGGAAAATATGAAATTGATTTCGCTGAATAATGAATTTATCGGATACACGCACGCACACACGCACGCACACGCGCACGTTATTATTTAATCGATTGTTCCCCCTTAAGAGAGCGATTGAACTTGAAATATATGATTTAATCTTCCGGTGTTTGCTCCCTTTTCCTCCCAGAATCTCTTCATTAGGAAAACGAATGTTCCTTCTTCCTCTCAGCTTTTCACTTCTTTCCAGGTTGTTGTGATGTTTTATGTTGAAATTTAATCTTCTTAACTTTATTCCGGCATTCGGCACGATTCTCAAGATTTTCTATGTTGATCTCTTGTAAGTCCCTGTGCACTTCTTTCAGTCATTCCGTGCTGCATTTACTTTCTGTTATAATCTTGAGTATTTTCTTCACCATCCTGGAGTCATCAGGAGTTTTGTAGTGCCTTAATTTTGCATCTATTGAGATACACGTCTTATTGTAATGTGCCCAAGTTAACCTGTAAGCTTTCTGCAACTTAGAATGTCTCTGTTCATTAGCGATTAGGCTTAGTCTCGAGGACTGTATACTTTCCCCAAGATATTTAAAATGAAGGACTTGATTTTACCGTATTGTGTAATCAATGGCAATTTATTCTCTGGCCGTCTTTCCATAGTGGGTTTTTTCATAAGAAATGTGTAGTCCGATTTTTTGTGCTATTTCATGTAACTTTCCACTGAGTGTTTTGCTTCCTTCCTGTTATCCACTGATAACAGGAATTAATAGTATTAATTCCTGTTAATTAATTAATTAACAGTTAATTAATTAATTAGTTAATTAATTAGTTAATTAATTAATTAGTTAATTAATTAATTAGTTAATTAATTAGTTAATTAATTAATTAATTAATTAATTAATCCATGATAACATCATATCATCCGCGACAGTGATAACATAATGTTATATCATCCACATTAACATCATCATATTCCTGTTAACAGCAATATCATCCGCGAAAGCGAGGCACTTGACTCTGATACGGTTCTCTTTCTTTATCCCAATCTGGATGTCTTTCACATGAGGTTTCCATTCTCTAATGATCTTTTCAAGAACAATATTGAAAAGCATTGGGGATAGTCCGTCCCCCTGTCGGACTCCAGTTTTGATGCCAAAGGGCTCTGATACTTCATCCATAAATTTTCCTTTGGACACAGTTCCTGTAAGCGTCTGTTCAATGATTTCTCGAGTCTTCCTGTCTATCCCGATCTCTTCTATGATCTTAAAAAGGGTTTCACGGTCTGTAGAATCATACGCCTCTTTAAAGTCAATGAACACAATTACTGTATTTCTGTACTTCCTCACTTGCAGGATCGTCTTTAAGCTCCAGATCTGTTCAGCACATGATTGGCCATTTCTGAACCCGGCCTGGTATTCACCAATTAGTGGATTCTCTTGGAGTTTCAGTCTGTTTAAAAGTGCCTTCGAGAGAATTTTGTAAGCAATCGGGAGCAGGGAAATTCCTCTATAATTATTGATGTCCATTTTATCACCCTTTTTGTTTAATGGGTGAATGAGAGCGCATTTCAAGTACATTTATTATTATTATTATTATTATTATTATTATTATTATTATTATTATTATTATTATTATTATTATTATTATTATTATTATTATTATTATTATTATTATTATTATTATTATTATTATTATTATTATTATTACACATACATTGAACTTCAATATTTTTAGTTCCCACTCAAAACGTATATGTCAGAATTCGGTAAAGGAAACAGTAAATCTTTTTATTTGTTTAAAAACCAGTACTTGGATATGATATAACTATAAATGTTAGAACAATATATCAATTGCAAAAGAATGGTATTGCGCATCGAAATGGAGAAAGGTCGTTAAACGTTTAGTTAAAAGAAAATAATAAAGTGCAACAAATAAATATTTTCTGTAATAAAAGTTTTAAGCAAAAAATGTTTTAAATTAGCTTTTTTCATTTAACTAAAATAACATAATAAATAAAATTTGTTCAGCTAATAAACAGAAATATATTGTTCATTTAAATTTATAAGAGATAAATGTTTTATGAGTACAAATAGAGTTGCGAAAATAAATCACATTTATAAACGAGAATAAATATGTTAAATCACAGTAAGAGTCTCCTGAGAACAAGAACAGCAAAGAAAATACTCCAGAGGTTAAATCTGTGTGCAATATATCAGCATTGTTTCTAATCGAAACAGACTGCACAATGGTGTCTTTGTTGTGCAACCAGCAAGCTACACTTCTACTGCCTCAAATGTTTTGTTGTGCCCAGAGATTTGAGACCTCCTCTCTCTCTCTCTCTCTCTCTCTCTCTCTCTCTCTCTCTCTCCACATTCTTACCTCATAAAATATAAATTTATGATAATCGTGAAATAAAATCATTCATGAAAAAGAACAATTATTTTTCTGGTTTCTTAAATTAAAATGGATACTAAAGTGATTAACACGTTTTGATAAACATTTAATTCTCAGATCAAGTATGCACATATTACATTATTATGATTTTTTTTTTAATTTATTTATTTATTTTAGAATTACAACTGGTCTAAGACTAACAAATAATTTTACTCTAATAAATACATCTACCAATAATAACATTATTATAATGATAATTTATAATTTCACCCATACACACACACACACACACACACACACACACACACACACACACACACACACACACACACACACACACACACATATATATATATATATATATATATATATATATATATATATATATATAGAGAGAGAGAGAGAGAGAGAGAGAGAGAGAGAGAGAGAGAGAGAGAGAGAGAGAGAGACAGAGAGACAGAGACAGACAGACAGACAGACACAGAGAGAGACAGACAGACAGAGACAGAGAGAGAAGAGAGAGAGAGAGAGAGAGAGAAAACGAACAATATGTTTCATTCAAACAATTTTGTAATTAGAATCTGCAAAATAAATCAGATAATAAATGTTGACGAAACACGTCAACAAATAACGTATTGAGAAATAATCTACGAAAGGCAAATGAGTTGAGTAGGCCTACTCAACAAATAATTATCGCTTTCTTCAAACACTTTTGTAACAGGAATCATAAACGTTACATTTTACGGCTTTACTCAATCTTTACACAAACAATTTAAACCTCTTTGTCAACACTGTATTTTTAGTAAAAGTTCACTTTAGCACCAATCTTATTATTTTATCTCTGGCGCCAATACAATACATCAACACGCTAATCAACACACTGGCGCGTAGAAATAGAAGATATTTTCACCAAAACTAACTGTGTCACCATGACAAGTGTATTTGACTTGGGAAATATTTTGTTAATAAATATCTCCGCAAGATTGCAGCACAAGCGAAAAATGACTGATGATAGTTGCCGCCAATGTATTTTCTACTAAGCTATAATGAGTTACCGCAATTTATAGTCGCCGATATTTTTCTGTTCGTCACTATTGTTGACTGGGACTTAAAAATACCAGTGACAACTTTGTTACTGAATATCGTCACTTTGTCATTGTCAGTGAATATCGACCATCTATAATTTGTACAATATTTTTAGAAATTTTAAATCGTTACATGTTTAGAACGTACTTTAAGATTTTCAAATTTAAATTTCGATTTTCAACTATGAGATAATATTAGAACTAAAAACTTTAAAATCTTATTGGCGTAATTTTTTACCAATAATGTATAGTGCAAATCAAGTTTTATTTTTCCAATTGCTTTCATAATGATATAGCAAAATCATTAATGAACTAGTGGTAGCACTTCAAAGATGATAAATAAATTACCAATCTTTGACGTACTTGGTTATCGTTTTACCATTACCTTTGTTATTCTGTTTGTATGTCACGTACAGGTAAAAAAAAGTCATTTATTTTTTCAGAATATTTTATTTAAAATAGTTCATGTCTTTTTTTGGCGGTAAATTTATTTATTTGTGAATATTCTTATATGTTATGTTGTGAATATGCTTATATTCTGAAATATGTTAACCAACGCTTCACAAGATCATAGGTTTGAGGTTGTACTGCTGAAGCCGGGCGGCTACCAAATTCAGAGTGAAACTGAGGGGATTGAAGATGAACGGCAACTGGAAGCGGACTTCAGTCGGTTTAAAGAAAACGTTTGTATCTTTTAAATCTAAATATTTAGGCCATTTTTAATGGATTTTAAGAAAGTATTATGTTTAAAAACAGGAAAGGTAATCTAACTACTAGAAATAATAAGTTTGGAGGCGTGGTCAGCGTTGTGTGGAAAACAGAATTAGCTTCAAAACCGAACCTAGACAGAATCGAAGCGGAGTCCAGCGACGTCGCTTGATTCCGCTCAGCTCCGTTACGCTTTCAGTGGCTGCACTTACATTAAAACAACAGCCGCCTCGGTGGTCTAGTGGATAGCGTACTAGACTTTCACCCCGAGGACCCGGGTTCGATTCCCGGCGAGGGCTTGGCATTTTCATACGCTATAAATCATCCCACCGTCTGCATTAGCCCAAGTGTGCACAATAGTCGGATGTTAAACAATACTTTAAAACATTAAGTTAAGTTTTGAATGCTCAGTGCAACTCCGCTCTGCATTTGTTGGCCACCCTTCCCTTAGGCTTTGACATTTCCATTTACCCCAATCCTTTAACCTTATTAATCTAACTTGTATAAAGTATCGACTTTAAGCACATATATTCTACTTGTTTTACTTAACTTTATCTCTGAACATTAATTTTGTTTACGTTTATGCTGTAGCCAATGTCTGATAATTTTACGGGGGGTTGAAAATAAAATATCTTTTAAATACTGTTTCCTTAAGCAAGCATTAATAGATAAATAGTGTTCTTTAACACATCGTGTCGAATTAAACAGTAAACTCAAACACATGTTATTAACTAATAAAACAAACTTGTAAACTCCAAAGCGGTTGAACTTTGACAGACTTTGGTCTCTCAGCGAAGCACCGAACTGAAATAATTAAATTACAACACTGCTGGAAGACTTACTGGAGATACGTTTTTATAACTAAACTCATTAGCAAAATTGAATTATCAGTTTGTGTTAATATTTTAAGGTATTATATATTAGATTATTAGTAATGAATAACAAAACTAATTACTACAAAATTTCTATTACCATTCAATCATGCATAATTAATAAATAAAAGCATTAAAATATTGTAACAAGTTATTAAAAGAAAAAAAATTACAGTAAAAAAGTTGATTACCATCTATCGAATCAACAATGAGAACTTTTGATACAGTGTTATTTTAAAATTATATATATATATATATATATATATATATATATATATATATTATTATTATTATTATTATTATTATTATCTGCGTATAGACCCTGTTGGATCACGCAAAGCACTCCGACTCAATTCTTGCTCCTTCTAATCCTCCACACCTCCCTCATCCTGTCCCCATGGATCATCTTCCGCTCCTCCATCCATTTTACCCCTGCTCTCTTTGGGATTTCATTCTCTGGGACTTTCCAACCGAGCATCTTTCTCCTGTATGCGTTCCTGTCTTCAACGTCTGTTGAGTATATTTCTGCGTCATGTAGGTCTATTCTGACTTGTGCTATCCACGATGTTGTTGATTTGACACCTTGTATATACTTAAGGATTCTGTTGCTCTCTCTCTCTCTCTCTCTCTCTCTCTCTCTATATATATATATATATATATATATATATATATATGTGTGTGTGTGTGTGTGTGTGTGTGTGTGTGTGTGTGTGTGTCTTTTGATATGCATAATTTATTATTATTGCTTCTTTACTTTTACAGTAGTAACAGAAAAACAGGAAGAGATTCTTAGGTCTCCTTGTTTATATTGTTTATATGTTTCATTTCTACGCTTTACATAATGTTTATATGCCTACCAGTAAGCAATGTACGAAGTTGGTTTAAATTAGATTGTCACTATGTAAAATCCGTTACTTAAGGTTTGTAACCACAGTTTTGTTCATCAGAAAGCCTGAACACACTCCGATAACAGTTTACCACATAAAGAATACAATCACACATTTATAGATCATTCTGTTAATTACGTTCACCCAATCAAAAGAGTCACTGTTAAAGCAAACAATTTACTTTACTAACAACGACAATCGCGGAGCGCAGCTGTTTTGCTGACGTGTTAGAAGCGGATTTATTCCTTAAACATTTTATATTGTGTTCTTAAAGATATTTCTACATCCTTCGTATAGTTTGGTTTTAAAATACTGTGTACAATACTTAAAAAAAAACTTACTTAAAAGTTATCATACCTTTTCTTCATTTTTCAAAGAGAAAGATAAATATGAGAGAGAAGAGAGAATTAATGAATTTTTTATCTTTAAAGTGCTAATTGAGAACTCTTTCACTTGACAACACATTTTAAGTAATATATTTTTGTATAAATAATAATGACAATTAGTTATCAACAAACAATAACAAATGCAGCAAAGCTCTAATACTACTTACTAACTTATATAATAATTTTTTTCGTTTTTTTATGACATGTTTGTGGCTATTATTTACAATCAATTAATAATATTGTTTTTAATTTTTTTTTCAGTTACTTTGTAATTTTTAATTTATGACTGTATTGTTTAAAGCAGTATATTATAATTTAAACACAATAAAATTAATATTCTACAAGCATAACGAAAACAATTTTCTATTTAAAGTTTTAGTGAACAATTAATTAAAACAGTTTCTTCTCAGTCGTAAGCTGTTACGAAAAAGCCGGAGGAAATTTGGCTTTATGATAAATGAAGCTGTAAACTTAGAAGCCGGAATAATCAATTACCGACGAAAATGGAGAAGAAGTAAAGTATCATTGATTACTCACTCTGAAATATTCCTCGTCAGACAAGAGAGTCAGTGCTGATCTGTTATTTATAAACAAAAACCTAACTGACTCATTCATCACTAATTCTATTACTTTTGAAACAGGTGCCAAAAAAGCAATAGAACAAGTGAGTAGAGTATCAATACTTTAAATGGATATAATAAAGTTACGCTGAAACCCAAAGCGATTAATTCTCAATAGGTATAGCGAAATAAATATGTTTCCTCGTCTTTTTTCTCATTATACGGCGTGAACACAATTTAGACAGATCGTTATAAAAATCGACATTTATTTAGTGACTTTAAACGACATTTTGATGGATGTATCAGTTTTAAAGTTCTCTGAGAAAATTCTAAAAATATCTGTGTGTGTGTGTAAAATATCTGCATGTCTATGTATATGTGATCATTGTGGAACTACGTCAGTGAAATTTCGTATGTTGATCTGATTTCTCTATATATCAAACTTTTTTTTAATTTTCAAAATATTTCTTTCAAAAACGCTTTAATCAACAACAATTCAAGATTTTACTATTAAATTAAATTTAAATTTTACTTTAGAGATGAAAATTTATTTTATTTAAAATGTCGTCTACTGACTTTTATATTCATAAACATAGTTTGAGCAATACATGGATACAAATTTTCCTAAATTATAACTTTTACTTTTACATAACATTAGCATACCGAAAAGAATATTTCGTAAACAACTGAACTTAAAAATATATTTAATATTATCGTGTTGATAATATTAGTAATAAATACCATATAATAAAAACCTGATGTCCAAGTAATAAAAATTCTAGTATATTTTTGAATAGGAAAATATTAAATCACCTTTGTTTCTCACTTTTATTGGTTAAATATTTCAATATAAACACACACATTATTGTAGATACATTTATTATTATTTTGAAAGTAATGCAAAATGACGCTGTCTAGTGTAAAACCAAATTTTTTTGTGGGTAGTTCTCTCCCCGGAAATCGTAGCACGAGAATTTTCGACAGAAAAACAAACTGTGATGGCGATATGTTTTTTTTCTGATTATGGTAATGAATATGATATATTAACACAGTTTATTCAATTATTTTAAATATTTATTATATTTTTAGTATTATTATATGTATTATTAAGTAAAACGATTTTTGAATAAATGAATCTTACTTATTAATCAAAATCGAATTTTTGCGTACCACAATTTGTATATTTTTGTTAATGTCGGAAAGTAAAATATATCATTTTTTTTTAAATAAATAGCGGTAGTATATTATCAATTTATGGATTGGCATAGCAGTCGTACAAATCCAAATTATTTTGAATGTAACCCACGATAAGATCAAATAAATCACGTGCTTACATAACGAATTAAAACTGTATCGACCAGAACATCGTATTAATAAACGCTAAAATATAATAATAAATCAATATAAATATGACATATTTCAACTACCGATATACACTTATATCTCTATTATGTTAAATCAATTATGTTTTTTTTTAATAAAAATACATTTTATTCTCTAATTGAAATCACAGTTTGTTTTTAGTTATATATTTTTAATATTTTAAAAAATTTTTTAAAATATCATACTTTTTGAGCAAGAATGTAAATCATGAATCTTTTGTTAAGTTCCGTAAACATTATAAAACCAAAAGCAAAGCTATTTTTTGTAGAGGAGAAACAGTTAATACTTTTTTTTAACACTGACGTTCTTTAAACAGACATTTTAATTTTAAACGTTATGCTATATCGTTTGAAAAAGTTACAAATGAAATTAAAATATGTGAAACATTTCCTGGAGTTTAACGTTTCCCATTAACGTGTAAAGTGTTGGCACGATCAATGCGGTTATTTATTTAATAAGGAATTCAAAATTATATATTATCTCAATTATCAAAAATTAAGTACAAATTCTTAAGTTGTTACAATAACAATGGAAGTTAATTAGGCAAGTGGCACTCAAAGCTTGTCATTTATTCAACAACGCTTTTCAGACCTGTTAGTTTGTTACATAAATAATCACTTGAAATTAGCTCAGCTCAGTCACATTAACGGATTAAGTTGAATTAAATCTTTTAAATCTTTATACTATATTTTAAATTACAAATTACAGGTGCTTCATTCACTAGATAACTCACCTGTATATAATTTAATAGTTATTATAATATTCTCAAAATTAATTGAATTTTTTAGCAAATATAAATTTATCTATGAAATAATAATAATAATACTAACAATAAACGTGAACTTACATATAAGTTTGTCTTTCCATTATTTTAATGGAGTGTTTTTTTCATTAGTTTCGTTACATTATTTCTTAAATAATTTGACCTAATCTTAAATTGAAAAACATTACTTTAACTTAACATTGGAAGGTATAAATTGAAAAAAAATTCTGGGTTAAGATAATATTATAATTTTTATTGTGACTTTCGAATCATGTTATGAAGAATTGTTTAAAGATACATCAGTATTACAATAACATTTAGATATTTATGTAAAATATGCTAAGAAAGTTAGTATTCTAAACTTTGTACAATGTGTAGTGTGCCCATTTTTTAATTATTTTAAGGCGAAAGGCACATTTAGGTTATTATCGCCTCCCTAAATGTAAGTGTGAGTGTAAAGTGTTAAAGTCGTAAGTGTAGTGTTTTAAGTGTAAGTGTGTGTCAGACTCGGGTACCGCGAGGGACGTCTAAATCCTCTCAATAGGTGCAGTTAGTCTGCACCCCCCTGCGGGGATGTGCCCAAAAGACACCAACCGGTGATAGTACAATAGGAATGAAATGTAATTAAATTTTAGTTTCCCACAAAAGATTTATTGTCATTATGATAAGCTCTATTTAACAGTGTCGCAAATTCAATTGAAAGGTTCAGAAACAAACAGTGTTTTTTCAATCGTAAGTGACCGTTAGGTTAACAAACAATTAGAAAGTTGCGTTCTAACTGTAGTTTTGAATAACACACTTTTGTTGTATTAATGGTTTTGTGTTAGTGATGTGATAACAAGAGAGTGCATCCAAGGACTCTGGTCTTGGAGGCCAGGACAGATTGTGTTTTGAACCTTATAGACGTCCAGGAAAGGTCGTCGTAACACCATGTAGTTGACCGCGAGAGGTCTTTAGAATTAATACAGTTTTCAAGTAAATTATAGTTGCAGATGCTGTACGCAAGTCAAGAGTTTTATTAAAGTTGTTTTAGTTAAATAATAATTTTGTATAAAACTAAATTGCTTCGTTCAAATTATAAATTAGTCAAGGTTTAAATTTTCGTTTATTTGTCGTCACGACTTTTTTTGTCTGTAACTTCAGTTGCTTCGAGATAAGGATCTACAGGCACATTAATCAACTCGAGTGTCCAACAACGGAGAAAGATTATAGTGTAATTCAATTAAGATTAATAGAAGTATATTAACTACCAGAAAAATTTAAAGAAGACTAATTACCTTTGATTGTAATTAAAGAACACGAGCATAAAATTACTGAATATAAATTTAAAGGAATTACAAGTATCATAAAATAAATTATAATTTTCTGCAAGTTGGACTTTTTAAAAGTAACTTTGTATTGTAGTAGTACAATCATTAAAATTGGTATTAACTGTCTTTAGAGATTTCAGTAAAAGTTAAGTGACTGTATTTAATGTTATGTTTTCTTTTTGTTTAAATCGATCAAAAAAATTAATTTATCATAAAAATCATAATCGTGTGTACTGTGTAAATTACTTATTCATAAACATCAATTTATATTGTAAAATGGCGACTAAAGTTTCGGTAAAAGTTAAAGCTTTTTAATAAAAAATAATATTTATTTTATAACATAAATCGTATGTTATGCATGTTTTTTCAAAGTGTTGGATATTAAAAATTAAAGATTAAATTAAAGAATGATACAATTATTTTGTACCGAAAGGATTTGTTGTGACTCCCAAAGTCGTGGCTATTTAAAAAAAAAGATTTCTTAAAATGGGCGCACAAAGTGGTAGCTCTTTTTTAAATTAAAGTTATATTTTAAAACAAGATGTTTTTATATATATATATATATATATATATATATATATATATATATATATAATTTAGCACCTAATTAATGTCTTGAAATTCCTATAACTTTAACATGATAAATTCATGTGTAATGTTTAATAGTTAATAACCCAAATTTTTGTTAAATTTAAAGATTTTTTACATTCACTGTATTTATAGATTTTCAGAATATACTAATTACTGTTCTGTCTAACTATATAATGAGTGGATCGTCTGCTACATATGAGCACTACAAAAATAAAATTATTAATTTCTTTGGTATTAAAATATAGTTGTTTGTTTGATGCAACCTCTAATACTTGTGAGGACCTACAGTTTCGTGTCGTTAAAGGATGGTTTTGGGACCGACGTCTCTGTTAAGGGTGAACTAGTAAATTGATAACAAAATCAAATAGAATTTATTAATAGAATATATAAATAGAATTTATTCAAAATAAATAGAATGTATCAATTGATAGTATGTAAATTGTTATGCCTTTCAACGGTGGCAAGTTTTAAACTTATTAAGTCTGGTTCTAGTTAGTTTGCCCACTTCGTGTTTAGTAAGTAGCAATACTTAATTAATGGGATTCATGTGAGTTTCTGTAAATGCTCGTTCTCATTCTTACTGGTCCTCTGACTCACTCTTCCAACATCAATAACACACCACAGAGCCCCAATGAGCGAGCGTGTGGCAGTTCATTGTAATATTTTATTTTAAAGTAATAATTTTGCTGATTTTAATCTGAAATAATGACAATATCAAAAAATATAATATCATAAAGTTATTTTAAATAAATTACCTTCCATCAAGCCAGCAAGATGGCTGTGTAATACTATTATTAAATAATAATATAAAATTATTTTTACGCTTTATCAATTTAAAATGTTATAATAAAAATTATATTAGAATGGTGATATTATTTTTACCTTTATAACAACCTGTAACTTTAAGAAAGCTCTCAATTTGAGAACGTTGTACACAAAATAATATTACAAAAATATCGCAGACAAAGTGTTATTCACTGCTCTTTTTGCAACCATAAAAGTTAAAAGAACTCATTACTCACACAAAGTACTTTGAAAGTACTGAACATGTAGGCAACAATCAAGGTCTACTGTTTGAAGTAGACTACTTACTTGCACGACTACAAAGGGCACACAAATTACCTTTTTATGCTTTTTAATAAGCAACTCTTTTCAGCGTTAATAATAAGTTTAGCCAATACCTTGCTTATTAAATATTTAAATATAAAGATTACATTAGTTATATTAAACTTAAATTCTCTTTCATTCATTGAAACAAATCGGGTTTTAAATTCTTCATGGCTATGATTTTTTTTTAAATTAACATTTTTATTGATTTGTGATGTTTATAACCAGTTCATTTATGGTAATATCTAGGAGCGTTCAGAAAATATTAAATTATTTATAGAAATTAGGAATATTTTAAGCGATAATTAAGTGTGTCTTAAAAACTAATTTAAGGTTTGTACAATACAATGCTTAACACATTTTTTCGGTATGAAAATTGTCTTAATTTCAAAACTTGCATTAAAATTTTAAGAAAACTTTAGAAACAAACAATTATCTCCTAAAATGGTAAATTTATTTAGTTTAAAAGCATGCCAATATATTAAGCGGTAGTTTTTTTTTAATAAACTAAACATCTTAAAATTATTAAATATTATTATTATCAAATTATTAAAAATATTTTAACTATAGTGGTTTATCTATGGCTTTATTTAACCCGTGTAATTTTCACTTTAATTCGATAATCACCTGTTATCAACGTTTTATTGGATACTCTGTATTAGTCAAATTTATTTCATACAATTCACATTGCAAATTCCAAAATATTAAAATATATTTCTTGCTTTATCTTTAATACACAAAGTTTTCTTTAACGTCTGAATTTTAAACAACTCTAACCAAGCTATTACAAACTGTGTCATATCTCTTATTATCTTCTGTTTCAAAATACCTTAAGCCTTTTTAAACATTTCTAAATTAACTTTTTAAAACAGTTTTAACTTTTAAAAAACTGAACAAATTATTGTTTATAATACTAAACATCAGTCTAACAGGTTAGTCCGTAAATATCATTTCAAAACACTTCAGATACTGGGTTTTAAATATTGTTTTTCATTTTCAGTTGTAAAATCGAAGTAATAATTGCATAGGCTAATTATCGCATTAGTCGCGCTACTTCAAGGGCTTACAGTATATCTCTATGCTTTACCTGTACTACTGAGTTATTGATTGCTGTATGGTATGCATAGTTCAATCAGTTTTCAATATGTATTGTTTGTTCGATTTAACTTAACCTCAATATTTTTAACGATATACGTTTAACATGAATACTATATTTTCACTAAAATGCAGTACAAATCCAATAACAATACAAACTATTGTATTCAATCATAAATAAAACACATTTGTCAACAAAATAACGTTAGATAACTTTTGTAAAAGATTAACTTGTTCTAAATTGTTACTTGTGTTAACTGAGGTAGATAATGGAACTGCCACTTTATATATCTGTTTTGTTAAGACTCCTTTAACATTTCGGACAGATAAAATCCTTTCTTTCCAACAATGTCTCTATATAC
The DNA here is from genome assembly GCA_022606455.1 of Callitettix versicolor. Taxonomy (NCBI): domain Eukaryota; kingdom Metazoa; phylum Arthropoda; class Insecta; order Hemiptera; family Cercopidae; genus Callitettix; species Callitettix versicolor. Next base: position 43,646,528 of record CM040191.1, read on the forward strand.
GTTTTTTTCAAAAGTTAGTGAACCCCACTGCAAGTATTGAAGTGGCCGCCTTGGTAGCCTAGTTGATAGTGTACTGGGCTTTCAACCCGAGGACCCGGGTTTGATCCCCGGCCAGGGCTTGGCATTTTCATACACTATAAATCATCCCATAGTCTGCATTAGCCCAAGTGTGCACAATAGTCAGACGTTAAAAAAAAAAAAAAAAATTGAAAAAAAAAAACATAAGCACTTCAATATCAATATATGTAACTTAAACATGAATTTATAGGTGGTAACTATCTTAGAAATTTCGTTCCACAATAAAAACCAATTATAATTGATTCGTATAAAGGCAAAAATTAAAACAACAATTAAAAACTTTAAATAAGGAATGTAAATGAATGTATGTTTGTTAATTCTTTTATTGTTTAAATAATTCAGTAATCCCTAATTAAAAAAATGATAAATTTGTGTTTGTTTTTGTGGCACAGAAAATACTGAAGGATCGAATTATTTTTTCAATAAGTGAAGCTATGATACAAAAACTTAAAATAAGCTCATTATTTTTTTTATATTTTAACTATTTTAATTATCATTGAAATGTAAAAATTAACATTTCAAAATTTAATTATTTAAATTTTAAAGTTTATTTTGGCATTTAAAAAACAACTGAAATAGTAGTTTATGCAGATCTTAATATATAACAAGTCCACAATTATCAAATATAATTTTTGTTAAAGTATAAAATAAAAACAGCTACGACTTTTTAGACTCTCGGATAGCAGCCGTTTTAAAGCTGAAATTAGTATTTTGGCCGATGAAGTTGTCCAGGTCAATATTAATGTTTTGTTTTTATTTTGAATCAATCTAACAATATTTGTGAAACCCTGAAAACGCTCTGGAAGGTTAGGAGTTCACTGTTAGACTTTAGCATGTTGGCTTAATTGTTTATATTTGACTGGATAATTCCAAAATACGAGTATAAAACACAAAATGTACGCATATACGACTATTCTACGTGGAGCAAACCTTCAGATTGCTTTTTGAAAAATATCTTATCAGACCAGAGTAGTGCATACAAAGCAAGGCAGATTTAATGGATATAGCTACAAGTTCAGTCTCTGAGGATTTCTCTTTCAGGTAAACTGTGAAATGTTCTTTAATAGGACTTTATCACTCCCTAGGGCAACCTTTAGTTACTTGTATTTAAATACACCTCTAGTTTGTTGCCGTCTAGTTATATTTTAATATATGATTACCTTACTACTTACTGAATGTATTTAACACACAAACCTGGTTTTTAGTCGCCATAATGAAATAATCTTAAATTCTTTAAATCTGAATTAAGATCCAGTTTTAATCTAAATAAATTATTGCCAAGAATTCCAAAAATAATTATTATTTGTCATGACAGGATAGTTTCTGTACTTTTTAACATATAATGATTGATATATTTTGTATACAAATATACACAGAACTACTGATAGCAATAGAGCAAATATTTGTTTAAAAATCGGTTTGCGGTATTATATTCGTATAAAAGTAAACTTATATGATGACATGTGCCATAACACAGTGCATTAATTACAGTGCGAGAAAAATTATTAATTATAAAGTGACTGACTTAAAATATCTGCCGAAAATAGCTTATAAACTTTGACCAAATTCAAGCTCACTGAAAATGTATCGGCTTTCATTAGGAAGCTATACTTGAAGAAAATTAAAAGAAAAACTGAAGAAACATTACACTTTTACACACTCACTATATTTATAGCTTAATAATACAAAGCTACTTTCTTAACGACAGTCGAACCCACGACCTTGATATATTCGTTTACAGTAGCAGCGGTCTGACCTGCATCTAGCCACATTAACCAACGAGCCCTTTTAATTCGTAATGACAGAAATATGTTTTTAAATTTATTACCCAAGTTTCTGAAAAATATGGTTTCATAAAACTAAATTTATATTTGAAAATATTCATTGCAAACGTCACAAACTTTCACGTATTAAATTATTTTCGCAAAGAAAAAATCTAGTTCGGAAGGTAGAAGAAGAAACTAGGGAAACGGGATGATCAGATTGTGCCATAACAATAACCGACAGCGGTCATGGTTTGCTTTTATTTTATGTCGCTCAACTCATAAGCAATAAAATTCTTTTTTCCAAATTCTGACACTGACATAGGCCATAAATGTTCATATATGACTAAAAATATTTTAACCAACTCTGTAATATCTATTTTGAGATTGTCATACTTTACTTATCTTTATACCAAGAAAAAGATATAAAGAATATCTGTATTTTTTGGAAACTTAACAAGCGATACATTTTGTTTTGTTACTTGTGTCCTACACAGGAGCAAAACTTTATAAAAAATCTTTTCAACTGATTAGACAATTAGGTTTCCAAAGTTTTTTTGAAAAGTTATAATTGAAAAAATTGGCATGACATTTATTATTAGTACGAGCCATGAGCAAGGCAGGCATACGTGTCACATATCATTGCAGTAGCTAGGCTAAACGATGTGTAAAAACACGAATATGTAAATGTCTACAATCACAAATATCAACGAACCTGAAAATGAAAAGTTTCGTGAAAATCTGAAAATCGGTTTTATCACGATCACCATAGTTTCTTGATATTTCGTACCGAGAAAAAGTAAAAAGATAATTGAAACATTATGCATCTAAAAATTTGACTAAATATACAAGTAACAAATTTGACAAAATTAAATACTCAACATTAATCGGTTGTAGTTCGGAAGAATTATGGTGCCAATTTTGAGAGAGGAAATTTTAAAAATCTACTTTAGCAATACCGAAATTTAAATCAAACAGCGCTAAAAATTACTGTTTGTGGAAAATTTTTACATAAAAGACACTTTTAACTGTCTTTTAAAAGACATGAGGCAAAACGGTATCGTGAATGCTCATGCGCGGCATCACAATGAGACATATTTTGTATATTTTACGAAGCTAACTTATTTATCACGAATAGACAACCCCATTAAAAATTCCACTTTCATACTTAATGTGCTTAGAACAATTTCAATATTTACTTAAAAGTCATTAAACTTTTAGGTTATGTGGCCCTCTATACCTGCCCGTCGTACAAGCCGGGACAAGAATTTCGAATACCAAACACGTTTTGGACACTGTTTTTACACAAATATATTTGCGATTTCTCCTTCCATCGTGCATTTATCTATTGTCAATACGGACATCATAAAATACGAAGTACACTTTAAATGTCAAAATACAGTTAGAGGTTACGCCTTTTCAATTGATTAGAAGACAGTCATCTATTAAAATTACGTTTGATTTCACTATAAACAAGTCGCAGGGACAAACACTTTAAATAGCACGATAGTATTTGATAAATGCCGTCTTTACTCACTAACAATGTTCATAGCCTTTTCAAGGGTAACTAAATCAACTAACATATTCGTATCCATTAAGAAAAATGAAATACAAAAGTACAAGAAGATTACAGTCTTACATCAAATATCGTTTACAACGAGGTATTGTAATTCCCTGTAAAAATTTCTTAAAAAAGTAGTTATTTGTGTAGGCCCATAATACAAACTCATAAATTTGTGATTATTATAACAAACCGATCGCTTATCAATTTATTTTTTAAACATATTTTCCCTTCCTTCCAATTACCGCCCTCACCCCAACGACTACACTTATTCAAAGGCTGTGTTTACTTAAAACTTTCATTAAACACGACCCGTTTGACCATAATTCATCAAATTCCAAACTCACCTTCAATTAAAAAAAAACACCCTCAGCCCATTTTGACTTACAATTACATATTAAATAAAAAATAATCTTCATAATATTATTGTAACCATCATTTAGGTTTAGGATAGTTTCGTATAAATATCTTAAATAAAAGAATTATCTCAATAAATGATCAGTCTGTAAGAAAAATAAAGAACCAATAAATCAAAAAAAGGAGAAACTGAACTAAGAGAAATTGTGATTTTTTTTTTAATTATTCTTGTCTAAACATTCGAAGAGAGAAGTTTTACAATTTGAAGAAGGCAGTAATTAAGCGGTTACTATGGTGAAAGAAGTTAAATAACGAGACTGCACTGTAACCTCCATTTTATTCATGATTAAACTTAACTCACTAAAAAAAAATACTCAAAATATGTGGTAACATAATTATAAACTTCAAAAAATTTGGTGGTACTTGTTTATACCAAATTCAAAATCCTTCAGTGCCCTTACCAACGAGATTTGGGAATATAATTAATCAACACTTATAAACCTTTTTTTATAATCAGTGAAAATACAAACTGCCTTAATGTACAACAGCTGAAATTTAAATTCGTCATTTTATTTGTTAAACATCAAAACTTTCACCCCTAGTTATTAATAAAATTGAAATATTGTTAGCACAGCAATTAGAATTTATTTGTAAGATTCAATAAAGATTTTGTTTTAATAAATTTAAGTGTATCTGCCTTTAAAAGCTAGACGAGGCACAAGCAAACTGGAACAGTGTACGCGAGATTTGTTGTATTGTGAAGTAAAACAATTAAATCAGTAATTTTTGCAAAGTACTTACATCTTAATACTGTTTAACAATGCATAATAGCACTGACATATTGGCACTGATTTATTAACACTACATGTATAATTTAATTAAAGTTCAAATGCGAACCAGTCATGTACAACGATTTAAGATAGGCTAGTCAAGATAGGTGAAACAATGGTTGAGAAACGCTTTCAAGGATATACAATAGAGCTTAAGCCAGCCTTTGTTATGCGAGATAGCACGGGATTACCTACGTCACTGTAGACGGAGTACTACCGAAACGAATTGCTAATTATCGACTAATTGTTTTAAATATTAAGTAATCATTTTAAGCTAATCTGTTGAAACATTTGCGTAAATACAAATAGTTCAAATACATTACACAAACACGTTACAAACACGTTCTCACATTAAATTATTTCATAAATAAAATATGACTAAAAAGATATAGATAAGGAAAGCCTTATTCTCAAAATCAGTGTTCTAAAAATAAATTTATGTGTGCTTTGCGCGCGCGCGTGTGTTTGTTTTAGCACTCTGTCGTTTGCATTAGCACATCAACATTCATTTATAATAGGTATTAATTTAGTTTAAAAATATGATACCAATTTTAATATTTGATTTCAAATTACAGTCAGTGATTAAATGCATACCATTTATATTTTCTTAAAAATTATTAACAATAAAAAACCATTGATCACGTTACACTTCAGTATTTTCAATTAAATAAATATTTTTTCATATTTAAACGCTGAATTACATTAGCGAAAAGAGATTTTTAAAAAAGTGAAATGAAAAGTTATAATTTGAAAAAAAATTTAAGTTTTTGTCGTAATTTTTAAACGAATAAATTTAATTTTTTGAGCAATATTCTTATATGAGCTACAAACTTATACAGGAATATTTTTCTGTGTGTGATTATATTTGGTTTATTTTCTGCAGCAAGTTTTCATCAAATAGAAAGCACTCCAAAAGCATGTTTAGCTTACAATTAGTACTTCATTAATTACTAGATTAATATTACCGACTATACAGCATATGTGTAGCAAACTAATATTAGTAATGTAAATTTAGTTACACCACTCATACAGAACGGGAAATCTCTTGATCAAAAGGATTCTTCTTAGTGTGCGTTTCCGGGTAAATTTCATATTCCGGTATTAGGCTAAATATACCAGAAGTTCAAATAACAGTAGACCTCGCAGATCTTAATTAATAACTTCGCCACGATCCACAACGTAACTTATCCGTCAATGTAAGCGACAACAATATTTACGTAAAATGTTACTGGGTCAACTTTATTAAAAATGTTATGCTCTTTCTCTATGAAGCTGTCGAATTGTATAGTTATACCATTTAGTCAGGAACTATATTCTCATCGTTCAATAAGAGGCCGCCATCTTGAAACGAATGTTAATAGACAAATCTTGATTTAGATCGTTTGATATTATACAAGGTACTTCCGTACCAAATTTTAAAACAATCGGTGAATGCGGTTTGGCTAAAATTGCGTACAACCTTTATTGTAAATCACGGGCTACCATTTTGAAACGGAAGTGAATGCGATAACACGTAACATATACGTCGTTTGTGCGTGACAAACACACAAACAGAATGTAAAACGGTAGAGTGAAACGGAGACCTTGCTTCGCTCTGTCAATAACAGAAAGCCACTCAATAACCCATCCACTGATGACTGTATCTTAAGAATTAATTGTAGGACCTAAACATTTGAAATTTTTCACGGTAACTCTACTTATGGCGTACAAGTGCAGTAAGGCTGGGTTTTGAAAAATCATCTTTAAGTGGTTTAAAATTGCTTCTTTCTAAAACATGAGAATCTCGTTTTTGTGCACTATTTGTCTGATTTATAGTTTAATACGGCTAAACGCATTTTAATGAAACTTTCTTTCGTTATGAATTTTCTTTGTCAAGCCTATTTGGAAACAAATCGCCGGCAATAAAACATTTTTATTTACCTATCTGCTACTTCGTCCGTTAAAACAGTTTCACTTAGGCCTATAAGTAAGTGATCTGAAGATGAACCACTTTTTTATTGATACACACAGCTATGAAAACACTTTATACGATGTCAATATCATATACCTAATTGAAACAAAATGGCTGCATTCAAAAATTTCAATTTTTTTCATTTATCTTTTACGTTAAAAGGCCTATTGTCGGCTTTTCACTGAGACATGGCTTGAAAGGAAATCTTTATATATATGAAATACAATTGTTAGCTGATCTTAAGCTACCTTAAACTGACATACTCTTACAACAAAACAAAATGGCGGTCACTAAACATGAATAATTCATTTTAAAATGATGTATTTTTACGAGCTTTATATGATTTATTCGTGGAAAATATGATTTGTATGTTTACAATATCTTTAGTTAATTTCAGTAGAATTACCTGTTATCTTTATATTTCCATAATAATTTCTTTTAGTGCATCTTAATAAAAATAACGTATTTAAATATTTCAGTTAAACCAAAAACTAATTTTATTATTTGTGAATAAATTAAAGTTTATTGTGAAAAGTAAATTTAAAATAAGAGTTTTTTTTTAAGAGCAGAGTAATTTTGAATTGACTATTAAAATGGATACTTTAGAAACAATTTCCAGTTTTATTTTAAATAAGCGCCACTAGACCACTAGCCCGCTGTTTCAAGTGCTTTGAATAAATTACACATTCAATTTTATTTTAATTTTTGCTCTACTGTACATCCTGATTTGAAACTTTCTCTGGAGATATTGTTTTGAATTTTAGAGTGCTCGAATATGAAAACGTTTTTAACTTTGTCATTATTGTTTAGCATGTAGAATTAATATAAAATTTGTTTACATATTTTATTAATTCATACATTTTGTAAAATGAATTTTTATATTAATTCAAATAATGGCGGAAGACAAATGTATAACTAAAGTGCCGGAAGCTAATTTCGAAGTGTGTAAAAACGTTCGTAGTATTTTAACCAAATTTGTGTAATTTACGATTACAAAAAGAAAAATGTGTTTTCTCTGTAAAATTCTTAGAATTTTTTATTCAAAACATTATTTCTGAGATGTTGATTTTACACTGCAATTATCGTTAAATTTGCAAACGTTAAATGCCTACTTTAAAATCTCAAAGTATAATAAAAGCATAAAATGAGGCGATACTCTTTTCTAAACTTGTACTTGTGTGTACGTGTGTGTGTGTGTGTGTTTTGGGGAGAATTAACAACGTCTTTGTGTCCCCTTACACGTTAGCTTAGGAGCTTTTTGTGTACCCCTATCACTTCACCTTAAATCGACGCCCTTCACGAGCTCCAGAATCTTGTATAAGGTGTCCTGGTTGAACTCCTGATCTAGTTGCTGAAATCGAAAGATTCTCCTTCTTTTGACCTCAAAGACCTCGCAATCATGAAGTATGTGTGCTGCGGTTTCAACACCCCGCCCGTACAAACGACACTCAGCGAGATGTTTAACAATCCCACCTTATTTAGATGATTCCGGATGTGGCCGTATCCATTGATCATGATAAGAACCTGCCTCAGTGACTTCCTGTTAAACTGAACAAGTGTCCTTGTCAGTACCCGAGAGAAGTGTCCACGTCAGTGTCCTCTGGTCCCGAGAGAAGGCGTTTCTCTTATCTTCGGCCATCGTTTGATGTGCTCATCTCTAGCCCATTTACTTACTACTTCTCTCGCAGTTGTGCAACTAAAGCCGCACGCGGGTTCTGGTCCCACTAGTCGATCGGCAGCTCCCTTCTTAATCATAATGTCTGCTCTCAATTCTTAAATCTCGCAATGCCCAGCTACCCATCCTAATTCCATCATATTAGCATTTGACCGGACATAAAGGGAGCGGAAAGAATCCTATGCCAACTTGGATGTTATTTCTACAGAGCTGAAAGCGTGTAATCATCCTGGCTGTCTGTAAGTATTACAATATGCTTACCTTACTTGTAAGTGTGCGAGTGTGTTTTTTAAATTTGCTTTACCCCCTTCTCTCTCTCTCTCTCTCTATATATATATATATATATATATATATATATATGGTTCGAAACGGTTCGAAATTTGTTAGAATCGGAACATATTCTACGGTCCACTGGCAGGGTATTACCATTACGAATTCACCAAAGATTCAGTGTCCAATGTAAATTCTATAACACTACAAAAATTAATAAATAGATTGTAAAAATCACTTTTATCATCGACACATTAAACACACTGTAAACTAATCGAGCGTGCCCATTGTCTTCCAATCTACACTTACTAACAGCTTCCTAAAGTAAAAACTCTATATTTACATTTCTTCTGATATTTTTATTTTTTTGTTATATTTTTTTGAAATCTCAATTTCCGTCAACTAATACTTACATGAACTAGGCTATATCATTTTGTATTCCCACTAGAGCCAGTTTCAAACAATACAGTTTTCTCATGCTAATACCAAGTTCTTTTCCAATCTGCTCCGTTTTATTTTGTAAGTAAATCGGTTCATGCCCAATAACATTTTACTGTCTTACTTTGTTCTAAATATTTTATTTCTATTTTTAGAGTCAGCGAAATGTCGTGCAGTGAATATTTGCATTTAATGAAAAAATAAACAACGATAAAGTCAAAGAAATAAACATATTGTTATTGACAAATAAATATTATTTTTATTTATAACTATAACCAGTAATAAAGTATAATACAACATAATAACGACTACAAAATTTTTCGAAAATTATCAGCTTTAAATATTGTACTTTGCGAGTATGTATATAAGTAAAAATTAAACTTTTAAAAAATAAAGTAGCTCTCAACTCTGAAGATTCTATGCAGTGTAAGATTCCGATTTTAGGGCAAAGGTAAATGCTATTATTAATTGTATATTATGAACTATTTGTTGTAACTTTATTAATTTATTAAAAATTACATTATTTGAAAAAAGACGATAGTTCGCAGCAAAATGAATTTAATGAAATACAATGAAGAAATCAAAATATAATTCGTTATCTGTACCTGATTTTTTGAGAAGTGTGCAAAAAATATTACACAAACTTTACATTACTTCCTGAAAATTAAGTTAGCAATATACCAGCTAAACATATCTCAATAAATTATACGAAATCTGTTCATTCGATCTGTTGATCTGTTAGATCAAGGCAGTGTACTACAAGTTAAAAGAAATTACAATTCGAGAACAAATTAGGAAAAGCTGATGGTGATCAGGGTTTAATGTCAACTTTATTCGTGAACCACAAATGTCAAACTTCAAACTACTTAAACTGGTAAAAGTACCTTCTTATCATTAGACCTGTACTAAAGCAGAGCCAAACTTTAAAACACTAGATCAATAATATTGTTTAAACTAACTATTTTCAGTACATATCAATACAAATATTTTGTTTGAGTTTTTATTAATATAGTTTGATAAAAACCATTAAAGCCGTTTTAAGAAAATCTGATTTTTAACATTTTTGTATTTTGAAAAGAAAGCTTGAAATCTTTTTTTTAGAAAATTTAACATAGCCCAAGTATACAAGCAAACCATGATAAATTGCATGCAAATCGGTAAAATATTTAAACACCTATGACGGTCAGGGTTTTTCATATATAGATTTAATTTATTTACTGTTGACGTAATAATTCTAATTTTAAATTGGAAAAAAAATTATTATAATTGGGATAATTGATATTTAAAGAAGTTAAATCAAAAAAATTATGAACTAATTTTGAGAGTAATAGAGCCTATTAAAAAAAATAAGTACACAGAGATATTATATGCCAAAATTTGTTTAACAATTATCATTTATATTTTAGTTTTCGTATATATATCCACATTCACTTTAAACCAATGTTGATGATTTATGTTTTTTATGAAAATAAAAATCTCTATAAGAATAGATTTTTCACGATCCACGAACTTTCTTTATACTTAGTGCGGTGAAAAAATAAAAATGTATAACGAAATTAATTTTTAAGCTGTATGTATACTCTTGCAGTAAAATCTTGTTTAAGCGATATAGCAGAGAATGTGTTACAGTAACATATTAGAAACTTCTCATTTAAAAATAAGTAACTGGATTTGCCACTATGCACTTCCTAACCCCGGACTATAAAGTGTATTTCGAATTTAACTTTTAGAAATATTTCTAACTGGTTTATATATATAGCACCATTATTATATAGCACCATTATAGCACCATATATATATATATATAACTGGTTAATATATATATATATATATATAATATCAAAAGTTGGGTGTTTTACGGCTTTGCAGTTGTTAACTAAAAATTGAACTAAGGGTACTTTCAGAACGTTTGTACGTAAATTGTCAAAGCAATAACCGATTTGAGGACAACAAAGTAACAGTGAAATTGGAACTTTAAAGACGGTTAAAGTTTTAACAAATTAAAATAAAAGTAAGATTGTTTTATACAAATTTCGTAGAGTAAGAAGTCCTGTAACTGCTATGATGCGTTCAGAGAGTCTCAGATTAAAAACTATAAAGTTACGTACACAAGCCGAGCTAGAGGATTTTTGCCACAAATTCTTCGAAGAAAGGATAAACTTTAAATGTAGACGTAATATAACATTAAATGTAGGATAAACATTGAGGATAACCAGTACACGTTCGCAAGTTAATCCTTCTACCGAAGTAGCTAACTGAAAAACAGAGTCGAAGTGCTTTTATAGATAATTAAAATAATTTTTCCAATTTTGAAGTATTTTGAAGGAAACTTACGGTGTAATTATCGAAAAATTAGCAATTAAGTGCTACCGGATCGAATTCTGCTAGAGACTACTGAACATCTTTTAACAGTGTTTGTGAAAAATAAAACGTTATAGGTATAATAAATTAGATTACTTGATGGTGTAAATATTATAATGTAATTCTACTGAGATAAAATTAATTACCAAATTTATAATTAAGTAAACTTTCAGAATAAATCAAAAAATAAATTAAAAACACATGCTCTGATATATTAAAATTTAAACAAAACATTACATGGTTTAATTATATAAGGAGTCGGCAACATTGGTTATATTTGAAAAGCAATTTAACGTATTTTTTATGTAAGAAAAAAATACGTAAATATGTTGATATAGAAAGGGCATTAAACAGTAATGATCTTTCCAAAAACTTAACATAATATGTAAAAGTAGGATTTTTAGACCAATGAGGGACCAGTAAGTTGAGGAGGGGAGAAGTTTTATAAAATAGAACATAGAGATTTTTCTGAGAGTTAAGGAGTAGCTAATAAAGAGAATGGAATTTTCAAGAACTAATTAAATACATCGGTTCTGTAAATAAAATTAAATAGTAAATATTTAAATAAAAATTACAAGCAAATATAAAAAATGAAGTAAATATATTATAAAAATAGAAGTTATCGGTTGATAACATTTTTTATGCTATTGAAATCATACTAACAGTTTTGCTTGAATCCGTAGAGGCATATTTCATAAATAGATTACTTGTGTACCGTATTGTGTTTTGTGCATCTTGTAGAGGACACAAATACGTAAATTCAAGTCGAAATATCATCATAATAATAAATTTATCAATTACCGTTACTTGTAGAACCTTTTTATTTATAAACTTACTAAATTATACAAACTGTTTTATGCCGCCTCGGTGGCCTAGTTGATAGCGTACTGGGCTTTCACCCTTACGCTGTCCTGGGGTTCGATTCCCGGCCAGGACTTGGTATTTTCATTTTCGGATGTTAAACACTAAAAAAAACTGTTTTATTTTTGTCGCTTTCAATCTATGGTATCCTATAGAATGATCAGCTTCAAAGTACCTTGCGGCTTAAATGATTTCGCTTAGATTGTCAAAGTTTATTTATTTGTCAATTTTTACAAAAGTTTACTTCAGGAATTAAACATACACTCCTACACGTTTCATAAAATTAATTGAAAAGGCAGTTGGTATAGTGTATATGTTAGGTGTGTAAGTGGATACGAATCAGTTTTGTTTCTTTAAATCAACACAAGAGTATTTTTTAATTAACTTATTTATATTGTGATAAGTAAGTATTTTGTCTTAAAAGATAGAATATATTTATATCCAATTAAAGAAATTTCAGTTAAATTAAATATTAAATATTATTTAAATATTTTTATAAAACAAGAGTGCCCAACGTTGGGCTTTAATAAAATTAACTCACATATATATATATATATATATATATATATATATATATATATATATATATGTGTGTGTGTGTGTGTGTGTGTGTGTGTGTGTGTGTGTACAGATTAATAACCGGCCTTTAGCTAATGGTGAAACAAGAAGACGCTTATTCTGAGCTAAAGGACATAAAAGCAGGACTACCGCAAGGTAGTGTTTTAGTACCCTTATTTTATCTCCTATATACTGGGGATATCCTCTTACTAATGCCAGACCGTTGTATTGCTACATTTTCAGACGATACTGTGGTGTTATCTGTGGGCTATACAGTTGAGAAGTCAATCGAGAAATTTGCAAGAAACAATAAATCTAATAAACAGATTGACCAATAAATAGCGCATAAAACCAAACCTTAACGTTAAACCAAATTACTTAATTAACCAACTTAATTAAACCAAATCAATTCCAGTTAATTTCACGAATAAAAGGATTCAACACCATCCATATATCGTTTTAAATTGAACACATATCACCCATTCTAACCACAGCAATGTACCTGCTATGACACTTGTTATTAATTTTCGATGGAAGGAGCATAGAAAAAGAAAAACGAAGACCTAAACGTAAAATAAAGACAGGTATACTTTCTGTTAGAATGATGATCAGAATTATCACTGCATATTAACCTGGTGTTTTACAAAGAAGTACTGAAACCTATTTGGACCAATGGCATCCAGTTATTTCGATGTGCTAAAAAGTTTCAATACAAATTATTCAGCGATTTTAAAACAAAGTTCTGCAAACCATGATTAATGCGCCATGGTATATTCGTAATAATTACCTCCATCGGCACTTTAAAAATTGACCACTCTGTAGAAAAAATGTACTCAAATATGCTAACCAGGAGGCGTCTAGGCACGATAACGAAGAATTATACAGCCGAATCAAGAGGTTTAAAACTTTTGAATTTGCAGTGTAGTCAGGTAGGTGGGTAAACCTGGACTGTAGTTACTTAAATTTAAACTGATTGTTAATTTTGTAACTAGTTCGAGTAAAAACTAGACAAAAAGTACGTTAGTAGAACTCTGGGAGTTACCGACAGAAGCGAAGCTTTTGTTAATGATATCTTTGCTGTATATATAATTACTTTAAAAATATGTTTACAAATATCTTGTTTTGTTTAAATAAATAAATACGCGAACCTAGTTCATATATTATTTACTGAAGTTACAGTAAATGATCAGCTGTTTAATATAAATTCATAAATATCAGCTGATTTCATTGAACAGCTGATAGGCTATAATAAGTTTCAGGTTACGTTGTTAAAAACTAGCAATATTAACAACAATTATTATAAACGTTTTTATTAATTTTTAATGAATTATAAACGGTTACAACGTGCACGTTTCCTTGAACTAAGGAAAAATTCCTGAACCAAAACAACAAAACGTTTTCATATAGCACGTGTTTACTGTTATCGAAAAGAAAGAAGAAAAAAGACAGAAAAAGAAAGACGCAATTCTTTTGCTCGTTCGTTACATATTTCTGCTACATACTTCCGTTTTGCAGACATTTTTTTTGCTCGTCTTGTCAAAGCTAATATTAAAAGTTTCGCTTCAAAAAAGTTATACCTACGACATCTGTTTGAGTGATAATTATACTAAATGTTATTAGGCCTATGACTCCTTTAAGAAGCTTATCTCATACTGTAAATAAATATTATTTACAGTCTTTGCAGTTATAAGGTTTTCACATTTTGTCCGTATGGCATATGTTGTCAAGATATATAACTTCACGAAATTGAATTTTATACTATCCTCCAAGACACGAGCATAAACAAAGTTAATTACATTTTGATTAATTACATTAAATCGAGTTAAATTTTGAAAACTAGAGTGAAAAACTATATATATATATATATATATATATATATATATATATATATATATATATATATATATATATATATATATATATATATATATATATATATATATATATATAAATATTCTAAATGATTGGTTGTCATTACGTTAAGAACTATAACTGTATTTAGTCTTTATAAATACAAAATCTTGTTTCAAGAAAAAAAATGGCATTCTCTGTAGAGTAAATTTTATTACACATTTTCTTTTCTAATTTTATAATATATTAATTTCCAACAATTTAAAATAAAAAAATTAAATTTCCAAATTGTCATAATGAAAAGTGAAACAGTATTTTTTTATCACGCAGTACAATTATTTTGCCTGCTATTACTTTTAAGTTACAAAAACAGATTATTGTTTGTTTACTATTGTGGAATTCAATACATGTTCGATGCAACGATTCCACGTACAAATCACCAGGGGAGACATTTCAATCCGTCGGAAACAAAATAACCGTTTTGTGGTTTTATCTGAGGGAGGGATAACGAAACTAAATCCGTAAAAGTTGGCTTAAATTTTTTCGTGTCTAGCATTCACCTGTGGTAATTTAATTAAACTTTTATAGAGCCTATTTTTTTTGTAAAATGTGTACTTCGTTTAAATACAAATACAGTTAAAATGTATTTGGTTAAAGGGTAGGATGCAAACAGTGGTATTACTTGTGTACAGGCCTAACATCGGAGAAATTCCGGTTTTACAACTGTAATATCACTCCATGTTGACTCTTTTTGGACTCAGCCCAGAATTTTGACACAAAATTTAGAATTGAAAATTTTTATATGGAACTATAATTGCCTCCTCAGTGTGTCTAGGTATCAAATCTTCTAACCATCAATATAATCTCCAATTAAATAATTTCAGTTTCGCTCTTGAAAATTTTTTAGGAAAGATTAAGATGGCTCCTTTTTATCCACGGTTAAAAAGTTTTGTAAGTTGAGAAAGTGTTTTTTTTAATTAATACAATGATTTTG
Organism: Callitettix versicolor; assembly: GCA_022606455.1. Classification (NCBI taxonomy): domain Eukaryota; kingdom Metazoa; phylum Arthropoda; class Insecta; order Hemiptera; family Cercopidae; genus Callitettix; species Callitettix versicolor. The sequence goes on from CM040191.1 coordinate 43,662,076, forward strand.
CTGTTAATCATCTGACACCAACTTCAAACGCTAAAAGATTATATGTATTCGTTCTGATATATTAATATAAATCAAATAATTGTTAACCTTCCCCTTTCTGAGTGTCAGCTATGTAGTACCAACCCTTGTGTGTGTACAGTGTCTCCCACCAGTAACACACGTTTTGGAGAATGCTTGTTACATCTGAACACAATGTTATTACTGCCACATCTAGGGGTTATTCAAAGGTCTGTTCTCTGTATCTAATTAATAACTCTTGTGCCCTCCTGGCTTGAACAATAACAAATAAGTACATGATTTCTCTATCTCTTACAAAACAGATTCTCAAATATTAATGTTAATCTCCTGCCTAAGGATATTAAAAACTCAAACTTAAACCACCTTATGCATTCAAGCCTGTTACTTCACTATCATAATTACAGAACACTCCTTCAAAATATGACAAGAAGTAAATGAAGATCGTTGATCTAATTTACCGCTGTCGCAACTTCGAAAAACAGCTTATCAGAAAATTCGAGTCAGTACATTTAGTAGACGTCCTCTGTCATAGTGTACCTCTGATACAACATTAAAAAAAACCTAATCTTAATAATCGAGTTAGGATGAGTACATTTAGATGACGTTCTTTAACATAGTTCACCCCTGTCACAACATGAAAGCACCTCCTCCGAATATTCGAGTTAGTATAAATACATCTAAATGACATTATCTAACATAGTTCACCGCTGTCACAACATGAAGGCACCTCCTCCAAATATATGAGTTAGTATGAGTACATCTAAATGTACTGAGTCATCTAAATGACGTTCTCTAACATAGTTCACAGCTGTCACAACATGAAAGCACCTCTTCCGAATATTCAAGTTATTATGAGTACATTAAGTTCTCTGACATAGTTCACCGCTGTCACAACATGAAAGCACCTCCTCCAAACATTCGAGTCATAATGGGTACATTTAGATGACGTTCTCTAACATAGTTCACCGCCGTCACAACATGAAAGCACCTCCTCCAAACATTCGAGTCATAATGGGTATATTTAGATGACGTTCTCTAACATAGTTCACCGCCGTCACAACATGAAAGCACCTCCTCCAAACATTCGAGTCATAATGGGTACATTTAGATGACGTTCTCTAACATAGTTCACCGCCGTCACAACATGAAAGCACCTCCTCCAAACATTCGAGTCATAATGGGTACATTTAGATGACGTTCTCTAACATAGTTCACCGCCGTCACAACATGAAAGCACCTCCTCCAAACATTCGAGTCATAATGGGTACATTTAGATGACGTTCTCTAACATAGTTCACCGCTGTCACAACATGAAAGCACCTCCTCCAAACATTCGAGTCATAATGGGTACATTTAGATGACGTTCTCTAACATAGTTCACCGCTGTCACAACATGAAAGCACCTCCTCCAAACATTCAAGTCATAATGGGTACATTTAGATGACGTTCTCTAACATAGTTCACCGCTGTCACAACATGAAAGTAAATCCTCCAAATATTCGAGTTATTATGAGTACATTTAGATGACGTTCTCTAACATAGTTCACCCCTGTCACAACACGAAAGCACCTCCTCCAGATATTCGAGTTAGTATGAGTACATTTAGATGACGTTCTCTAACATAGTTCACCGCTGTCACAACATGAGAGGACTTTTTCGCAATATTCTAGTCAGGATGAGTACATTTAGATGACGTTCTCTGACATAGTTCACCGCTGTCACAACATAAAAGTACCTGATCTTATTATTCAGGTACACTCAAGTACACTCAAGGACATTTGCAAAAAACAATCATCTCTGGCGACCATTTCATGTTTCTCCCTTCCACATTCTGGAACTACATATTATTCCCGAGGATCAAGCTATGGATATATATATATCCACACAGTCAACCTGTGGGCATAATACCCTGACAACGTTTCATCCTCTCCACGAACCAAAGATCTTAATTTGACAACTTCGAATAATTACTTTGAACTCTTCTATCCCAAGCCTTCATTATGCAGTCTCACCTGCTGTGAACTTGTTTGTAAATTCATCTTGTTGGCGAAACGCTAAATCGAACAATTTGTATCTGCTTCAAACAATTGTTTCACGGCCAGAAGGTCTTTTGAGGTTGCTAAAATTTATAATATTTAAACATTATGTGTTTAGTTCGTACACACACACACACACACACACACACACACACACACACACACACACACACACACACACACACACACATATATATATATATATATATATATATATATATATATATATATATATATTATTCGATATTATTATTAACTTATTGTCCGTTATGTGACTAGCAAATGAGAAACGCACAGCTAACAAAATTTTTATGTTAAATGTTTGTCGATGAAATAAAACAAATAATTATTTCAATTGATTGTTTAGTTACATCCGTTTTGATAATATTTATAACTTAGAAAATGTTATGAGTTTTGATACATAACACTTTAAATGTAATTGAAATGTTTGTTTGGTAAATAATTGTTCACTTAAAAAAGGGAACTTGTACACCAGGCACCCTAGTAACAAAATAATATTGAAAAACGTAAATAATATGTACGAATGTTACACAATATATACTAGTCATTTGGTTTTTAATTTTCTAAATATTGAATTCAAATTATAAATTCTTAACACAAAAATAACTTAAATCGTTAATAATTTTCATATTGCTTATGGATAACAATGCGACTCTGTGAATTACGCAATCAGCTATTCCACAAGCATTGTGTTTGTTTATAGTGATAGCAATAATACTACTAATTATTCATTAATAAAACAGATATGCAAACTGTAAACTACAGATATTCCTATAGTGATATGGTTTATTCTACCGTAATTTGTATGTAATTTGCTTGAAATTTATGAGCGCATTCACAATAAAATATAATATTAGCATCGGCAATTATTTAATACTGTATAATAACTACAAAACAGATTAAACTATTCATGTTATTTTGTTAATGTATTGTTTCACGCTTTTAGTATATTTAAACTAGCTTTCTAAAATAAATACGCTGAAATTGAATCTAAATGACTTTTACTTACCAAAATAATTGAAGCTCATAATGGGTCTAAAATGTAGCCCGTAGAAATACTCTTTTAAACTTTAACTCCTTTTACGAAAGCATGCAGTTTCGCATAGCATTTAAGAAAAAGAATTTTTTAAAGAGTTCAACAAGTAAAATAGTTAATAAAACAGTGTAAACGTACACGTGGCCATTACTGTCAAAATTGTATGATACCACTCTTAATGTACCATAGTGGAAATCGCAGTAAGAATAAAAACTACACAATATTCGGATATCTATTTAAGAAGATTTGATAACGAACACACAATACTTTTGTGTCTTGACTCACTACCACGACGTTTTAAAATTTAATCAGAACTTTATATTGTATCACGATTATTGTACTGTATGATCCAATTTATAGGCTACAAGGTTAAAATTTTATAAAAGCCTACACGAATAAAATTTACGACAGGAAATATGTGCGATCACAAAAATTAAAGTGTTAAGTCTTTCTAAACACATACACACACACACACACACACACACACACACACACACACACACACACACACACACACACACACACACACACACACATATATATATATATATATATATATATATATATATATATATATATATATATATATATATATATATGTGTGTGTGTGTGTGTGTGTGTGTGTGTGTGAGTACTTTCAGTTCTTCTAAAAAAATTTCATAGAAGGCCAGAATTACAAAAATATTTATCTCAAACTGTACAGTAGGTTTCATTTTTTAAAACAGCTGTGCTGGGATTGAACAATTTGGCAACATTGTAACTGACTATTTCGGTGTGTTCGGCCACGTTCGTACGAAAATTCTCCTGATACGAATTCAACAACCGATTGAGTTAGGAAACGTATTAGCAACTAGGTTATGTTTTCTGCACTACTCGAATCATGTTTAAATAAAATGCGAGAAATGAAGTTCTAATGCACTCTAAGTTTCAAGATTAGATTCAGCCAGAAGTTCCTGAATCAATAATGCAGCCTTAATGCATATTAAACACCTATCTCCGCTGTAAATTACTTTTATGCACTTCCATTTTATAAGTTTGTTTATTAAAAATTATAATAACGTATGTAGTAAAAGAAGTTACAACTTAAATACTTCTATTAATGGTTTAAAAATTACCAAACCGTGAAGAATATTTGCATAATTTTTCTTACATTAAATTAAATTACGTATTAAAATGTTTAATTTGTTAACGTTTGGCCCACTATTTCTCTAAAAATTATTAACCATAAATCAATGGTGATATGCGTTTGTTCAATTTATTTCAATTTACTCATTTTATGAGTAACTTTTACTCATAATTTACTCATTGTACTTTTAAAATTTAGTATGAGTTTAACACTTAATGAAATTATTACTTTTCTATAATTTATAAAATTCCCAGCTAATTCAGATAAGCTTTTCAAAAATCGGTACTGATTTCAAATACTTATATACGAGGTGTGGCTATTAAATAACGAGACTGACGCAGCGGCGGAACAAGTGCCCCTGCGCTAACCGCCATTGACCGACAGCTGTTTAGTGTGAAGCTTTCTCTTCAGAATGCAGTTAGTCTCGTTTGTGTAACCAACACCGTTTTGTCCAATCCAAATCGGTGGAAACTTGGATTATGTTCACAACTTCACATTAATCGGTTAATTATTTTCATTTTCAGTCAGTTTCGATTAAAACCTGTCATTTTCGGTTCAAGCCATTTTTTTATGTTAGGCCTGAAAACAAATTTTCTTTTGAAATTATAAAACCTATTTTTTCACAATTCACACAACACATTTTTGTATACAGACTGTTTCTGAACTCTCTCTAAGATTTTCTTTCTTCACCCAGAGATTTCCAGTGAAATTCAGACACACACTGTTTACTTATAGTGAGAAAGTAGAACACATGAAGATAAACTGTTTTTCTTTTATAGAACCCCCCCCCAGCTAAATGTTAAAGTACGTATGCCATACATTTTATATTAAGGTTGGGAATTTAACTCATGAAGCTTCGTTTGGGACTGAACACGTACACACACAAACTGTTCCAAGGGAGTGCTTCACGCACGTAGGTCTTTGTGACACGTAATGTACAATACGATATGACACTGAAAAATATTTTAAGATCTTCATTAATGTGTTTTAGTTTACATTGCATTGTAAACATTTGGTTTTGTTCATTTGTATACACTCATTATTTCTAATGTGTACAATACTATCTACTTTGTATAACATCTCTGTTTAAAAATCCCAATGAGTTGATAATAACTTCTCTCAAATTTTCAAATATTATTAAATATTTATATAATCAAAAATGCCACACTGGACGACATTTCATATTTCTTATGTGTTTCTCTAAATAATTTTCTTGAAGATAATTAACAAATATATTAACAAGCGTCTTAGCCTTTTCACTATTATATAGATGATGATTAAATAAATATACAGGCCTTGTATTATTAATATTTAGGCAAAACAATACAGTATATGAAGTTTCAAAATGTATGGTCTTCGTACAATTCAATTTATATTTCATTAACATTATTTTCTGTTACGTTAATGGCCTAGTTTGTTTGCGTTTTATTGGGACACGTATTGGTATTTTTCAATTAACACCTATAAATTGTTGTAAGTACCTCTTATGCTAGCTGAAACACATAGCCTATAATTAATAGAAACAAAAATATTTTTTGTTGTTCGATGCAAAACTCAAGACATACTACTAAATCTGAACTAAAAGAATTTGATGGTTTGAGAGAGAATCGGAAGAGACGAACTGTAATAAATTTGGGTTTTTAACTCACTAAAGTTAAATTGTTTTTAGTCATATTTATAACTTACTTATTTCAGAGCAGAATTTCTTTACATCACGTATATTAAAAAACTCTCAGGAAATTATTTCTTTTTTCTTTTATAATTAATATCTAGCATTGTTTTTTTAATAAAACTATCATCTGATTTTTGCATGTTTTAAAATATAAACTTTGTGTTTTACGAGGGTTGATCAAATATAAACGAGACTGACTTTCTAAAAACTTTTCCGTTGGACATTGAACTCTAAAGGTTGGGGTTTCAGGTAGCCTGGGAGGTTTGGGACGGGCGTAGACGGGCAACATTTCCGTTCGGACCCTTCAGTATAAAATTATACAATGAGTGAGAGTGAAGTGCACGTTTCCGTGGAGCAGAGAATTATTATTAAGTTTTTGGCCAAGGAGGGGGTCAATCCGACTGAAATCTTTCGTAGATTGACGGCTCAATACGGGGACAGGACCCTGTCAAGAGCTCGCGTTTTTGAAACAGGCAAGTATGGAGTGGCGGAAGAGGGGAGAGAGGGCGCCTCTGAAGGCCAAATCACGATCGTCGGCCGGGAAGGTAATGGCCACTGTATTTTTCGACAATCAAGGCGCCTTTCACGTCGATTTCCTCCATCAACGACGCACAATAAATGCACAATATTATTGCGATGTTTTAGAGGCCGCAAAACAGTCTTTTCGTAGGAAAAGGAAATCTAAACCGGCGAGAAACGTCATTCTTCTTCACGATAATGCCCGACCACATTCGGCGAACGCTACGAGACTTAAACTCGATCAAATTGGCTGGGAACCAATGGAACATCCCCCATACAGTCCAGACTTATCACCCTGCGACTATCACCTGTTTGGGCCACTCAAAGAGGCGCTTGGAGGCCAGCGTTTCGAAGACGATTCTGCGGTGGAGACCTTCGTGCTCCAATGGCTCAATGAACGCCCGAGAACTTTTTACGAAGATGGAATTAAAAAACTTCCAATCCGGTGGGAAAAATGTGTTACTCGTGCGGGAGAATATGTAGAAAAATAAGTTGTATCAAGAATAATTTGTAAGTAAGCAATAATTTTTTAAAAAATCAGTCTCGTTTATATTTGATCAACCCTCGTATGTAGACAAGAAAACAATCTTATATAGCCAAACTATATAACTTTGCAGCTTACGTATAGTAATATTATTTTTCCATACATAATAAAGCTCCATTTTCATAAGACATTTATTCCAAAACACTATTATTATTTTCATCTCATGCGAAATTCATATTGTGATTAATTTATGAATGGTGTTTGGGTTGAATAAACTCACCAATTTCAAGGGGATTCGATAAAAGCATTAATAAATTTCAACTCTAATAAAAACCCGGGGACTTGAGTGATTTATTCAACATTTCCCACAGCAAATTTCAACAAGCTAATTTTATTTATGGATCATTCAATGCTACAACAATTCATTGTGTTATACCTTGAATATTATTCATTAAGTATAAACTCATTCTTTGTAGGTTATTCATTAAATTATGTACTTGAATAAATATTGAAGTATGATCCAGGATTTGCGAATCAAAGGAATAAAGTTTTCATTACATACTTAAAATTGCATTAGTCTGTTGACTTTTAATTAAATCACAGAATAAACAATTTAAAATTATATTTGTTGTAGTATATATATATGGATAGTTTTACATATATTACGTAATTTTAAAAATGTAATACTTTGTTAAACTACAATAATAATTCAAATAAATTTCGTGAGTTGCAGATTCATTTAAAGATAAAAAAGTAATATTAAAAAAATAATAGCAAAAATCAGATTTTTGGTCGTCTTGAAGCAAATTTCCAAAAATTAAAAATATTACAATTTTTTTTTATTTTATCCTTTTTTGAAAATATTAATTTACCAAAGGAATCAGAATTAAAATCTTCATTACACAGAATTTAAAAAATTTAAGTTAAATTTAAGTACGAAATTATCATGAGACCACCATTCAAATTCAAGGTCATATTTTAGATAGAAATTTAGACATTTTAAAAATTCAATGGACTTTAGAAATTTTTATTTAAAAATGAAAATACAAAAAATATATATATATATATATATATATATATATATATAAGTATATAAATAACACACACACATATATATATATATATATATATATATATATATATATATATACTCACAAACAAAAATTTTGATTTGGGAATGTAAAACAAAGTAAAAAATGTACTTTGATATAGTTTTCAAAAATAACGATCATTCCATACTTTTTTTATCATTTCGTATTTACTGTATTTTTTTTATCTTTCCTAAATCTATGTTTTGATAGAAATAATTTTTTTTTGAAAACATAATTTTATTATCATAATTCTAAAAAATTATCAATATTTTCAATTGTTTTTTAAAAGTTCAATTAGTTTTAAAATTATAAAAATGAACTCTGATCGTTGTATAGTTCATTTTTATGGGTATTTTTAAAACTAATATCAAAATCTAAAATAATTTCTGATACTACGCAAATTTAACCGACGGTTACGTGGAGAAAACTGATTTTTAAAATAATTCAAGATACATTCTTAGCAAAATATAGTGATGATTACACTGGTGAAACTCGATAAAACAAACGTAAGGTCGTAAATTTATAATTTTAAAGATAAAATAGAGAAATTGTTTTGTTAAATTACAAGGAAGAAACAGTACAAAATATTTTCCCATGTGTATAACAAATTGAACTGAAATCGCAATAAATAGATTACTAACATATATATTCATATTTATTTTATAAGTTATGAAATTTAACAACCCCTTAAAATTAAAAGTACTTGTCTCGATTTTTGTTTAATTTAAAATGTGCTCATCAAGCTCTTATTACAAACAATTATCGTTTTTAATATTTCATAATTTTCGAATTATATTTTAACTAAGTTACATCTGTTCATCAATCTAGCGTGTCGACTTACTTTGAAAAAAAAAAAAGGTTTGTTTTTACCTCAGATACAAATACTGAGAGTACAAGGAAGAGGTTAAAAATGTGATTATACCTAAGCACGGAACTGTCAAGTACAACAAATCATTTCAGTATCTGCGCTCCGTTTGTAGAACTCGTTACCAGATTCCCTGAAGTCGATTAATGGTATAGCTCAGTTTGCAAGATCTCTTAAACAATACTAAATTAATTGTTTTGTGTGTGTGTGTGTGTGTGTGTGTGTGTGTGTGTGTATTACGGAGGAAAGTTTATACGCATTATTATGTATCTTTGTGTACGAATGTGACAGTGAATAGTTTTTTTAAAAAACATATTTTTAATTTCATCAAGTGATCGGTTGTACATTTAATATGCAAAACGCATTTTTTTTTAATATTATTTATTTATTAAAACTTTCTTTTTTTTGTTTATAAATTATTGTTATATTATGAAATATTTTATTTTATTCAATCAGTATTATAATTTTGATTTATTTTTAAATGTTAATTATAATTGTGATATTATAAAATTTATTTTTGCTATTAAATTTGTTAATTTGCGTTTTTACTGTACTTTTTGAGAGGTTAAGTGGAAGAGATAATCTAATAGTCCCAACTTGGCCTCAAATAAAAGCAGCTAATCAATCTCAATCAACGATCAGTGCACTGTACCTGGTTCCAGCTGTTAATGGTTGCTTCATAACTAATTTTCCAATGAATGAAAGCCACTTAGTAAACCAAATAATATGCCTTAATTACAATACTTTGCTTTTATATTGAAACAATAGCAACTCAATATTTAATTACCCTTTAACTAATTATTGCTCTCAAAATGTTCAAAAGACTGACGTAATTACTTGTTTATCTCCACCTTTTATATACTTAATAATAAATATTATAAACACGGAAAAGGGTTACAAGAAACAGTATCACAAATACATTTGTTTGTTTTACAAAAGAGGCCTACACAAAAAAACAAAATATATTGTTTGTTCTCTGGTACCGGTGCTTTCTGGAGGACAATTAATCTAACTAAACTTCGCAGCTGAACCCCAGGGACTGTGGAGTCTCTTTAATCAATTTACTTATAAAGGAAAGTCATCTCTGCTCTGCTCTGTTATTTTATTTTATTCGTAAATGGTATTAGTGTTTATGTGACATTAAACAATTTTAAATAAATCTGACTTATTGACTACTACAGGAAAGTGTTATTTAAAGTCATCTCTGCTCTGCTCTGTTATTTTATTTTATTCGTAAATGGTATTAGTGTTTATGTGACATTAAACAATTTTAAATAAATCTGACTTATTGACTACTACAGGAAACTGTTATTTAAAGTCATCTCTGCTCTGCTCTGTTATTTTATTTTATTCCTAAATGGTATTAGTGTTTATGTGACATTAAACAATTTTAAATAAATCTGACTTATTGACTACTACAGGAAACTGTTATTTAAAGTCATCTCTGCTCTGCTCTGTTATTTTATTTTATTCCTAAATGGTATTAGTGTTTATGTGACATTAAACAATTTTAAATAAATCTGTCTTATTGACTACTACAGGAAAGTGTTATATAAAGTCATCTCTGCTCTGCTCTGTTATTTTATTTTATTCGTAAATGGTATTAGTGTTTATGTGACATTAAACAATTTTAAATAAATCTGACTTATTGACTACTACAGGAAAGTGTTATTTAAAGTCATCTCTGCTCTGCTCTGTTATTTTATTTTATTCGTAAATGGTATTAGTGTTTATGTGACATTAAACAATTTTAAATAAATCTGACTTATTGACTACTACGGGAAAGTGTTATTTAAAGTCATCTCTGCTCTGCTCTGTTATTTTATTTTATTCGTAAATGGTATTAGTGTTTATGTGACATTAAACAATTTTAAATAAATCTGACTTATTGACTACTACAGGAAAGTGTTATTTAAAGTCATCTCTGCTCTGCTCTGTTATTTTATTTTATTCGTAAATGGTATTAGTGTTTATGTGACATTAAACAATTTTAAATAAATCTGACTTATTGACTACTACGGGAAAGTGTTATTTAAAGATTGCAATAACTCTAGTGTTTCATAATCTTTAACTTATTTAGCAACTTCTGAGTAAATCATAACTTTATTAGTTTTGCTGTAACTATTGTGTTTTGTTAGGAATTAATGTGTTTAACAACAATTACAAAAATGTCTGTATTAAAAAACAAAACGGTATACATTTGTTTAAAAAACAGTTTTGTTATTATGATTTCGTAAAATGATAAGAATTTAAATCTGCAGAAATTAACATTTTTTATTTCAAATTCCATTACAGTTGAAAAAATGAAATCTGAATGCCGTCAGGTTCATTTATATCACATTTATGGCTTTAAAATGCAAATTTATGTATGTTTTAACTGAAATTTCAATCTAAATCCGACTTTATAACAACATAAAATGAAAGTAACACGTTATTGAAAACGTAATTAGACCCTATTTGAAAAAATATTAACGAATTTTGTTTAGTTTGTTATATTTGCGAAGTTGTTTAGTTCGTTTAAGCTATTGCGAAAGTTAAATTTGATGCCAAGAGTTATTTTAATTTAGAAAACTAGATTTCAAAAATTGTTTTTAAATCATTATAGTGCAAATTTCATCTTTTCATATTTGAACTAGTCTGTTAAAAATTATTTATTGTGGATAAAGCAGCTATAAAATTATAGTTTTTGTGATTGAACAAATGCATATTATGCTTAAGTTACCTGATTATCATAAAATTTACGTTTTAGTTTTTAGTTCAAAGTAATAATGTACTCAAACATGTTTTACTAAATTGGTGGGAGCGGTATTTATTAAGTTGAAATAAATATTTTTAATTTGCTTTTTGTTGTTGTTATTTTAAGGCGAAAAGCACATTGAGGCCATTATCGCCTCCCTAAATGTAAGTGTGAGTGTAAAAAGTTAAAGTCGTAAGTGTAGTGTTGTAAGTGTAAGTGTGTGTTAGACTCGGGTACCGCGAGGAACGTCTAAATCCTCTCAATAGGTGTAACTAATCCGCACCCCCTGCGGGTATTTTTAATTTGTATTATAAATGAAAACTGTACACATTCTTAAAAAATAATTCAAATTCATAACAACATTTTGCTTATAGACAAGGTTTTGAAATTATATTTGAGCTACAGTGATTTCAAAATGCGCAACAAGAAACAATGTGCTTTAAATTGCAGTACATTTATTATTGATATAAATACTTCAGTTTTTATTTTATATTTTCTTTACATTTTCAGCTGTTTCTTCACGTGCGCTGTTATTGTCAATCTATGTAGCCATTTTCTATGTATCTCTTCTTAGTTATTATGTATGATCTTGAAATTATTTTGCACAAACGGTGCTCATCTTCCGTGAAATGTAAAAACTATTTAAATATATTTGTAACCTAACAAGCCTCAATCACTCCGTATATTAAAAAAAATGCTGACATTTCTTGCTGGAGGCTTAGCGACCGAAGGTAATATTTTGAGATTAAATGACTCGATGATGAACTGAAAAATCGTTTTGCGATCTTTGATTCTTTATCATTTGCGTTTTTGGAGGCACCTGTTCTTTAAAATGTCGTTGAAAATCAATGTCCAAATTTAAAACCAATAATGATTTATCCTGTATCTGTAGAAATACTGGAACTTAAGGAGGACGAAGGACTTAAACGAGTGATACAAAGTGGTTGTTTGATCATTGAGTTTTAGAAGAACGTTCCGTAAAAAATATCCCTCAGTAAAAAAAAATGTTTTTGCAAGATCAATCACCATTTTCGGCACAACTATATTTTTGTGGAACATTTTATTCCACTCTGTTGTTTTTCAAAATTTAAATGTAGTCCTACTTTTGGACTGGTTCAAAAACAAATTTTGTCAAGCCTCTAACAGCTTAGAATTACTTTATTTTTGTTAGTTTTATTAGTTGTATTATTATCGTTTATTCATTTATTTAATTTTTTTAAGTATAAAAAGAGCAGCAGAGATGAGCAAGAACTACGTTATGGCTATCCCTGTATATTAGCCTACATTTCGAGATGACACTTTAAAACGTTTAATCAAGAATATCAAAAAAGCTGAAAATAGGACTACTCTAAATTGCAAGTAATGGTAACTACAAAAACAAGAATGTCAAAATATAGTATTCAAAATCGACTTGATATTTGAAACATCCAATGTGCACAAGGAATAAAAAATTATTCTTCCTTAAAACCGTACTTTTTTAATAATCTCTCGTTATCACCGCTATTCCCACTATGTTAATTTTTACCGCAAATTGCCTAAAGGGGTTTTGTTGTTTTCAAAAGTACGAGGGGGGAAGGGAAGTTCTGACAGCATATTTAACCACACGTGCAAGCTCTGTGTCAATGTTAGCGTTTTGTTTGAGGGGTCTCGCTGAATATATAACGACATCACATTTGATATACGACCTACAAACAAGCTTCTAATTTGGTTTTCAACTCGTTTACTTTGACAAGAACAATAACAGCAGTTGCCTTGTTTTTTTTATAGACATGTTACAACTAACCGAGAAGTTATCAAGTTAAACTATCTCTACCAAATACACTTTTGTCAGTAAACGCCCACTGATGACTACCGAACAGACTGTCCACTAGGTCACGTGGTTACAACTAACACTTTTTCTTTCCTTACAGAACCAGATCACATGGTTTCACTTTTCTAAGCTGTCTAACCATATAACTGGTATTGAGTAATTGAATTTTTAGATTCACGTGCTTGTGCTTTACAGCAAGCCTTTTAATTTCGTTGGAAACTGTCTCAACTATTAAGTTGTAAATATGTTTTCATTTCTGATGTACTATAGAGCTTTCACAACGTTCTTAAGTATCATTCTAATGTTCTTTATTCTCCTTGGTACAGCTCCAAAACTGAATTCCATAGGTCCATGACACCCAAAATGCCTTCCAAGTATCCAGTACATTTTCCTATATTGTATATTCAATTGTACTTTCTTTTTAACATTCTCTTTCCAACAAAGTTTAATATCCAGTCATAAATTGTTCTCACAGTGGAAAGTTCACCAGTACACTGGGACAATTTTCCTGTAAGAAAAATTGACGTGTGTTAATTTCATTTAATCTAATTTTCCCATTTTCTTGTCCAGCTATTGACTTTATCCAAGGCTGCTTGCAGTCTTGATGTTGATTCCTGAATGCTGTATCTCGTAGCCATTATTGCTGTGTCATCTGCAAAAGTCGCTCCCGCAGATATTGCTTTTAGCTCCCAGTACATATCTTCGTGTTTAACTCTGAAGCACAGATTCAGATTTGTAACTCTGACATATACAATTTCAGGTATAGTAAAATTCTAGGGGTAGATCCTGTTTAGGCTTGATCTCTTATCGATACCAAATTTTATCAAAAGTCTGTGCTACGTTTAAGAATACACTAGCACAGAGTTTGTTCTCATCAAGTGCATTCTCAATAATATTTGTAATTCGATGGTTGAGTGTTTACAAACTGATGCTGTGGTATTAATTTTCATTTCCTCAGTTAGTGCCTTGAAATATTTCATAATCAATTTCTCAAACAGTTTAGATATAGCTGGCAAAAACGATATTGTCAATACACTTCTTCCTCAAATTGATCTAAAGTTTTAGCGGTACTTGAAGCGATATTGTACTGTCAAGGCCGCTTCTAAAACCATCCCAGTCTATTCAACTGTATTTGTTAATACAATATTCTCCCGTTTGTTATTTACGACCATATCATTTAAAGTTCGAATAATCGCTGATTGGTCTGATTCTAGGTTATAACTATCCTCTATTCACTGCAAGTCGTATTAATTCGGGATTTTTATTTTGTTCTACAGATTGATATGTAGGTTTTCTAGAGAAATAACAATCACACGTTCTCTTCAAGCTGCTTCATACAACACTTTCCCTTTCACTGTTATTAATTTCGAGCCCCGATGGTCATGTTTAGCAGTGAAATTTTTGCCGACAATGAAACGATTAAATACTCAGTTCTCTTTCTCCATTTTATATCTAGGAGGACAATATATAGCTGAACTGCTTGTTTATCGCCTGAAAATTAACAGTAGTTACTTGAACAGCTTCATTAGTTGTATAATCTGTGTTATGAAATAAAGTTTCAAAAATGAAAACGTAAACAATAAACTGCACAGAATAACTTTTTTTTATTGTTAAAAATAGTTGTGATAAAACCACTTTCACTTTACTACATTAAAAAAAGGTGATTAACCCAACATAATCTTCTTTTTATTTTCTTCTTATTTTCTGCTAGGATTATTGTCACTACGTTCAGTATAACAATCTGCCTTCCCTAGCTTCGTCAATTCTACTTTCGTTGACTTATATAGATAAGTGAGTATAGATATAGTTTTTGAAGATGGCGGTTCTCCGAAACGCGTCAAAGAAAGTAGAATTGACGAAGCTATGGAAGGTAGATTATTATACTGAACATACCAACATAATCTTGTTTACACATAATATGCATAATTACACATAATCTTGTTAAAACGTGAGATATGCGCCTATTCACTCGATCAATTTTGTCATTTTGTTTACTCTCTGAGAATTGTGTTCTCAGAAATTCGGGTAAAAACCAATTTTAGACGCAGGAATATATATACAAAAGTTGTATGCATTCATATCTGAACATTTACTTTTAAATAATTTATTGACGTTTTCCGAGGGTAAAATAAATAAAAAATACCAAACTGCATTAAAGTTTTCCACTTCCTTCTCAGTGACTTCTCTGATATAGAAGTATAGAATAGCCAGCTTGATCCTCCGACTTAAATCCACTGGATATTTTTCTATGGAGATATTTACAATTAGTGGTATAAAGCCATTTGAATCAAAAAAACGCATATAACAGAATGCAGAATAATAACAAAACAAACATTCGAAAATATTCGTAACATGTTTGAACAAAGATTTTATTACTGTTTGGCGGTACAAAGAGACCAATTTGAACATCTAATAAGATAAAAAAAGTTTCATTTATTTCGAGTTGATATGTTGTGAACAATGTAATGAAGTAATTATTTTCGACACCATTTTGTTTTATAGAGATGTTTAAAATGACGTTTCACAAGTGCTATTTGAAATTTTTTAACAACCCTCACCACAGCTAAAATTCTAAAAACTTAATCTTCAGTTTTCTTTTTGTTTCCACTTAATCTAAATTTACATCAGCGAGCTGGTTTGAAATATCACAAATATATACAAATATTCACTAATAGGTATTTATCAGAAACTTTGTACGTGTTAAACTTAAGTTCACAATTTTAAAATTGTCTTTGGATGATTTTATATTGAAGTAAAAACATAAGTGAAGAACAAGGTTGATTTTTTTATAGTTCGTTTACGTTCGTATTTATCACAAGTTTAAATGAAATCCTATTGACTTCTTATATTTTCTGATAAAATGTAGAAAACCTTTTCGACACAACCTTCCAACGTTACTAGGTGTAAACAATGTTCAGTTATTTTTCACATAATAAGATACAAAACCCGACATTGATACCATTGTACTAAAAGCACTTAACCATTACCCTAAAGTTACAGACTATGATCAGATAGCTTATTAAATAATATATAACTTGAGCATAAGGGAATTGTAAGCTATTACGGAATTATAGATACACTATTAGCCTGAAATGTATTGGTTTACATATCGTGGTTAGAGGGGAATATTAGGTGAATATGTCTTCGGCGTTTTCAACTATCAGTTTTGGTATTAATATAGAACAGTATGAGAAAAGGTAACTTACGTTAATTGTCCATGAAAGTACTTAACATTTTCGGTGACTTGGTGAAAACATCATTTGACGTTTTAAAAAACTGTTTGAGCGACGACAACAAATAGGCACAAGTTTGCACTGATATCCTAAGTAAGATTTTCTTATGTTTTCTAAGTACAACAAAAAAGTTAAGCTAAGAAAACATAAGAAAGTATGTACTAGATATCGAATTTTGAAATCGATTTTCACTATCGATAGTGTTCGTCTAGTGAAAATATGAAACTTTTTGACATATTATACACAAAACAGAATCAATATACTTGTTCTTCCAGCCGTTAGATCTATGGACGATCACACATTTTAAAAAGCATTGTTTGTGTTTTCATGTTTCTTTCTTCCATAAAAAATATGAATTATCTACAAAAACATCCATATCAAATTTGCTGATAAGTAATACTGCTTAATATAATTATTATTCTCCTTGATATGTTAAAATTATGAAGTTCAATGTGGGGTCTTGGGGCTATTCTATTCCCACAGAACCCAATTGTTTACCACAATTCACCTCTCTGGCATCAAACTTTATTAATTATACACTACTATCGATTATTCTTTCAATATATGTTTCTCTTTCTACGAGGTGTTAGGGGTGTGTTACCCCCACATTCTTAGTAAATAACTCAATATTTACTTTCTCTGTCACCAAACATTATTCATTCTACACTAATATCTGTGAATCTTATTAATATGTTAATTTTTTCCTATGGGTTGTTAGGGGTGTGTTACATTCTTGGTTAATAAGTACTTATTACATTCTTAGTAAATAACTCAATATTTTTATTTACTTCTGTCACCGAACATTTTTCATTCTACACTAATATCTGTGAATCTTATTAATATGTTAATTTTTTCCTATGGGATGTTAGGGGTGTGTTACCCCCACATTCTTAGTAAATAACTCAATATTTACTTTCTCTGTCACCGAACATTTTTCATTCTACACTAATATCTGTGAATCTTATTAATATGTTAATTTTTTCCTATGGGTTGTTAGGGGTGTGTTACCCCCACATTCTTAGTAAATAACTCAATATTTACTTTCTCTGTCACCGAACATTTTTCATTCTACACTAATATCTGTGAATCTTATTAATATGTTAATTTTTTCCTATGGGATGTTAGGGGTGTGTTACCCCCACATTCTTGGTTAATAAGTACTTATTAACTCATTAGTTAATAGCCACATTCTTAGTTATTTACTTCCTGTGACACCGAACATTATTCATTTTACACTAATATAGGGTCAATCTTTTTAATATGTTAAATTTTCTTCCTATGGAGTGTTAGGGGTGTTTTACCTCACATTCTTAGTAAATAAATCATTACTTACATTCTATGTCACTAAACTTTATTATTATCTACACTATTATCTGTCAATCGTTATATTACATTTTCTTCCTATGTGTTAGGCGTGTTAGGGGTGTTTCATCCCCTATTCTTACGTAATAAGTTAAAATTTACTTTATGTGACACCAAAAACTATACATTCTACACTAATATCGATCAGTCTCTTCTACTATATTACCTTTTCTTCCTATGGTGTGTTAGGGGTGTTTTACCCCTATTCTTACGTAATAAGTTAAAATTTACTTTATGTGACACCAAAAACTGTAAATTCTACACTAATATCGGTCAGTCTCGTCTACCATATTACCTTTTCTTCCTATGGCGTGTTAGGGGTGTTTTACCCTATATACTTACGTAATAAGTTGAAATTTACTTTATGTGACACCAAAAACTGTAAATTCTACACTAATATCGGTCAGTCTCGTCTGCTATATTACCTTTTCTTCCTATGGCGTGTTAGGGGTGTTTTACCCCCTATTCTTACGTAATAGTTAAAATTTACTTTATGTGACACCAAAAACTGTAAATTCTACACTAATATCGGTCAGTCTCGTCTACTATATTACCTTCTCTTCCTATGGCGTGTTAGGGGTGTTTTACCCTATATACTTACGTAATAAGTTGAAATTTACTTTATGTGACAACAAAAACTGTAAATTCTACTCTAATATCGGTCAGTCTCGTCTACTATATTACCTTTTCTTCCTATGGCTTGTTAGGGGTGTTTTACCCCCTATTCTTACGTAATAAGTTGAAATTTACTTTATGTGACACCAAAAACTGTAAATTCTACACTAATATCGGTCAGTCTCGTCTACTATATTACCTTTTCTTCCTATGGCGTGTTAGGGGTGTTTTACCCCTATTCTTACGTAATAAGTTAAAATTTACTTTATGTGACACCAAAAACTGTAAATTCTACACTAATATCGGTCAGTCTCTTCTACTATATTACCTTCTCTTCCTATGGCGTGTTAGGGGTGTTTTACCCCCTATTCTTACGTAATAAGTTAAAATTTACTTTATGTGACACCAAAAACTGTAAATTCTATACTAATATCGGTCAGTCTCTTCTACTATATTACCTTCTCTTTCTATGGTGTGTTAGGGGTATTTTATCTACCCCACTCTTAGTTAATATATCAATGTCTACTTTCAGTGACAACCAACATTATTCACTTTACGAATATCGGTGAATTTTTATAATACTCGTATATTACCTTTCCTTCTTATAGTGTGTTAGGAGTGTTTTACACCGTTCTGTCCTTAGTAAGTTATTATTTACTTTTTGTGACATCAAGCATTATTAATTCTACACAATAATCGTCAATCTTTTTAATATATTACTTTTTCTGCCCATAGGTTGATAGGGTTATTTTACCCCAACATTCATAATTAATTAGTCATGATTTACTTCCTGCGGCACCAAACATTATTCGTTCCACACCAATATAGGTCAATTTTTATAATATATTACCTTTTTCAGTACAGAGTATTAGGTGTGTTTTACCCCTATATTCTTAATTAATAAGTCAATATTTATTTTATGTGACACCAAGTGTTATTTATTCTGCACTAATATCAGTCAATCTTTGTATTGCCTTTTCTTTCTGTAGCGTATTAGGGATGTTTTAATCCCATTATTCTTAGTTTATAAGTTAATATTTAATTTCTGTAACCCCAAACATGATTAATTGTACACTAATATCGGTCATTTTTTTTAGTACATTACTTTTTTCTTGTGATTCGTTAGGAAAGTTTTACCCCTTACATTCAAGGTTAATAAGTTACTATTTACTCTATGACATCAAATGTTATTACTTCTACACTAATATCGTGTTCTCCCTATCGCGTGTTAGGGGTGCATTACCCTCCTATTCTTAGTTAGTAAGTCACTATTTACTCTATGACACCAAATGTTATTAATTCTACACTAATATCAGTTAATTTTTATATTACCTGTTCTTTCTATCGCATGTTAGGGGTGCATTACCCTCCTATTCTTAGTTAGTAAGTCACTATTTACTTTTCATGACACCAAAATTTATTAATTCTACACTAATATTGGTTAATTTTTATATTACCTGTTCTTTCTATCGCATGTTAGGGGTGCTTACCCTCCTATTCTTAGTTAATAAGTCACTATTTACTTTATGACACCAAACGTTATTAATTCCACACTAATATCTGTTAATTTTTATATTACCTGTTCTTTCCTATCGCATGTTAGGGGTGCATTACCCTCCTATTCTTAGTTAATAAGTCACTATTTACTTTCCATGACAACAAACATTATTATTTCTACACTAATATCGGTTAATTTTTATATTACCTGTTCTTCCTTTCGCGTGTTAGGGATGCATTACCCTCCTATTCTTAGTTAATAAGTCACTATTTACTTTCCATGACAACAAACATTATTATTTCTACACTAACATCGGTTAATTTTTATATTACCTGTTCTTCCTTTCGCGTGTTAGGGGTGCATTACCCTCCTATTCTTAGTTAATAAGTCACTATTTACTTTCCATGACAACAAACATTATTATTTCTACACTAACATCGGTTAATTTTTATATTACCTGTTCTTCCTTTCGCGTGTTAGGGATGCATTACCCTCCTATTCTTAGTTAATAAGTCACTATTTACTTTCCATGACAACAAACATTATTATTTCTACACTAATATCGGTAAATTTTTATATTACCCGTTCTTTCTTTCGCGTGTTAGGGATGCATTACCCTCCTATTCTTAGTTAATAAGTCACTATTTACTTTCCATGACACCAAAAATTTATTAATTCTACACTAATATCGGTTAATTTTTATATTACCTGTTCTTCCTTTCGCGTGTTAGGGGTGCATTACCCTCCTATTCTTAGTTAATAAGTCACTATTTACTTTATGACACCAAACGTTATTAATTCTACACTAATATCTGTTAATTTTTATATTACCTGTTCTTTCTATCGCATGTTAGGGGTGCATTACCCTCCTATTCTTAGTTAATAAGTCAGTATTTACTTTCCATGACACCAAACATTATTAATTCTACACTAATATCGATTAATTTTTATATAACCTGTTCTTCCTTTCGCGTGTTAGGGGTGCATTACCCTCCTATTCTTAGTTAATAAGTCAGTATTTACTTTCCATGACACCAAACATTATTAATTCTACACTAATATCGGTTAATTTTTATATAACCTGTTCTTCCTTTCGCATGTTAGAGGTGCATTACCCTCCTATTCTTAGTTAGTAAGTCACTATTTACTTTTCATGACACCAAAATTTATTAATCCTACATAATATTGGTTAACTTTTATATTACCTGTTCTTTCTTTCGCATGTTAGGGGTGCTTACCCTCCTATTCTTAGTTAATAAGTCACTATTTACTTTATGACACCAAACGTTATTAATTCTACACTAATATCTGTTATTTTTTATATTACCTGTTCTTTCTATCGCATGTTAGGGGTGCTTACCCTCCTATTCTTAGTTAATAAGTCACTATTTACTTTATGACACCAAACGTTATTAATTCTACACTAATATCTGTTAATTTTTATATTACCTGTTCTTTCTATCGCATGTTAGGGATGCTTACCCTCCTATTCTTAGTTAATAAGTCACTATTTACTTTATGACACCAAAAGTTATTAATTCTACACTAATATCTGTTATTTTTTATATTACCTGTTCTTTCTATCGCATGTTAGGGGTGCTTACCTCCTATTCTTAGTTAATAAGTCACTATTTACTTTCCATGACACCAAACATTATTAATTCTACACTAACATCGGTTAATTTTTATATTACCTGTTCTTCCTTTCGCGTGTTAGGGGTGCATTACCCTCCTATTCTTAGTTAATAAGTCACTATTTACTTTCCATGATACCAAACGTTATTAATTGTACACTAATATCGGTTAATTTTTATATAACCTGTTCTTCCTTTCGCGTGTTAGCGGTGTTTTACCCTCCTATTCTTAGTTAATAAGTCACTATTTACTTTCCATGACACCAAACGTTATTAATTCTACACAGATATCGGTCAGCCTGTACATGTCAACTCACCCATTATTGAGGGTTAAGGGTATTTTACGCTCACAGTATTTTTTCTCCGTAAGTCACTAGTCACATCAAGGGTCTCAAACGATACGAATTCATCGCTAATATTTTGTATACGTGACCATCTCCCTTTATAAGATACTGTGGATGTCTTATCCCAAGATATATTTGTTCTTAGTACGTATCATGTGCATCACGTCTGGTTGATATCGGTCGACACGTTTCTTGTGTCATACAAGATATTGTGGAACATGTGAGCAAGTGAGCATGCAACATTTGTAAAGTTTATACCGCGGGAAACGAACATTCACTTTTACTAAAGTTTTATCTTTTATGTTACAAACAATTAGTAGCAAGTAACATTGAAGCTAGCTTCTAATACATATATATAACCTATATATATATATATATATATATATATATATATATATAAAACTGAATCTAAAAGTTTATTTACTATTGTACCGAAAATTATTACATAGAACGTTTGCCAAAATCTAAGAAGACTGAAAATAAATTTTAAGTTTAGAACTTCCTTTGAACGCTTAATCCAATTCTGGTTTTATTTATACAACTATTCGTTGTCCTACTTCTGACGAGAACTCTTTAAACAAAAATAAAGGAATGTAGAACAGTCAATATAAGATTATGTTATTATAAAAATAAAACTTTACGATGAACTTTTTGTATGAACTCTTTTAATTCTTTAAACAAATAAAATTTAGTTTTGTTTCTCGTAATGGTGTTAAAATAAAATAAATTCTAGTCAATTATTTTGTGGTATTGTTTACATTTTTCTTAACTCAATACAACGTATTTCAATAGGAAGATTAATAGGCGATTCTGAGCCGATACTGTGTAGCCCATTACTGTTGTTCAGACAGTGTGACCATTATACAGGTCCTAAAACCTTGACTGAAGAATGTTAGACTACTTCTGGATATCCTAGATAGTTAGTCCTGGAATGGAAGAAACTGACTCGCTCGACTTCCTATATGGGAAGGATGTACCTAGTAAGGTGGAGGGGATTAATAAACCTCGATGATTGGTTTATTCTAGTGGACCAAGATTGGTAAGGACAATTGCACAAGGATACTTTGATTTCTGGGAGTTTTGTGCTTGATTTACTTTGATGTGTGATAATGACAGTTTCCCCTTTGCTCCATCGTGCTGTGCTTTCTTACCTGCAGGTCTTTGTATAATATATATTTAAAAATACGTATTACAAATCTGGTTGCGAAATACCCCTTTTAACGTGTAACATCGAACAGATCTTTATCTTTATTAGTACCAAGAAGCCAAAAATATAGTTTTAAGTTAAAGTATATCTGTGTTTTTCTGCTTACAGCTAAAAATACTGAACCAAATCATTCAAATTAAAACACAAATGCTTCAGTAGTTTTAAGATTTTTTTTTAATTGACAACATTTATTTAATAACTAGCATAACTTTTACAAGAAAAAATCAAACAGGTAAATATTTTTTCTTTGTCTTGAAATTTTTTTACAATTTTTATCAAAATATGATTAAACATTGCCACTACAATCTAAAACGTTTTTTATTTATCGCTCTTTCTACAAACATGCCGGTACAAAAGCTAACAGCAATAATTAAAATATCGTCAAAATAAAAAATACTGGAACCAAATCTTCCACACACCTCATAAACCTATAAACCTGCAAAAGTATGACTGAATTATTTAAATTTAAAACATAATTGAAATCTGTATACAAATTGAAATATAAATCCGAGTTTAGTTAAAATTGTGTAATTTTTTGTGTCCGTAATAAACGTTTGGCAAGTCTTGCCTTGTTTTACTTAATAATCGATTAGGATTCAGTAGCCTAGACCTATCGCACGCTTAATCTTCTGTTTACTATAAATATTTAATTAGAAACTTCAGACGTCTCGGTAAGAAGACTGGGGGTATGAATTTCTTTAAGCATAACTTAGCTTCACAAGTGTACTTTTTCTTTTGAATTTTTCAGTAGTTTTTAAACTAATAGTTTCAATTCCATTTTTCACATGATAATACATTTGTTAGAAAAATAGTACAATTTGTTATTTATAACTTCAAATGATTGATTGGTAATGAAAGTACTAAAAAATTTAAAAAATATTTTTAATTTAAAAATGCATTATTTTGAGATTTATTTTATATTAATTAATTAATAGTTGTATGAAAGACAGTTTAAAATCAACTGCAGTGAAATAATCACTTTTTCGCGATTTTTTCTAATACAAATTTTTATTTGAGAATAAAATTTTAATCTTTATTTACCTTTTATAAACAAAGCTGTTTTATTAAAGTGTTAAATTTTCAAGGACGCAACTATGTGGTTCACGTCATTGAAACGAATTTCAAAAAAAGAGCTAATAACATTGAAATGTTACACTTTACCCCCTACTATATGGCTACACTTTTCTCTTCCTATGGCGTGTTAGGGGTGTTTTACCCCCTATTTTTACGTAATAAGTTAAAATTTACTTTATTTGACACCAAAAACTGTAAATTCTTCACTAATATCGGTCAGTCTCTTCTACTATATTACCTTCTCTTCCTATGGCGTGTTAGGAAGAGAATTTTATTTATTTTAGGAAGCAAGTAAAATATTCTATTTTACTTAATAAAACATGTATAAACAATCTTGATAAAAACACCCATCTATAAACCTTAAACCCAACAAAATCCGATTTTCTTTTTTTAAAATGGATATCATTCAAAATTGTAAATTTGTATTCGACAATAACGTATGTCCACTATACTGCCTATTTAGATAGATACTCAAATTGTTTTTGATGACTTACTAATTCTTAGCAACATTTCTGAACCAACGGTATTATTGAGTTATTCACGTAAGATGTTCAACAAAAATATTTACTTCGAAACAGCTGCCAATGTTCGCGTTGGATTTAGTATAAAGCTACTGAAACACTTATTCAATTAGTTTTCAGACTTAGCAGGAAAGAGCACAGATGATTGTCCTATTTCCAGTTTCATTTGTTCAGTTCTTTTCACCTGTTATTTCCAACACCATTTGAAAACATTGTTCGGCACAGAGTATTCTGTTATTAGGATAACAAGTGTGAAATACGTAATTTTACTACATAAGACAAATATCGATTGCGATTTAAGGGTTTTTAAGAATACTCGTATTTGTACTCTACTTAATATGGTACATTATGATGTAAAAAAGTTGAAATAAGTTACAAAACTAACTGGTATAACTTTAAATAAGTTCGTTACCCAACATTATTTATAAGTTGCAAATTATTTACAACCGTATGTAAATCAACTTTCAAACCTACACTTTCTAAGTTAGCATGTAATTATTTAAATTCTTAAATGTAGTTTAAATTTAAGTTTGTGCAGATTTTAAAGCCAATTTAGATAGTAAATTTAGATTTTGAAAAAGTATAAGATAATTACAAATGTTGTAAGATTTTAAATTGTCGTTAAATTGAGTCTAATGAAGATATTTTGCTAAACAAGGATATAGTTCAACCTTTTATAAATTTCTGTTAAATTTCGAAAATATAGGACCAAATTTGGCTACGTTTAAGTGCATCGTTTTTTAAATTACATACTTTAATCGTTATAGAAGTTAATATTGGAGCATTTTCTCATTGTGTGTTCAGTTCATAGTTACCATAAACAAACTTATGATTAAACAGAATGGATTCCACATAACGTTATCGATATATTAGTACAAGTGTAGAACAGTGTGACTAACGATACCACGTTTTTAATAATTTCTCCTTAATATAATGTATTAGATTCCTTTTAGTGTCATGGTGAAAAAATATTTGTATCTCCTCAAAACTGGAAAAAATATCGATTTTTTAAATTGGTAATTGTATTACGATGTAAGATGGACATTAGAGGTTACATGTACAGTACAAGTTCAATCTAAAGTGCAAGTACAAGTACAAGTAAGTTCAATCTTAAAAACAAACTTTTTTATTTTTCTCTTTCTCCGCGAGTTTTAATTTGATATTCTCCTAAGAAACCTCATAATAATAAATTATACAATGAAAATATACGACAAAATTTATAACACAATAACCCATTGCAAATAAAATCTCATTGCATCTAAAACAATGAAGTTGCCTGCCCTCTGTCGGATAGGGCGAGACTTTTGGCTCCAAAAGTTCAAAAGGTTTTACTAAGTTATTTGACAGACCGTAATTTAGCATTTAAGTAAAGCCGTTGGTCCGGTCGAGTGATATAGAGGACTTCTCAATCGTAAATTCGTTTGGTTAAATGAAAAATAATGCTATTTGCTGGTGTATGTATAAATGATCCCTTCGTAGTTTCATTTCTCAGCACTGTGAAATAAAACTGAAGATTTACGCTGAGTGGCTATCGCGGTTGAAAAAAATAAATTTACTCTTTGGGAAAGTTACCCTTTCTCAATGTCTATTCACGTGAAATGTCTATCAGGTAAAGCCAACAAGTTGTGTTGCCGAAAATTACTTTTTATTTGTTTCAACTTAATTGCATTTTCAGTAACATTTTATTGAATACCAGCATTTGTTTTAACTTTAAGAGTAACCATAATTTGTGAGAGGTGATTTCTAACTCAACATTTCTAAGCCACGAAATATTCTAGTTTTTGGAACAACTGATTTGACTGTTCACTGGCACATACACACTGTAACTAAGTATGATTGGATTAGTAGAGCGATATTAGGCATTGGTTTATAAAATAAACACATTTGTTTTAAATAAAGTAAATAACTTTCTTAAATACGGGGCTCTTAAAAATCTTAAATATGAAAGTTAAAAAAACTGTTTTGAGTCATTAAAATACAAGATAAATGTATAACTAATTAAAACATCAATTTCAAATTTTTGAAAAACTTTTGGATTTGTATTGTTAGTAACTTTTGTGCACTTCAAAAAAAACAGTTACTTTAATAAAATCAAAGTTACATAGTTAGAAAGTAGGCCTAAATTTTAAACACAATCACAATGTATTTTAACATACAAAAACTATCCCAGATTACATTGTATTTTGTTTGGGATATTTTCAGTTACAATCAAAATAAATATTATTAGCATATTTCTATTGAAGCAATGAGTTACTGGATCGGAAATCGTGATAATACCAGACCGGGAAAATTGAACTGTCTTTACCTCACCGAAAATACGTGATCTACGTAGGTCATTTTGAGGGGTCATTGAAATTGTTTATATAATATTTGCATGGGCGCGCGTGTGCGTGAACGAAATCTTATTCTTATCTAAATCTTAAAATCTACAAAACTAAATATTATCTATAAATCTATAAAAATTAATATTTTTCTGGATAAATATTTTTGAAAATCTGCTTTCATCATTGCAATCACCGTTACAAAACTGAATAAATTTCCACTTTTAATTTTCGAAATCGGTTAAAATTAAGAACTTTCGATAATAATCAAGATTTATTTTCATTGAAGGTTAAAATCCTAATATTTGCAAATTTTCGAAAAGCAGAATTTTAAAAAGGGATAACGAAAAATATTTTTTTGGATATTCGTTTCTATCTTTTTTAAAATTAATTTTATTTTTGTAATTTTTAAAATCATGTAAGAAATTTAAGAAATTCCAAAACGTGAATAATAATAAATATTATATAAATAAATAAATATAAAAAAGATTAAGTATTTTTACACTTTGAAACCTCTGTAATAACTAAAAGTACTATAATATTTTAACAGATATTTCAGCTGACTATAAAGTTATTTTGTATTGTAAGAAAAAGACGGACCTAAATGGGTGTTGTAAAACATTTCAGACACATGCTTTGCGGGAGTTTATGTTTGGTGACAAAAAAATCCCCGGAAGCCGTAACACGTAAATGTTATGAGACTGCCTCATCTAGCCTCATTCACAGAATTGTTATCTGACAAAGAAAAATGCTTTATTCTCTAATTTCGTAACAGCTGTGTACAAAAACATCTCACTTTCTTTATTGTCAGCCGACAAACATTTTGTTATAATAAAGCCTACGTTTTATTATTTTCCTTTTATTTAACAAAACGGTATCGTAAAATTTTATTTAGCCATGTTTACGGTATCGTAAATCGTTTATGTTTACTTTGTAACGTTTTATGAATCGTTGAGTTTAACTGTAGATATGCTACTTTTTTATTTCAGCCTCTGTTGAGATTATTGCAAATATAAACGATTAAAAATTGTTCAGAAGATTTTTCGCATACAAATTAAAATATTAAACATTCTTAAAGACAAACGTACTTTTATAAAATTACTTTCAAGGATCATTATCCTGAAATTATTTTTATATCAAACCTGATAGACTAGATGCTTTTAAAACTAAACATTCATAATAAAATAATAAAGTTACATATTCATAAAAAGTAACAAGTTATACACGAATGAAAAAGAAAAATAAACATTATAAATAAATAATTATGTTTATCTCTATTTTAAATTTAATTTGTTTACTTACGTTTCCGTTAATAGTTTTCAATATTTTTCAATATATTTCAATAAACGTACAGGAACCGTTATTTTTCCTTATTTAACAAAACGTCGTAAAGGTTTACTATATCTTAAATTATTTATATTTTTATTACTTTGTAACTTTTTACGTTTAGCTGATTGTGATAGTAGCGATTGTAATAATATTATTTTCGAAAAAATTACAATACTTTGTGTTACTTACACAAACACAAACTACTTAATCCACTGTTAAAACTAATGCAAGTACAATTTGCATAATTTTAAAAAATTGTATTTGTAAAAAAAACAATATTTTACTTTTAAATTAAAAATGGTTTGCCTTAAATAATTGCATGAAAGGGTTGTACCAACACTAAAACTAAAACATAAATTATTTTTTATTGTTTTAAATGTAATAAAACACAAACAATATAAATGAAAACATTTAAAAGGACAAATAAACTTTGATTGAGTAAAATCATTTTCGTGGCAACGAAACAAAAACGTTTCTACCTGGATTTATTTTATTTCTCAGAGATATATTATAAAGAGTTAACTGTCTGACTTGTCAGTTTATCTTTCCTTCCGTGATCTTAGTTCGAGATTGTTTCTTTGTCTGTCTTAATATTTAATGTCACTTTGTTGTTTTCCTTATTTTTCAAAACAAATACGTGGTATATTATACAATCGATATTTCTGTTCATCTATGTAAAGTGTAAGCAATTCCGGTTTCGTTAACATTTTAGTTTTTAAGAAAAATATAAATAATGCAAATTGCTTGTGTACATTTATAATGCAAGATAATATTTTAAAACATTATATGCAATACTTTTGAAAAGTAAAATTTTAAGTTAGAAATAAAGTTATTGGTTTAATTAATGTAATTAATTATAACATAATACGCCAAAAACGTAAATGGAAATACCAGTTTTACAGCCTAAAATTGGGTTATAAATTTTAAAAAATATTACCTACTATAAAATGTTCTTATGAAGGTTTTTCTTTAATAATTGATACAACGTTTTGCTTTTAAAAGTCATAAAAATGTAGCAATAATAATTTCACCATTAAAATTAATATTTAAAAGAGATGTTTTTTACGTTTTATAACACGGAAATGAATAGGCAAGCACATATAAAAACAAATAACAAATAATTATTAGCTAATATTTCCAAATTATATTTATAATTATTAATTAGAATTTATAATTGGTATAAAATTATCTAGCAGAGTGAAAACTGTATTGCTGTTTTAATTATTTAATTATTTAAGTATTTCAGTTTTATAAGGTTTTTAAATAATTGTAACAGTCAACAATGGAAATGAATTATGAAAACTTAACAATGCCATATTAACAAAGATTTACAAAAGAAAGAACCTAGGTTTTTCTTATCCCCCTATAAATCTACTATATATCGGCATTCTAGAACATCAAAGGGGATACACTGTGCTTTTGTTTTTCTTATTAAGTTTTATATTTTATTCGATTTATGTCTTTAGTTAATTTTCGAAATATGAACCTAATACTTTTATTTATTTTAAATACCGTTATACAACTTGTGATCACATGAAAAAAAACATGTATCTATTTTCAAAAATATTTTATTTTGTGTTTTGATAACGTAAAATCTACATGTGTGAATTAATGTATATATATATATATATATATATATATATATATATATATATATATATATATATATATATATAATTATATATATATATATATATATATATATATGTGTGTGTGTATGTGTGTGTGTGTGTGTGTGTGTGTGTGTGTGTGTGTGTGTGTGTGTGTGTGTGTGTGTGTGTATGTGTGTGGTGTTAGTCGCAATTTTACTCCGATTTGAGTCAACCCGTATAAAAATAGATTTTGAAAAATAGCTTCCACAAGTTCTTTAATCAGCAAAATTCGTGTTAACAGTTTCAAAATGTCAGTCATTTCAAGTCTGTAAGAATACGTTTTTGGTCTTGTCTTAAATATTTTTAAATCCGATTTGACCATCATAATCTGCTTTAAAAATTGCATAATTTAGGAATTTTAATTTGACAACGGACAAGGCTTCATTTTTATATTTTCAAAGCAATTTAAACGTATAAAATGCTAATATAGGCAGATTGTAATGCTGTTTATGATGGTAAAATTACAGTTTCAAAAGAGGGCGAGATTTTTGAGAATTAGCTTCTATCACGCAGCGAAATAGATGTGTGCGTGATTTTCTTACTTTACGTTAGTTTTAGGAAATCCGATTTATGATATCATTATTGCTTTTGTATAGGTTAAAAACTATTGAATACAAAAATAGTTGAGTGAAAAAAGTTTTTTTTCGATACATGTAACCGCTAAGACTTATAACGCTGAGGCTGTAACATATCAAGTTAAAATATTATATATCATAAGCCCTTGGCAATCGACTTGATGCTGGACCAAGTTTTCTCGAAGGTCTGACTTTACAACCAAACTTGAAACCCTTGGGCCATTATGGAAAGTTTCGCTACTATGCAGTAAGAGGCTGAACTTGTGCGACACTTATTTACATATATCAGTTACAAAGTATAGACGTGGAATGTAGGAATAAAGAAATGTGAACAATTTAAATACATTATAATAGCACACAGATGTATATTTACCTATGTAAGTCTTATTTAGGTTAAAAGTTATATTTAGGCCATTGTGTAACAATTTAGGCTATTCTATTTAATGTTGCAATTATTGCCTTTTAGTAGATTACGCAATTATATTTTGCCTTTGGATAATTTGTGTACAAAGTGTTTAAGATAATGGAAAATAGTTTTGTCACGCAAATTGTTTGCTGATCTAATAGATAACAATTTTTGAAAACTTTATAGTAAAAAGTACATTTGTGGAACTCGGGAAGTTACTGACAGAAATGAAGCTTTTGTCAATGGTGACTTTTTCTGAATATATAATTAGTTTGAAAATATATTTACAAATATCTTGTTCTTTAAATAAATAAATACATGAACTTAGCTTAGATATTATTTAATGTAGTTATAATAAAAGATCAGTTGTTTTATTCGTAACGATCTGAACAACTGATAGGCTATAATAAGTTTTAGGTTATGTTGTTAAAAACCAGAAATATTTACAACAATTATTATAAACGTATATATTAATTATTGTTTATTATAATACGTTTATAATGTCGAATAATACGTTAAATAATAATTACACGTTTAATAAATAATTAATATCGAAAGTATTATAAACGATTACAACGTGACATGTTCTTCAATTCGGAAAAAATACCGAAACCAAAGCAACACAACGTTTTCATATAATACGAGTTTACTGTTACCGAAAAGAAAGAAGAAAAAGAAAAAAAACAGAAATAAAGAGATGAAATTTGTTTGGTCGTTTCCGTTTCACTAAAAAGTCTCGGGACACTTTTTTCTATTCATTCTCTCGTCAAAACTAGCATTAAAAGCTTCGCTTCAAGATTATATAATTTATGTATAGCCTACATTTAGTGAATCAAGTACATTTCATGATTAATTATAACATTTAAAACTAATATGGTTTGACGGTTATCTGTTGGCATCAGATAATTAGCCAGTAGTAATTCAAACACCTAAAGCTATTTAGATCAAACATAGTATGCATACATTTGTCGAAAACATTCCCTCGTGTGTTTCACACTGAAATATATTCCAATTATTTGAATAAACATTTAATAAACCTCGTCATTCAATATCAACGTACTAGAATTATAATCCTTACGAGCATGTAAGTATTCACAACTGGTTGCCACACAGTTGTGAACACTCTGGCGGTAGATTGTTCAACTACATTTAAACAAATAATAGGTACTGTCTATTTTCTTAAACGTTTCCATCTCATGTCGTTGCAGATTGCAGCGTTCGTAGCGGAAGATAGTCCAATTACTTGGACTTTAACCGATGATAACGAACACGCTTTTTGTAATGGTGGATATACGTTTCTAAGCCCTTGTTAAATGCAACGGGTTAAACAAAAATTAAATTTTTAACGCATACAACAAAAACAAACATTCTATAACTAAAACTAAACTAACTCCTAATAAATTATAGAATCTAAGAGATGGGAATCTACTATATTAAAACATAACTGTACGAATAATCTACAAAAACAATCAAACTTCAATAATTATTAAAAAATTTTAAACTGTGCTTAAAATCACAAACGTTCTAACTAATAAAAATTAAAAAAACTAATCTCATAAATAAATGCAATAAAATTTAATATTTTATAAATTAAACTCTCTTATTAAGATCCACTTGTAGGGCCACACTTGCTCAAGATAATTACATAAAAAAAACAATCATTCGGAAATAAAATATGTCTTCAGTCACTCCCACGTAATATAAAAACATACACAATTTCCCCCTCAATCAACGATTTATAATTTTAAACGCAATAATTCAGCCCTACGCTTAACGCCCTTTATATTTCACGCCACTTACTGTGATTACAATTATCTCTTTTTATCTAAATAAAAATTTAATTTACAGTTTATGAAACTTCCCATTTTTCGCGACTAATAACAGCTGATTTTTCTGTTCAGTACTGATTTTATACTAAACATGTCAAATAGTTATTTTTAACTTAAAATTGTTCTTTACCTCTCAATTATAAATTCTGAGCAATTTCCATCTCATGCTTAAGTTTTAAACCAAAACGTATCACACTGGTTAATATCTTACCAAACAGCATTTCGATAAAGTGAAAATAATATATGCAGCAACGTTGTTTCTGACAATAGGTTACTCAAGTTCGTTAAACATCAATTCAATAATCAGTTTAAAAATGGCGGTTATTAAAATATTTCTGAAAATTTAATTCACTATCACTCTCAAATTATTAAAAAGTTTTAATTGGTAAACGCTAAGGTTTATAACGCCTATTACGGTAGTAAAGTAACACTTTCATAAGATTATCAGGTAGAAAATTAAACTATAATATATGTTTTAGATTTTAAATTGCCTCTAATTTGAAACGATTAAACAGATAACTGGTGGTGGTGGTGGGTAACAAACTTGTCTAAATCCCTGTGTTCATTATAATGATCTGCCTTTCCTAACTTCGTCAATCCTACATTCGTTGACGCGTTTCGGAGAACCTCCATCTTCAAAAAACTATATCTATACTGGTCACCAATATTATGGCCCGTCCTATTTATAATTTTCTGTCTCCACCTCGTACCCCTCCTCTATTCAACACGTGTACATTAAACCTGACGTGCTCGCTTCTGATTGGCTCCTTTCAAACTTTCTCTTCAACGGCCGTCGCTCCTGTTAAAAAATTTCAAAAATTAACAGGAGGGACCTCCGTTGAAGAAAAAGTTTGAAAGGAGCTATTCAGAAGCGAGCGAAAACGTATGATTTTAAAGAGCCAATCAGAAGCAAGCACGTCAGCTTTATTGTACACGTGTTGAATAGAAGAGGGGTACGAGATGGAGATAGGAAATTATAAATAGGACGGGTCATAATATTGGTGACAAGTATAGATATAATTTTTGAAGATAGAGGTTCTCCGAAATGCGTCAACGAAAGTAGAATTGACGAAGCTAGGGAAGGCAGATCATTATACTGAACACAGTGATAATAATCCTAGCAGAAAAGAAGAAGAATGTAAAAAGAATTTGTCTAGAATCAATTGAAATCAACCCAAGTACCAACGTTTAAAAGCTAAAACGGAAACACAAATACACACACACACATTATATATATTGTGTTATATAAAATATAAATAATTACATCAATTTTTTTTTTTTTTTTTTTTTTTTTAACGTCCGACTATTGTGCACACTTTGACTAATGCAGACGATTAATTATATCAAATTATAAAATATTGTACCCATTATGTTTTCTACATTGTTATTTGTGTGAAATTGACACTACGTTGGTCACCATACACACATTTAGAAACAAATCAATACGTTGTTACATTAACAGTTTTCATAATACAAACTTAAAACAATACAAATCTTGCGTATTCAATAATTCCTTTCACATAACCAAAAACGGAGTAAGAAAGCATTTCGACAAACACGTTTTTAATGCAAAAATCCATGTTTAATTCACAACGGTGTTAATGCTTCCAAGTTCATAAATAATTAGTCAAGGAAACGTAAACAGCCGTTATGGAGTCGAGCATTTAAAATAATAATGTTCTTAATTTAGGGTCTAACAAAAGTTGTGCCTTTTCAATTTTGGAAAAAGAAATTTCATCATCTGAAAACGTTAAAAAAAAGTATTCAGAGTAAGTGACGTTTTATTTTACTACAGATTATGTTTTTTTTATAATTACGAACTTTTGCCTATGTACAACATTCAGAACAAGTAGAATTTCATACTCGATATTTTTGTTTGAAATTCTAAGCAAATCATTAACAGTGGTCAATGGTAAAGCACCACCATCATTCTGCTTTACCGTCATTCTGCTCCTGGTAAAGCATACGCCTTTCCATTGATTGTTAAAAGCAATTTCATTCTTCGCATGCAAGCCTTCTTTCTTCCCGCCATAAACTATTGAATATCTTCCTGATTTTTCTTTATCTTTTACCGAACCAGTGGTTTCAAACTTCTACACAGGTTTTCCCTTACTTCATTTAGGGGAATAAAATGTAATGCTGCTGTATAGTTTCTGTCAAATTCGTAATAGTTCTGAATTAGTCCAACACGTGTTTGCATCTGTGACCACATGGTAAAAAAACAATAAAAAACAAGATTAAATGTTGCGCAAATCACACGTAATATCTGTACACTTTAAACTAATACAGTAAACAGTAATTTTAAACAAACGCGTTGTCGTAGCAACAATCCAACATATACTTACAAAACAACAGCTGATATTCAGATCCCGAATGTCCTTGCGTAAACAGCAATAAATAGGATTATATTGAACAAAATTAGCCGAGCTATTGCCACTTCTGGATGACCTAGTATATAATTAAGTTTCGAAAAAACTGTACATGTAGAAAATTTATGTTTCAAAATTAACGTCAAATTGTCGCTAAAAAAGTTAATTATTTCTTTCAAACAGTTGTTCTTTCACAGTAAACAAAAATTAAAAACCTTTTGTATCTAATATTTTTCTGAAGATCTAATTTTACCATTGTAATCAGCGTTCAAATCTACATAAATTATAATTTATAATAATAATTATTATTATTATTTTTTTATTAACTTTTTAGGCAACATGGGACCACTTTGAGACAATATTTCGGTCTCTTCTTCTTATCCGTGTTAGTTCACTGTGAGGATTCCAACTTCTTCCTCCAATACTCCTTCATCCTATCCGATCTCCGCCTCCTGACCTCGTCTGACACCTCCACCGTTCCTCGTTCCGGCTTTCCTACGTCAAACCAGATGTTTTTGAGAATGCTTCTGATTCTCGTTCTGATAATAATAATAATAATAATTATTATTTTATTATTATTATTATTATTATTATTATTATTATTATTATTATTATTATTATTATTATTATTATTATTATTATTATTATTATTATTATTATTATTATTATTATTATTATTATTATTATTATTATTATTATTATTATTATTATTATTATTTCATCCGGATCACCCACTTTGGGGTACGCCAAATCAATTACTTTGATGTGCGTTAGCTGCCCTCCGCTGTATCCAATACTGCTTCATTCTATCCGAGGCTGCCTTCCTTCTTTCATCCGAGACTACCCCGCCCCTTTTAGATGTTGGTTTTTCTTGGAACCTTAGGTTTTCATTATGTAAAAGTTTTCGCAGTTTAAGTACATCGTTTAAGTACATTATTATTATTATTATTATTATTATTATTATTATTATTATTATTATTTTAAATTTTCATTTTTTTAAAGTTCAAATTAACATAAAGGTATTTATATTTATTTTTGTATGTTTAATCATTTTAACTGTGTGTGTGTGTGTGTGTGTGTGTGTGTGTGTGTGTGTGTGTGTGTGTGTGTGTGTGTGTGTGTGTGTGTGTGTGTGTGTGTGTGTGTGTGTGTGTGTGTGTGTGTGTGTGTACAATGCAGTACATTGGAAAAAGTAGTACAATATGAAAAATTTGAACATTAATTTGAACATTAAGATAAACATTAATTTATTAATCCAGTAATTGGAAGTCTTACCTTAGCACAATACTTGACTCATTCTCTTTATTTGTTTCACCTAACTTTGGGGTACACTAAATCAATTACTTTTTAATGTTCTGTGCCTTCCTCGTAGCCCAGTATTGCTTCATTCGTTGTGATCTTGCTTTTTTTTCTTCGTCAGAGATTTGGATCGTTCGCTTGGATTTGACTTTGCCTTGGAACCGTTGCTTCTTGTCCTTGGTTATTGTTTTGGCTGTTTTGTCCATGAGCATAGTGTCAGTGATTTGCAGATCTGTTATGTCTTTCTCCGTTTCTCTAAACCAAAGTGGTTTGGCTCTTTTATACTTAACTTATTATTGGAGATAGTTTTTTTTTTAGTGTCCACTTATATACCTATACTATATCACCGAAACCTAACTTGTCGTCTACCAAGACAAATTAAAGGAGAGTTATCACTGCAGTGTATACATTTCCTTATATCGTGCTACGTAAGTTATTTGCTTGACCATTTTAGATTTTATTACAGAAAGAAGGAATAAATGTCAGCAGTTTAAACAAACGAATAAAATGTACTGTGCACTTAAGTAAACAAAGTTAAATTACATTTGTTTGAATTCCTCGATCGGTGTTTTTCGCTTCACTGATCTCGGGTAGAGTAAGAAGTGTTGGCTTGAATAACAGAAACAGCTATTCTCTGACATTACGTATAAATGTTAGTGTAATATTGGATTACAATTAACCACTGTTGCAGTACTGCTACCTACTTTTTGTAAAGATTAAACCTGAGTTTAATAGTAATCGGTGGAACCTTCAGATCAACCTAAGATCTCTGATTATTACAAAAACAATGTCTTCAGGCACATTAAAGTATGTAATTTGTCTGCATTAAAGCCTATTGTTCTGACAGCTTTACGGCCGGTAAGTGTGAAACAGGTGTGCCAACTCTCACTTTATAAGATTTACTTGGAACGTTTAGTAAAGGAAATGCTTTAATGGAATTCTCCTCAACATAGCAATGTGCTAAGTGCAAGATTACTTTAGAGAATTTTAATATTCGTGTAATGCAAATGGACACGAACTTCCAGAAAAGTAAACAAAAATTTATTAAATAATTTTAAGTATGTTTTTGTATCTACAAAAAATTAGCAAAATGAAACGTCATTAAATTTTCTGTTTTACATTTTTTCGTAACCACAAATACCGTTGAAAACTGCATACATTAGTATTTTAAATAGTTAAAAAATTTTAGAGTTCTAAATGTTGACTTACGCAGGTTTTAACGCTGATTGTGAAAATCACATTTTTTAAATCCGTAGATGCAAATGTTTTACAATTCTTAAAATTTTGTTTGTTACCCATTTCGAAACAGTTGAACGGATTTAATTTTGAAACGAACTCGTTCAAAATACTTCTGAGATCTAATTTTGTCAAAAATTGCAAACACTAAATTTCTAAAACAAATAATTTACACAAACATTATATATATAATTACTTATTATATATAATATATAATATATATATTATATAATTACTTATGAAAATGTGACCTATAAGGTAGGTTCGGTATTCATTAAATGGTTTCTGATAAGGATTTTACTTTTATAAGGATTTTATTTTTCTCATGGAAAACGCAATTGTTTTATATATATACCGCCTCGGTGGCCTAGTTGATAGCGTACTGGGCTTTCACCCCGAGGATCCGGGTTCGATTCCCGGCCAGGGCTTGGCATTTTCATACGCTATAAATCATCCCATCGTCTGCATTAGCCCAAGTGTGCACAATTTTCAAACGTTAAAAAATATATATATATATATATATATATATATATATATATATGTATGTATATATATATATATATATATATATATATATATATATATATATATATATATATATATATATATATATATATATATGTATGTATGTAATGAGAATTACATTTTCTATATTATAAAATAATTTTCACATTTAAAAAATATATTAAAAGAGAAGAAAATAAATAATTACATAAATTAGTGAACACGTAGTTGATCATGTGATTAAAATAATAATTTCACATTATATACGATCTGTAAGTAATCAGTAATACAAAGAAATTACTTTGTTTTAAGTACGTAAATAAATAACTGAGATTAATTTTTAAAAAATGTCATACGATGAATACACAAAAACACGTATTAAAAACTATTATAATGTGATCGATTACATTAGTCCTCTAATGCAGTCCAACGTTCAAACGTAACCTTTCGATTGAAGTTACAAAACACTTCCAGACAAATTATGTATTACTTCCGTACAAGAATTTTTCTGTTTAACGTAACATAATTTCTCTTAAAAGTTAAGTAAATAAAATATTCTAAGAACTGCTGTTTCCTTATTTAATTTTATACATAACAGGAATGTGTTTAATACAAAAAATGTTTCTGCTTGAAAAAGCACAACATTTGACATACATTTACGTCTCCCTTTTTGAAGTTTATCGCTTTGTCCGGTTAAAGTTTGAATTCGCAAATTGACATTAATTTAAAGTAAGTATATTTGCAGCAGCATTTCCATACATTTGTAAAGTTCAAAACATCTACACTTCACAGCTACACACTAGCCAAGCAATTTGCATTTATTTATTAAGCCGTTAACCCTTACAAACTGAGAAGTAAATTATGTTTTTTAAATTAAATTTAAATTTGTTATTTACATTTTTTTTAAATTAGTTTTACATTAAATTAAATCCAAATCCAAATATAATTAACACCCTAATCAAAAAATTTAACTTACTATTATTGTTAGAAAGAAAATAATCACCCGCATCCTGAAGTTTTCATCTGTAATGTAAAGATATTTCATGACTCTTTTAGAGGGTTTGATGTTTCAGACTATAAATGGTAAATCGATTATTCTGTTTAAACTTTTACAAATAATAAACGTATATATTAAAATAATAACTCAGAATTGCTTTAAAATGGTGAGGGACAAAAACTGTAATAGCTTAGCTTTGTTAGAATAGCTTAATATTTAGACAATAAACAAGGCATTGTTAATTAAAGATATAGTAAGAAAATAATTTTAACATTTTATAAAATTGAAGTGAAAATTAGACGGGTTAAATATATGCCATAGATAAACCACTAAAATTGAGATTTATAAAAAGAAAAGAAAGTAAATATTGAATAAAATATTAGTAGAATGGAAAGGTTAATTGATCAAATTAGTTTGAAAAACTAAATAGAATTTATAAAGTGTGATATTAATAAATAATAGCCGTTAATACAATTTTATCCCCAAAAAATATACAAAATAATGAAACAAAAGGCCTGTAACTGACGTCACAACCAAAAACAGGTTGGGAGCACAGACTCCATTCCGTCGCATGTGAAAAACAAAGGTAGCTGACTTACTACTTTAGAGCAGCGGGCTTTAATCACCATATGCGATGGGGAGGAAGTAACGAGTGGGCTATCACCCATCAAAAAATTAGCACTATAAATAAAGTTACCAGACAGATGAGCTTGAGGCGATGTTAGGACCAAAAAACATTTACAAATAAAAAATGTAATTATTAATTTAAGAATTTCCTTTGTAAACGAGCAATTGAAACAGTTTTTTTTTGTAAGGGCTTAAGAAATGTTTACTGATCCTGATCTGTATTTCACGTTACATTCAAACGTTAATTTATGCAAATTCTTAGGCTGATTACGTTTGAAATTGAAGAATTTATTTTATCATTTAACGATTTTGTTCAAACTATTACCAAAATCGATTTGCATTACAAGTTTAAAATCAGTACATCTTGACGGTTATTTGTTATTGTATAGTTTAGTTTCGGGAATTCTTTCCAAATATGCCAGCAAAACTGAAGATTGCCAAAAATTAAAAACTCATACATTGTTATTTAACTCCAGGAATTATTTAACCCAAATAATAGGTTAAGGCATTCCTGTCGTACAAGCATCACTGGTAAATACAGTTTTGTATAATAACGATATTCAAAAACCTTCATACACTTTATCATGTTCATAAACATCACTTTACATTTTATCCCCTCGAGCATAGCATGTCCCTATTCCTAAATAGGGCACAGACTGCAGGCTACACCTGTACTAGCGTAAAGACGTAGTGTGTTTTATTTAATTATAATTAACCTACCTAACTATATTCGACAAAATTAAAGTAATCAGGATGATGCTGCAGCCGTGCGTGATCATGGAAATTTGGTAGTTTTGAAAACAGAATATTAATTCTGAAAATGTTGCCACAATTTTTAACAGCCCATGTAAAGCTACAACAAAGGTACGTTATCATATTAATATTGGAAAAAATGGACAGTTGTGGTTTTCCATAAACTGCAAATAACAGTAATGTAAGCACAATTTTATTCGAAAGAGCATTAAAAAGTTTTTTTTGTGTTTAACGTCCGACTATTGTGCACTCTTGGACTAATGCAGACGATGGGATGATTTAAAGCGTATGAAAATGCAAAGCCCTCGCCGGGAATCGAACCCGGGTCCTCGGGGTGAAAGCCCAGTACGCTATCAACTAGGCCACCGAGGCGGCCTTGCTTAAAAAAAAAAGTTTGGTTAACAACCGATTAGAGAGAGCAGAAGGGGAAGAGTAGGAAGGGGAAATATGAGATTATGTGAGATAAAATAATATCTTTAACAAATATACACTGTAAACAGTAAGAGTAAATGTTACTGCAGTCCTGTCAAACAGACAAGCACAAAGCATGAATCAAGAACTGACACTGTACCAATGTCAGCATTTATTGTCCACAAGAATGAACGTGGATTTGTTCCGCCATACGTCTGTGTGTTACGCACAGTATCCGAACAGTAGAAGAAGTTTGAGCTGCTGATTTTTTTTTTTTTTTTTTTTTTTTTTTTTTTAACGTCCGACTATTGTGTACACTTGGGCTAATGCAGACGATGTTTTTATTTATAGCGTATGAAAATGCCAAGCCTGGTCGAGAGGTCTAAGGCGTTTAATTTGAGCTGCTGAATACTAACAAGTGTCCATATTGTAAATGCATACGTTCGTAGTTTAAAATAAAAAAATAATATTTCCTTTTAATTTTCATTTGATTTTATAAAACCTATAAATAGAAATTTTATTTCCAAATTTTTAAAGTTGTAATTAAATTGTTTGTATTGTATTTTCCCTACTAACTTATTAGACTGATTTAACAGTTTTAGGCCCATTATAATATTTAGTACAATGTTTTCATTGTTAAAAAAGTTAAGCAATAAATAATAATTATTAACTGCAGAATTAATAACGTTTATGCGTTCATTAGTCACTGTGTTGTACAGATGTGTAAAATATTTTTATTTTTTGAACGTACATCAGTCTGACCTGATATTTTTTCAAATTTCGCGGGCTTTATAGAGTCATTTCAGATTTTCAAACATTTTTTATGTTGGTATAAATTTGCCTTGAAAGTCCGATTGATAAAAATTTTTCAGCTATTTCATTGTTGACTGTTTTTTGTCTGACTTTGTCTACAGCCACTAAGGTTAGACGTGTTTTTATGAGCTCGGCGATTTTCGTTTGTTAAAAGGGATCAAAGAATTTGTATCAACTTTTGCGTAAAAAATGGAATAAAGTGTAAAAAAGTGTGTGAAATGTTAACAAAGGCCTATGGTGATTCTGCTATGAGTAAAGCAAGAGTTTACGAGTGGTATAAGCGTTTCCAAGAAGGCCGTGAAGACGTTGACGATGACGAACGCCCTGGATGCCCCAGCACATCAACAACCGATGAATACTTGGAAAAAGTGAAAGAAATGGTTATGAACAATCGTCGATTCACAATTAGAGAGGTCGCTGATGATGTTGGCTTATCGACTGGATCATATCATGATATTATTTCCAATGTTTTGTGTATGAAACGCGTGGCAGCAAAATTCGTTCCAAAATTGTTGAATTTTGAACAAAAACAGCTGCAAATGTAAGTTGCTCAGGAGTCACTAAATGAAGTCAACGACGATGCAGAATTACTGAAACGTATTATAACCGGTGACGAAACATAGGTTTACGGATATGACGTCGAAACTAAGGCTAAATCATTCCAGTGGAGGCATTCTCGCTCGCCAAGACCGAAAAAGGCTCGACAAGTGCGGTCGAACGTGAAGGTTATGCTCACTGTGTTCTTCGATATAAATGACATAGAGCATCATGAATTCCTGCCACCAGGTACTACCTACATGTTCAATGCCGTTTGCGTGAAGCAACCCGAAAAAAAACGCACGGATCTGTGGAAAAACAATTCATGGCTTTTGCACCACGATAATGTACCAGCTCACACGTCATTGCTTGTTCGTGATTGTTGGCCAAAAACAGTACTGTAACAATGCCCCAGCCTCCATATTCGCCAGACATGGCTCCATGTGACTTTTTCCTATTTCCAAAAATAAAAAGAACCTTAAAGTGCCGTCGTTTTACAGCCGTAGATGACATTAAAAGCGCATCACTGAAAGAACTAAAGGCTATCTCAAAGATCGAGTTTGAGAAGCGTTTTGAGTATTTGAAGAAGCGCTGGCACAAGTGCATAATCTCCAGTAGGGACTATTTTGAAGGCGACAACATCAACGTAGAAGAATAAATAAATATTTTGTTCAAAAAATTAAAATTCTCGTTATTTTCTGAACACACCTCGCTATAAGCTATTCAAAAATAGAGAAACACTGAGACAACACTTGGTGAATAAAATATAAGTGTGTTTAAAGCATTGGTTTACATTACTTTTTTAAGACAATTACAATACATTATACTAATAACATTATTCAAACACTTTGATACACGAAAATTAAACTTTTCAAACAAATTTATTTTGATAAAAAAAGTTCTTTACCCAGAATTTTTTTTAAATGTATAAAATGTTTTATCATCCCAAGAAAAATGTTCTACATGATCATGATCGTTGTTCATTTTCAGTTTTGACCATAATGGTTCTGCGATTTTCGAGAAGAAATTCGAAAACAGTAATGTATA
Source organism: Callitettix versicolor (assembly GCA_022606455.1). NCBI lineage: Eukaryota > Metazoa > Arthropoda > Insecta > Hemiptera > Cercopidae > Callitettix > Callitettix versicolor. The sequence continues at coordinate 43,705,684 of CM040191.1, forward strand.
CCTTACACCATACTTGTTAATAGTATTTTTAAAATTTAAAGCTTTTGTAAAGCACTTTGGTTTAATAATGAAAGAGTAAGGTTTGTGGTAGCTTTAATCCGGGTGTATTTCCTGGCTCTCGAAGGCACTGTATCCTGCATACATTATTCCACGTTTATACGCAGGTATTTAATAGCTTATTAAAATATACATTTAAAATACACTGACCGTTTATATTATTGTTGCATTAATTCGTAAAACTAATTAAACGTTAGATATACATTGTTACATTCAATTCAATTGTTTAATAATTGCTCAAAGGAAACGCTTAAGCACTAAAAACAATAAACTTGAGTCATTACTTTTGAAAAACTCCTGTTTTTGAACTGTTAGTAAAAGAACTGAAACCACCTCAGATAGTGTGAGGGTCAGGTTTCATTTTTGTTTTCTCAGTTCACTTCAAAAGTGGACATTTTGAAGGGTTCATTTTTAATAAGTACGTTTAAGAAGAATATTTCTTAAAACCGAACAAAGCGAAATAGTTCACGGCTTGCGTATAATGGAGTATTTTATTTCTTATTTTGACTCATAGAATCACTTTCCGAAGTTCTTGTAGAAAATTCTTGGACACTTCCTATTGCGATTACCTGGAACATGAGCCTTGGGGACAAACGTTCCGTAAGGAATGAGCGGAATCAAGACTTAAAGGAAAAGTTAATTTCAAAAACAAATGTTTAATTTAATAATACTTACATAAATAATTAAGAAAGAAATATAAATATTTTATTGGAATCAAAATAATTACGACTAAATTAATTGTACGAACATTTAAATTGTTTTGCAATATTACGTTGAATGTAATGCCAGTTCAATTATTAATATTAATAACTACGACAAATATAAAAGAACTGTCGACAGAGTAAAGCTATTCATCAAAATACTTCGATTCTGTACTCCTCAGGTAAACAAGGAAAACGCTGAAATATTTCCCGAAGCTAAAGGAAATTTAATTAAAAAAGGGGAAGTTGATATCTGCTGTCTGTTTGATTCTGAGTATCCTACTTTCCAGTCCGTGGAATGTAATTACTACATGCTTATATAGGGTAACTTGAGAGCTGGTAAACACTATGTAGTAGGAGTTACAGATCGACTATTTTAACGAACAATATATAATCTCGAAACGCAGCTGTCTCGCCGTCGTGGTGGAAGTTATAAATATTTCATAAACACATTACATAATGAATTTCTATATGCGAGCATATTCTTATTTTTCAATGCGGTATAAAAATCCTGACCTCCTCCGTCAAATTTGTAACTTTTCCTGTCCTAATTAAAATCTGCATATTTTTTTTTTAATTTTCATAAAAAGTACGAAAACGAATCTTGACCGTTGTAAGGTTCATTTTTTCAATGAAATTTATTAAATTTTGAATTCTAACTTATTAATTATACTGGTCTTAACTCTGATTATGATTGTGAAATCATTTATTTTTTTTTATTTTATTATTATTATTATTATTATTATTATTATTATTATTATTATTATTATTATTATTATTATTATTATTATTATTATTATTATTATTATTATTATTATTATTATTATTATTATTATTATTATTATTATTATTTTGGTGTTTAACATATTATTATTATTATTATTATTATTATTATTATTTGGTGTTTAACATCCGACCTGTGCAGACGATGGGATGATTTATAGCGTATAAAAATGCCAAACCCTGGCCGGGAATCGAACCCGGGTCCTCGGGGTGAAACCCCAGTACGCTATCAACTAGACCCCCAAGGCGGCTTTTTTTATGATATGATATAACTGGTTAACCTTAATGGTTTTCCCCTCGCTACATAATTTTATTTTTACACCAGCGGTCACTGCGGTGAACATCAAAAATTCCGTTTCACCAAATTTGTTCACGCTGTCTCTTAACCTTGTTAGAATAAATGTAATTAATTATACTTTTAATTTTTTCTCTATAAAACAAACTGTTATTTACAATTTAAACTATATAATTTAAATGGATTTTTAAACTGTACATGTTGGCCAGACCCACTGATAATGTTGTGTTGTCTTTCAAAACAGTTTTCAAGTAATAAATTCAATTATCCAAATTACAGTATCTCCTGATTTTTCCATTTTAACCCGATCCATCCCCAATTAGTCCAGTTAAACGGTGTGTGAACCTGAAAGGCTTTTAAACATGTATGGTGGTTTTTTATAATAAGTGATAAATATTCCTTTATTTTTTTTCTACAATTCAATCTTTCCACCTGGTTCAGAAACTACAAAAGAAAACCGGAACAAATAGACTAATTTATCAAAAACGATTAATCATATTTCTTTCAAGTATAATGAATCACATTTCAAGTAAATGTAACAAATTTTAAAAACAATTAAAACTACGATTATAAATTATAGAGATTAAATCGAAGATACCCAATCCGACAGCTGTCGTGGTATATTTTATTGATTTACGTTCAAACCGCAAAATTTTTATTTCAAATATGTTAAAAATTCTTTATATTACTAGCAAAATCAGATGTTTGTAATATTTTAAATTTACTTATAATTCTTTAATTTATTTTTTATTATATTTAACACATTTTCTTTGGGTACTTATACAATAATTTTAAGCAAAAATTTGTCAAAATTATTGGGAGTGATTTAACCATACTACATTAACCTCTAAGTTTACTTTTTTTGTAAAATATGTTTCGGAAATATACAAAAAAAATTGGAAAATTGGTTTCGTCTTGAGCTATATTGACAGATGCGGACATGCTCTTTAAGGTCGATTTTCATATTCATCAAACTTATCTTTGTACTTCATAATTTTATAAAGTAAAATGATTTTCAGATTCATCATACTTATCTTTGTATTCATATATATATAATATATATATATATATATATATATATATATATATATATATATAAACACCCTTGTCCTTTGTTTATATTTAATTTTAAACAATGGGAAACAGTTGGCTTTTTCACATATTTTACCAAATATATGTGTTAATATTTCTGAAGGTTGATAAGATTATCTCTAAAATTTATTTGGTAAACAAACGTCTAACGCTAAACATTAGTTTTGTAACATGAAACGTGATACAATATCGTAAGTCAACACATATTGCTTATCGCTGCTGCGCGCGTGAGAGAGAGAGAGAGAGAGAGAGAGAGAGAGGTAGAGAGAGCAAGAGGGAGGGAATGGGAAAAAGAGGGATTGTGTGTGTGAGGGAGAGAGAGGATTTATTTAAGTCCCGCCCGAAGCAGACAATAGTAACATTCAAGAGAGATATTTTTCCACTAATGCACAGCTGTAAAACACAGACATGGTGTGAAGCCTCCATTATTAACATCGTTGCTCAAAGTAAAAATATTAACGCTGAATATTGTGCAAATCCATCTTCAATGTTGTCAAACAACACAGTAGTATGACGTAGGAAGTATTGTATGAAACGTGTGCAAATCTTGCTTTATATTCTTTGTAGTTATATAAAAACATAACATTAAAACGTTAAAAGAAATTGACACTATTTTATTATTTAAAAAAATTTTAGTTAAATATGTCCTAAATAAAAATACACATAAATTAAAATTCCCACCAAAGATTTTTGGCCAGTTAAGAAGATAAGCAATAAATATTAATTAAAGACTATTCTTCACATTTGTTAATAATTTATTTATTACTGTTATTTTAATTAGTTTTTTAGCAAATATAATGTATAGTCTTTAATTACTACTTATTGTTTGCCTTCTTCACTGGCCAAAAATCTTTGGTGGGATTTTTCATTTATGTGTACTTTTATTTATGATATATTTAATTTAAGAAATATTTTTTATAATAAAATAGCGTCAATTTCTTTTAATTCAGTTCTTGTATACGCAAATCCCTGTGCATACAGTTTTAGCACTTATATTAAAATATTCATACTGTTGTTTAAGAAGTATATTTTGTAAGAGGCTTGTTGATTAGATAAGGTAATTTAGAGTTAAATATTATTTTATTTTACCAAATATAAACACTGTATTGAAGAAAAGCAAAGGCATTAAATATTTAATCATCACCATCTCCACTTCACGGTGTAGTTCTGTAGGGAAACCATCACAATAAAACATATATTGCTCGATTGTGATGATTTCCAAAATTTGCATCCATTCCACAAAGGGACCTCATCGACAAGATCCTAGAGTTTGGATCTTGGATCGTGAAAGTAACTTCTGTAGCATCATTATCGGGAGCAGAATAAGCTCATCATTATAAGGGAATAAGATGTTTTATTCCGTTTCGTTATAACTGTTGGCCTCTCTTCCTCGTCACGATTTCCGTTGGAAATATAACCTGATTTTTTTGCAATCAATATTTGTCAATATGTTCTTTTCCATCCTATTCTAAACTCGATCATTCTTTTTAAATGCAACATATCCATACATTTTTCTATCTCCAGTGAGTCTACTGATCATTGTTCCAGTTTTTTCCCCTTATCGTAAACGCTGGGTCCTCTTTAGCCTAACTGGCACAATGTATGATCACTAAGCAAAAAAAATCCAACGATTCTTAATTGTTTAGATTCACTCACTTTCTTGGATCTTAGTATCAGATATCTATCATTCTTAAATGAAAGGAATTATGACTTTTAAAATGAAGGAATCTTACAAATTCAATTAAAGAAAAATAAAAGACAAAAGAAAGACAAGCAAAAACAAAGTTTTTTTTGCTAAAATCGCTTACCTCTATTATTTTGTTTTTGAACGTTTTTATAATAATCATTAAAAAATAAAAATCATTAATTTATTGATAAAATAATTGCACAATAGGACACTTTTCAACCATTTTGTTTGTAAGTAGGTGTATAGACGTTCATTAAATTATATAGGTGTAGTTTCTTCTAACCATAACTTAACTTCGTATAACAGCAGTCAAAGAAAGTCAAAAAGTACAAGCTTCGAAAACAAAATAAACCATTGACCAATAAAAGTATGATTGTAAATGTATCATTATACAAGACTAGTTGTAGTGGAAATATTTTACAAAACTGTTGATTTCATTTTCTGTAATTAAAAAATTCTTGATTAACAAACATTAATTAATTAGAGAAAGAATATTCCACGAAACTTTCTTAAGTAATCGAATCAAGTCTTTAGAGGGAAAATAAAATTAAAATGTTTGAAGCTTGAACGAGAGGTTTTATAAATAACAAAGGCTAATTAAAATTAAAAACAACACCTTCATCAATTAATATACTTCAGTGGAGCACAATTAATCATAAATACCATCGAATTCAAATTTACACTATTATTATGCTTGTTTTTTTTTGTTACATTTCTGAGATAACCTCTACGCTGAGTACTGGTGTACGTGGTAGTTGAATCACTGTCGTGCTAGAGATCTATATCCCGTTTATATCGTGCCACTATCTCCCCCTTTTTAGAAAAAATAATTTTTAATTAAAGTGTTTTTTTGTGATTTTTTTTGTGTTTAACGTTCGACTATTGTGCACACTTGGGCTAATGCAGACGATGGGATGATTTATAGCGTATGAAAGTGCTAAGCCCTCGCCGGGAATCGAACCCGGGTCCTCGGGGTGAAAGCCTAGTATGCTATCCACTAGGCCACCAAGGCGGCTCTGTGTTGTGTTTTGTTATTGTCTTAGATAATAATATACATTTTAAAATCTCGAAAATAATGTAAATCAATGTTTGTTAGTAATATTTTAAATTCTATAATTTGTTTTCGTCCATACTTTATGCCAGTAAGACTAATGAGGACCAGGGATAAGTGTTAATGGTAAGGGAAAAGCAACGAGAATAACAGCGGCTAGAACTAAGAACCTTAAGATGCGCAGTTCAGAGAAGCAGCAGACTGACCGGTGCTTTTACCACATCGGCTATCGAGTTCTTTTATATATATATATATATATATATATATATATATATATATATATATGTGTGTGTGTGTGTGTGTGTGTATTTACTGTACTTGTTCAAGTCTGCTTTATATATTAATGTACAACGTATACTTTTGGAAGTATGGAAAATAAATATCTTTATGTAAGTTGCGTTATGGATAACTCATTTTTTATTAAATTGCAACTTAACTTATTTACTTTGCTCATGAACTCGTACTTCCTAAATCTAATTATGATAATGACTAACATATCTGATTTTGCAAGACTGATTGGTAGCCACGCAACTAACACAAATAATATCGAAATTATAGTCGGCACGGTAACAGGTAAGCTCGATAATTTATAACTGCAGACTCAGCTGGTCGTTACGGGCCGATTCAATAACGCAACTAGCGTTAACTACAGGAATTGTCGATATTAGGTTATTCTAATAACAGGTTACGATAATCTCACACCACTAGATAACGTATTAGGATGACTTAATGGAAAAACTTTAACTATTATTTCCATCTCTAATTTAAAACAAGCAGGTCGCTTCTGTAGAACACTCGATAGTTTTATTTACGCATGCGTGGTTTTTTTCTGAGGTTACATCTTCATATAGAAATGTGAATGCTAAAATTAGCATATTAGCATATTTTTTTAATTATATTATGTAACCTACCCAAGAAACAGTAAAAACTGTCCATTCACTCATTCGAGTAAAATTGTAAAAAAAAATTAACCACTCCGTAAAATTTCTTATTCTATTTCATTTTTTTAAAAATGGAAAGCTTCTTTTTTATCAATTTCAGTTTTCCAAACTGTTTGAATTGGCCTTTCAATTTTACAAATGCCATATAACAATCGACATTTTTGTGAAAATTACCACCAAGAGAACGTGAAATTGCTACGGGTTGAGTCGAAACAGTCTTAAGCAAAATATTTTTAATGAGACTTTTTTCTCCAGAAAAATTAATTGTCAGAAGCAAATTACTTGTTTCTTCCGGTTTGCAGTCGGCCTAAAAGCAAAATATTAACGAAATAATTAGAGCAGATTTGATAAAAATATTTTTTTATAATTTCAAGGATTTTCGAAGAAAAAACTTTAGAAAATCAATTCAGACAATTGTTGAAAAATTATGAAAACTAAACCACAATCATAATTAGCATTAAATAAAATTGTATGTTTTGATTTTGATTCGTTTAGAAATAAGGTGACAACTCCTTATTCTTCCATAAAATGAGTTTATAATTATCTTTAGTTATTAATTTTTAAACTTTCTTGTTACTTTTACAATTGATACTTTTATTTATTTAATTTTTTTTATTCTACATAAATCTTTTACAGTATTCAAATTTGTTTAAACGATCATCATATAAACCACTTTTTTAAAATGTTTATGGTAAAAGTACAAAATAAACAGATTTGATAAAGTGTTCATGTACATCAATTTGGGATATCATGTGTTTATAACTTACATTCGTAAATTAATAAATGTCTATAACATAAAACTAACACTTTACATAATTTATTGCAAAGTAAAATTATTTTTAAGGTACTATCAACAATTATGATGTAGTTTTAAATCTAAGAGCGGTCATTAATATTTACTGTTAACTTTTTTTTCGTAAAAACCACTTTGTATTAAACAGTGATTCCGAGTGATGTTGAAAATAACAAGTGAAAACTTAAGTGATCAGATGAAATTGGAAATAGAGATAACCATCTGTGCTCCCTTCTCTAAAGTCCGAAAAGTAATTGAAAAAGAGAAAGTCTTTGGTGATTTTATAGTAGAACCAACGCGTACATTCACAACTGCTTACACACATTCACATGTGTTAATAGAATGTTTAACAACTCCACAAAATGAGTATTATAAGGCTATAGTCGTGGCTCATTCCATTGTCCCGTACTTCCATGATAATCGCTCAAATATCTCATCTCCAATAATAATAATAATAATAATATATATATATATATATATATATATATATATATCAGGAAAAACATACTTTTCAAATACCACTTTAATAAACATTGCCTAACACCATTACATATACTCAGTCTAATTTAGTTAACATATTAAACCAATGAATCCAGGTTTTTTTAAATAGTTAAATATACAAAATATCCTTTAAATTTTTTTTTTTTTTTTTTTTTTTTGGTGTTTAACGTCCGACTATTGTGCACACTTGGGCTAATGCAGACGGTGGGATGATTTATAACGTATGAAAATGCCAAGCCCTCGCCAGGAATCGAACCCGGATCAACAATAACAAAAATGATAATATATGACCATTTTGAATTTCACGTTCCAAGGTACGTACGAGATTTTAAGAATTACTCGTATTATAAGAATTAATTCTCGAAATACAATAATTTCTTGTTGTAAAATGAAGTATTGCAGCAAATATAATGTAAGTAAGACCCAAAACTGAGAATTAAAGTGAATGCCGAAACAGACCTTTCTAAATCATTTTTTGTGTGGAATCGTTAAACATATATATATATATCCAAATTACATTGAAGTTACGAAAATTAACCCTGATTGTATTTTAATTTGAATACTCAAATTCTTAATTAGTTCTTTAATAATATTAGCATTAATTGTAAGTGTAATAGTAAAATCATACTTCCAGTAAAATGTGAGATACAAAAACTGTTTTTGAAAACTCACTGACAACGCTTTAACGGAATTATTTTTATCCACTGTTTTGTAATTTAAGGAAAGAACTTTTCATAAAACTAAATAATTTTACAAAATTCTTTTGACTTACAAATATCAGGTTAAATATTTTTTCCTAAAGGTGACTTATATAAAGCTACCATAAAAACAACACTTTCTTTAAATGCGTTTAAGTGTAACACGAACACAATAATTTGCCTGAAGTCGAACCCTTTAAAAGATCAAAAGAATCTAGGGCCAAAGCTACAGTGACACAGAAGCTGAAAGGTGAGTGTTGAGAAGGTTTAATCAGGCGCCGCGTTCAAGTGTCGGGGCTGCTAAAGATACAATGCGATGGAGTGCAAAGGATTAAAAACATGAAAAGCAAAATAGCCTTCAACGGTTTTCCTGGTGTATTTATGTTTGCAAAAAAACGATTTACTATTCGCCACATGTAGGAGGAAAGCTTCTGTGAAAAGCTTTTCTATACTGAATATGTGGAAATAAAAGTCGACCATCATATTTTTAACCACCTTATCATACTTACATACTAACAATATAATTATAACATTTAAAATTAATTAAGGAATATTTTAAAGCTGATTATCATACAAAATGAGAGTCTCATAAAGGTATATAAGAAAAAAATTATTGTGACTTTCTAAGATCAGGAATGGCCTCTATTTTGAAACGATAGAACATATTTTGATGAGTAATGAATATGTTCAAGAAATTACCTAAATTTATTTTTGTACTAAAAAACGCACGCGCACACGCACGCGCGCACACGAGCGCGCGCACACGCACGCGCGCACACACACACACACACACACACACACACACACACACACACACACACACACACACACACACACACACACACACACACACACACACACACACACACACACACACACACACACACACACACACACACATATATATATATATATATATATATATATATATATATATATATATATATATATATAAAAAAAGAAGAAGTCCTGACTGAATGACTGATTCATAATCAATGCAAAGCCAAAACTATTTTAGCTAACGACTTAAAATTTTCAGAGTACATTTATGTTACTATATAGGCGTCCACTACGAAAGGATTTTGCAAAAGTTGATTTTAACGCCATTAAATTATTTACTCAGTCCAACTTTAATAATCAACGTATAGCCAAGACTATTATAACTAGAGACTTTAAATGTTTAGGGTACTTTCTTATAACAATGTCGAGGTGACACTAAGAAACGATTTTGCAAAAATTTAATTTTAACGCCATTTAACTACTTACCCAGTCGAACTTTAATAATCAACGTATAGCCGAGACTATAATGGATAAATATTTGAAATTTTCCGAGTTACCACTACATGTAGAGGTGCACTGAAAAACGATTTTTTTTTATATATGTATAAAAAAATATATTCAACCCCTAAAGAGGGTATGTATGAGACATTCAACCCCTAAAGAGGTAAACATGAGGTACAACATTGGAAAACATATGTTTTTAATCTGATCTTCTTAAAACGTAACATAGTCACTCTTTAATATAAGCAATGAAATATATTTTTTACTATTTTCCAAAATTCATCCCCTAAAAAGATTGAAAGAGGGTAGAAAATATAGAAAAGGGATATACAATTGTGTACTGAAAAAATATGTTTTTTATCGTATATTCTAGAAATATGCTATGAAACACATACTTCAACATTTTTCTGAATACATCCCCTAAAAGAATAAAAATGGAAAAAGAAGTATCATCGGAGAAAAAAGAGTGTTTGCATTGGAAAAAATATTGTTTATCAAATTTCCTTAAAAGTAAACAAAATATTCTAAAACACAAACTACGATACACGTAATTCAGTAATTTTCCTCCGAATTCATCCCCTAAAAGGACAAAAATATAGAATAGGTATAAATGTTTGTATTGGATAAAAATATTCTTCATCAGATTTTCTTAAATTCGAATGGAACACGTTTGAAGATAACAAAACAGCATATTTACATTATAATATTTTTTTATAATCACTAGAATAGTTTAGATGATCATGCTTATTAATATATTTTTTTATGTATCTAAATTATTACATTATTGAAACAGTTTAAATTTCGTGGGCGAAGCCGCGACGGGTAATGCTAGTATATATATATATATATATATATATATATATATATATATATATATATATATATATATATATACTTAGCATATATAGTATATATCATATACTAACATATATATAATATAATATATATATTATAACTTAGGCGAGCGAGTGTTTCTTCTATACCGAGAGTTCTATCCGGGGAATCACTTTTATCTAGGTAATTGACCACGGGAACACAATTTCCTGTCTACTACTGTCCTGTTTGGTGTTATCATTTTTACGGTTCATCAGGCGTATACCCCATGGGTGAGAGATTGTCGATGCTTACTTATTCAAGTAAAAAACTTTCGGCCTCGGACCCGCCCTCCTTTTGGTTTCTTATGTTTTCTTTTGTTGTACTTGTCTCGGCCATATTGTCCCCACGAGTACTGGTTATTTAACAGGCCATTCCTTCAATGACCCGATTGAAAGAATAAGGAGTAAACAATACTGGATTCCTCTTTGTGTCCAGTAGGCCTTGTAGGCACTTCATGCACCCCTAGTGTAATAAGTACTTCAGTATGGACAGTACAACAATTGGACTTAGGGCACCCCTCCTCTAAGTTCGTTCAGGCATTATTAGAATTCATCCAGCTCCGTATGGTCTTGCCTAAGCGCTTGAAGCTTGGAATGAAGATTTTGTACTTTCAAAATAATTTTAAAATAGAGGAATATACGTCACCATTTTCGAAAAGGTGTGAAGAGAGAATTGAAAATTTTCAAATGCACTACTTTCCTCATTGCAAGATTCCATATTGAATAATGTTGTACGAAAACTATAACACATATAAACTTTAACGTGTCAACATTTATTTTACAAAAGCGTATTTACAACAATGATTGCTTGTGAAAGAAGAAATCTGATTTTTTTAAAGGATTTATTTCTGACTTACACTAAATGTTCTCCAACTGCTGAGTTTATGACATTTAATTACAACGTGCAGTAGTATGCGACTTCACTCTTATCGTAGTGTGACAAATTAACTGTTTTATTCTTAGCGGGTTTAAAACCGTTGTGACCTATATAAACAAAGATTTAATTATTGCTGTGTTTTCCTAGTTGTGTACACTAAAACGAAGAAAATTAAAAACATTTTCAAGAAAAGTAATTAAAAGTTGTATAAACGTTTTCATATAATTATATTCTTTTTATATTGTTTATATTGTTATTCAAAAATTGTTTGTTAATAAAAATTTAATTAATTGAAGTTAAAAACGGCGTAAAATAATAAACGTAATATTTTGTTTAAAATTGAAAACATGGTATGATGTCGATAAACAAGTATGTTACCGCTAAAGAAATCAGTTATCTAGGTAATGTGCAGATTAACTAGGGGATCCGTTAAAGTGCCGAAACTTGTTTCATTTTCCGAATTACCTAAATAATCTGTACATTACCTAATGGGCATTCGTTAAAGTGAAAATCTTTGCTGGAACAACAACAAACGTTTCTGTACTCTTAAATTAACATACCATTATTTATTTTTCGGTATCTAAAGGATCAGATTAATATAAACAATCAAAATATTAGTTGATATAATCAATCAATTAAGTACTATAATACAAATAATCAAACGGTTTAAAATATTACTACAATTAAGGAAATTAACATAGTCATTTATTTATGTTTCGATATGTAAAGAATCAAGTTAATACTATCAAACAGTCAATAAATTAATTGACCGAATCAGTCATAAATTAACTGACTTTTGAACTTTAACGATACGGAAACCAATAATGTGCACACCATTTAGGCAGAATGCGAAAAACTCTTCATTCCGCGCGTTAACAAAACAAATCAGTTAATCTGCAGATTAGCTGGGTAATGTGCACAATAACGGCTTTCAAGCTTTAGTGGGAACATAAACATAAACTATTTACGTATATTTTCTATTTTGTCTCATTCTATTTTGTAAAAAATGTATTATTTTACTACGATTCTGCTATTCTATTATTTTTAATATATTAATTGAAGAACTTCCTTGTCAACATTCAAAAATACATTCACTTCCATTAAGTTAGCGAAAAACTGAGCCATTTTTCTTTAATAATATTTTATAAATGACGGCCTAAAAGGTCATTTATTTAAATCACTAAAACTCTAACCGAACAAGTTCGAGACTGGTCTGTTGTGTCCAGATATCCGGATGATTTCGTGTAAAATAGAAATGAATTAAATACCGCAATTACACTAAAAACAAATTACAGTGTTCTGGTTAAATTTTTATTCTGTAAAGGCATGTCTAATTTTTTGAATAAATCAAACACAATTTTAATTACTTATGTAAAAACTGGTTCTCGGATATAAATTGCAGAACTGAAACAAAAACAATTGAAAAAAGAATTGACAGAGTTGTTTTGGCAGCACGAGAAAAGGGTGGGTGAAGGAGAATATTTTATGTTCTCCGCACTGACCCATCGCAGTTCTACAAATAGAACTACCGAGAAAGAGAGAGAGAGAGAGAGAGAGAGAGAGAGAGAGAAGAGAGAGAGAGAGACAGATAGCGAGAAAGAGAAAGAAAACCCTCTCAGATCAACACTCCATTTCCGACTTTACTAACTTTTGTTTTTGTAACGTTGTTTTGCAATAACTGGTAAAAGACGTTCTTTCAATATTGACTGGACAGATAATCATAGACGCAGAAGAAATCGTGAAAAAATATTTTCTTATTTCCTTTTATCAGTCCGTATACTTTGCGATTAGGATCGAAAATATTCGCTTACAAATGTCAGTATCGTATGATTTACACAGACATTACAAGAATGTATATTACATATTAGGTAGCATAGTATACGGTACCATTTATTAATGTAATTATGCTTAATATACTGTGTTACATGACTAAGTTACTAGTCACTAAAAGGACTAAGAAAAAATGGCGTTACGTTAAGGTAACATTATAAAAATTGTAATTAAGAAAGATATATTTTTAAAATAGTAAGACATAAGAAATAAAAAGACTATTGTTGCTTTGATACATTGTTTATGTTATTATTACTGTTTATTCGGATATTTGCAATCATTTTTGTATATAAAGCGATACACAACGTTACGAGAGATCAACTTGAAACCTAAACATGTGTTTAATAAAAACAACGTTTTAATTAAAACGTAAGCGTAGATCTCTTGGCCTATGTAAAAATATTTAAAAACTAAGAAAAATACTCAGGAAAACCGCTCAGTGGTCAAACCAGGAAACTATAAAACTTGCAGGTGACTAGAAAACTACAAGTCACCAAGAAAATGAAACAAAATTCTGCGGTGTATACAAGACATAGTAAATAACGAACTGGTGTTTGTACCTGCCAACAGCGCGTGTAGCCTCCTCTATTTGATAAAGGTCACGACGCCTGCTGCCTCTTCTCTTTAATGACCCCCGTCTTAAACTATACTCAGAATTGTTTTCAGCAATAGCTTGGACACGATTACATATCAAAATCGTATCAAAATGATGGCAATTCAAAAATTTAGTAAGTAATTTTTATTAATTAATTAAGGAGTTCAAAGTTCACTTTTGTCTTATGAAATGAAAACAATTGTAATTTAAAATATTAATTTATCTACATTTTAACGCTATTTTCGATCCTTTAAAAAATGTGGCAAAAAGTTACATTTTGAGGGGTTCAAATATATTTTACTTTTATTTGTTTTATGGTATAGTTAAATTTTCTTCTCCGAAAAATACACTTTCACCACGTCAGCATAACAACTTTATATTATTAATATTATTTATATTTTTACACACTTTTGTAATATAAAAATTAATCTAATTGCTATGGAGCCATATGACCAAAATATCAAACAACCAAAAGTTCATTCAACCAAATTCTATACTAATATTTTGGCCCAATGAACTTTTGGTCATATGAACCATGTTTTTAAGAGGCGAGATCATATGACCAAAAGACCAAACAACCAAACGTTCATTCAACCAAATTATATTTTAATATTATGGTCGAATAAACTTTTGGTCATATGAACCATGTTTTTATTATTATTTTAAACACCATCATACTACTTACCCGGTCCAACTTAATTATTTAGCATTCAAGTGTTAATTCTATAACAGTGACGTTTTATACATTTATTATATATTGGTAGGTGTTAATAATAATTGCTTACATTACTTTAAACGCCGTCATACTAGTTATCCAGCCCAACATAATTATTTAGTATTCAAGTGTTAATTATACAACAGTGACGTTTTATTCGTGTATTACATATGGGTATGTAGTGTAATGGCGTGTATTATTAATTTAAATATCAGTAATGACACTGATCTATATGCAATAATAAAAAAAAACCGTGTTTTACAAAATATCCTCCTTTGAAGGAAATACGAACCTCGATGTTAATAAATCTCTAAGTTCTTACACAGTTTTGGTCGAATGAATCTTTGGTTGTTTGATTTTTTGGTCATATGAACCACTCTGTAAAAACATGGTTCATATGACCAAAAGTTCATTCAACCAAAATATTTAAGTATAATTTGGTCGAATGAACTTTTGGTTGTTTGATCTTTTGGTTATATGAGCTCCTCCCATCTAATTTACAGTTTTGTGGTTGTCACAGTGTCATTAAACGTTTTCACAGCAAATCTTTAAATTCCACCAAGAACCAGTCACCTGTTTAGGCATTTTATTGAACAATGTTTTTCTTCCCGCTTGGGTGTGCATTTCACAGTAAAATAACTCTGATTACAGTTGAAGATACATTTGATAAATTATTATGTAAAATATTGAAATGGCCTTGGATCAAGGAATCACCTAGTTTAAAGTTTTTATGTACGAAAAGTTTAGTTTATATTTATACGATAGTTTTCGTGTATGCAAAATTTGTTTTAAGTGAATTGCAAATCACGGATAGGTCTTCACAATGTGTGATAGTGAAGGAAAAGGAGGAAACTATGGTGAGACAGTGGGGACTCTACCTCTCCCTTTCACATTTTTTTCTCAATCTCACTAGTGTTCTTTAGCAGGCCGTTTGCTAAACGGCTGACCTATAACTTCGTACCAAATTTCAAAATAATCGGTCAATGCGTTTGGCCAAAACTGCGTAACAATAAAATAAACCATATTCCGAGCGGTCAGTTGAAGATATACCGATCGCTTCGCTCTGTCAATTGCAAGCTGCGGTTTGAACCAAAACAAGAAACAATCCTGATGGTTCGCGTACAATTATTAGACAAAACTGAGTGCTGAGTCAGTTGCAGCTGAAGCGATAAGGAACCGAAGCCGATATAGCTGGTAGGGGCAGGAGGGAAATAGTGGAATGCGGAAGCATTGTGCGCCGGGTTGCGTCACGATCTTAGAGGCGAGTTCCAAATCTTAGAGGTGATTCCATCCTTCAAGGTTTTGATATGGCGTTATGATATATTTATAGAAAATAATTTAAATCCAGTAAAGTTAAGATAGTTTTTATTTTCATGTTTTTAACGGTCTTGGTAAAAAAATGAACTTTTCTAAACGTTAGAACATGTGCAACTAAAAAACCTAAAATATGTTTTTTTTCATCTTCATGATTGGATAAGGTTAATTTACTAATTTCTTTTGCAGGGGCTCAACTGTTACTTAGTTCAATTCCCCCTTAAAGCAATAAAAAAGTGAGCACTTTTAAGCCCATATTTCGCAAGCTATTCATTAAAAACGTTTTTTATATTTTTTCTTAAAAACGTATTAATATGTTCATAGTTTTCAAAACCCAGATCTCGAAAATATAGTTCAAAATATATAGTATTCTTTTAAAAAGTGAAGGCGCGTTATTGAAATATTATTTTACACTAACCTAACATAAACTGTTAGTTAACGGCGTGAAACACGCCAAACCTTACTTTTCCATTTTATTTTACTTAATAACCTAATAGAGGCTGTTAACTGGCTTAAACCTTACGATAAGTAAAATATTGTGAAATGCAAATCGTCTAAATTACTGTTATTCAGTACACAATATACTTGAAATGTATTCATTAAACTCAGTCTTTGTAACAGTAGAAATAAAAAATACAATCAAATGCTTTAGCGCAACCAATTTTGGTAAAACTGTTGTAATAAAACAACGTTTGATTGTTCTACCGTTGTAAAATAATAAAAAGGTTAGCTCATAAGAAAGCAAAGAAACTAAACGCGAAAGGAGCAAGAAGCTACAGAAGTTCATGTGTGTTGGCGAGCTGATGTATGCCTCGATTTGCATTTAGAAAGGAATTTCACTGAGCAAAATGCATCCGGAATACAAATAAGCTGATGCTGTTGTCCTCAGACCAAACATCAAAACAGGTTACTAACTATAATTGGACGTATAAAAGCTATGACGTTATACAGTGTGTAAAATTATGATTGGACAAAATGTTTAAACATATATGATAACTTTCGTGACATCATATCTCAGATTATAGGACAGAGAATGACATATTTAATTATAAATGTTTAACAATTAAAATGTCTTAAACAGTTTTTTTTTAATTGTCTAGATGTATTTTATATTAATAGCGGTTAATGATTTAAAAGTGTTTATTTACAACATTTACGATAATGTATTAAAAGATTCTTGTAAATACCACTGGTTTTGTAAGAAATGTATATCATTATTTAGATTAAAAATAAATAACCCGCGTAGTTATAATTACTATAGCAGCCTAATATTCTACACGGATTTTATACAGTAGCAGGAATCAAGTTCACGTATTCATAAAAAGCGAAGTTATTTTCATTATTGCAACATAGCCACCGGACCACATATTTAAGTAATTAGGTTTATGACCTATTTTTCCGTCAGTAGTCTGCCTACTCACCTCGTAAAGGCTACCGCGGTTTCGAATCTCTAACGTTTCATCTTCAGGCCGTGATACAAAATGTTAAATCCCTCTGTCGAGGTCGTCACAAATTCAAACAAAACATTTAAAACATACGTCACAAACACTGAGCACAATTACACGATTAAAATACATACGATGAAATATGGTTTGGCCAAACGACTCGTATGTCGTTACATTCCGGACTGAACGACATGTTACGGAGTCCTGAATGTAACGACATACGAGTCGCACGTATAGTTTGGCCAAACCAAATTTCATCGTATGTATTCTAATCGTGTAATTGTGCTCAGTGTTTGTGATGTATGTTTTTAATGTTTTGTTTGACTTTGTGACGACCTCGACAGATGGATTTAACATTTTGTATCACGGCCTGAAGATGAAACGATAGAGTTTCGAAACCGCGGTAGCCTTTACGAGGTGAGTAGATAGACCACTGAAGTTATTTTGCTGTAAAATGTAAAAATGTTCAAAGGTATGCTTTAATATATGTCGGTATAGTAGTAAACTGAATAGCTTACAATTATTCGTAATTGAATGTCAGGTAAACAGTTAATCGGACGTATAATTTGAAATTATAATTATTAAATTTTTAAAAACAATATCCTAAAAATCATACTCGGAGAAAGTAATAAATTAGGTGCAAACATTTGATTACAAAAATAAGCTCTTTTTGTAGAGAAATATCACATAAATAATGTGTGTGTGTGTGTGTGTGTGTGTGTGTGTGTGTGTGTGTGTGTGTGTGTCTAAAATCTAAAATACATAAATATAAAAGACACATTGTTTGTATAACGCTAATTTGCAAATTTTGATGACCATATTTTCAATAGTAACATCAGATTGTCCTAAAAGGTTAATATGAATCAAATTTTCAGCAGTAAGGGTTTTTAAGATTTTATGTTCGTTAAAATGATGTCATTTTATTAATCTTCATGTTCGTTATTTTTACTACAATTTATTAACTAATTATCAGCTGATGTATAATTTAGTTGTTTCCGACTTGCTATCTAAACGTTTGTTTTTATTAAAATACGAAATATATAAAATTTTAATTTCAAATTATTTTAGATTTTAATTTTTAAATATGAACAATATATGAGTAAGATGAGTAAGATCTGACGAAACTATATTTTTTGAAAAATTAAGCCAATTTTGGAAGTTTTTTACCGGTAGTTCTCTTTGCGGAATATACATTTATTTTTACGTAAAGAATATATTGTTATTTATTTAAAACAGTTGTAAATTATCTCGACAAAACCGACGTTTGTGCAATTTCATACTACAAAACAGCTTGAAAACTGATTTTTTTAAATATATACAAACAGACGGGCAGAAGTGAAAAAACATTTTCGTCGTAACACCATATATCGAACAAAATCTCAAATTTAATTTTTACCAATATATTATGTAGTGGTGAAAATAATGTAGTCTATGTAGGTTTTGTAGGCTGTTAAGTGCAGCTCGCTACAGAGGAAGTAATAAATTCTCAAAGTAAATAACCAACTGAAGTACGAAGCGAGAGAAAATTTGACTTTATGATTAATGGAACTACAAACCGTTGAAGGAGGGATAATCAATTACCGACGAAATAAGGAAAAATATTATTTTTAACCGTTTCTTTTCTAACAACATTATAAGGGTTAGTAAAATAAGGGGATGATATTTTATACATTTAAAATTATATCAGGAAATAACTTTATTGTTAGCAGATTTGTGCCTTAGTCATTTGAAGTCTATTTACAACCAAATTGTTTTGTTATCATAAGCTTTACATGTTAAGCTAATATCATCCCCCCCACTTACAAAATATTGGAACATCCATTTATTGAAACCCATTTATTGAAATCCGTAATCTTGAGATGAGAATCGATTTTTACAATACGGGGACAGATCATACTTAGGGAAAACCTCAGCCATATCGTACTTCCGTCACGGACGAAATCATTGATGCTGTTCGGAATGGACGAAGACAGATATATATATGCAGATGAACTCCAGTTGAGTTTATATTTGATCAATATATATATATATATATATATATATATATATATATATATATATAGAGAGAGAGAGAGAGAGAGAGAGAGAGAGAGAGAGAGAGAGAGAGAGAGAGAGAGAGTATATATATATATATATATATATATATATATATATATATATATATATATATGAGGCGTATTTATCTTGGCAAACGCAGACCTGAAACTAGGAAATAGTGTCACAACACTTTTTGAGAAGTAGTTTACAATTTTTATAAATGCATACATATATGGGCTTTATAATTTTTTCCCAATTCAATATAAACCTAAGGTCCACAATCGAACGATTTTGTACCCAAGGAACGCGTTGAACTGTTAAAAATATCAGACAAAAATAACATTAAAATTGCACTTACTACCTTACACTCAATAAAATATTTTATTGTGTTAAAAATTCGAAGTGATAATTTATACAGATTTTAATGCTACTCATAGTGATAAATTGAATTCTGGACACTGTTTAAGATACGTGAAATTTTTCTTTTTTCGGAAATTTACTTATATTATCATAATGGAAACCGCCACTTGACACGAATTTAAGAAAATTTAGAACACAAAATCTGATTAAAAATTTAAAAAATAAAATCCAATTGAATCTTTTCTGTTAAAAATTACTTTATTTTTCCAAAAGAACGTAGTGTAATCAGATATAAACTTTTACAGGAAGTAGAAATTACGTATACATTTTTTCCAAGAAAGTTCTTGCTTATAAATAACTAGAGATTATAAGAAATCAAAAGAAAAAGTTTACTAATTTCGGTTGAAGGAGTTTTAAAGATATTCGAACTAATATTGCGGTTACAATTTATTTGTATTTGGGAGCCCTAAAGAAACATAATCATCACTATTGCAAAAAAACTAAGAAGGAATTTTTGAAAATATACCTTACAATCTTTGTAAATTTGAAATTCAAAATTATTTTTCATCCACATTTGAATTAGACCATTTATCTTAACTGGTATGTTTTTACAAGTTATTAATAGACATAAATTCTGTAAATGCGATTTCCGCAAAGTCGCCGGACAATTGAGGAGAATTTTAGTAAGAAGTTTAATTTGACTAGGTGTTTGAAGTCCTTTGTCAAAATAATGTTAACCGGAAAAACACGTCACCTCTTTCTTTAAAACAAAATCCATTGAAAGTTTAAATTAAAATCTTCATACTCAGGTAATATTATGACGTATTGAGCACTAACAAAATTGTTGGTTGTAGCAAATAGACCAAACACAGATAAACATCAATGGCGGAAGTTCTGTATTCAGTCATTACTCATCTGTGGGCACGGACGTATTTAATTTGTCGTTACGGTTATTTGCCCTTCGGTTCCTGCCAATTATTTTTCCAATCAATATCAAATTGCGTTTAAATTGCGTCACAACTGTTATGATACTTTGCCCTAATTTTCTTCAAATATTCTACAAAACAATTCAATTAACTTATTCTAATTTAAAGGTTTTATGAAAACTCGTAGTGATTGTTTAAACTCAGCATTTTAAAGAGATTTCTTAACAAAAATATTAAATGAGTGGAAATAAACATAGTATTTATAAATAAAAACGCGCACGCATATATATTGTATTATATATATATATATATATATATATATATATATATATATATATATATATATAATATCATATCACTACACAAAAATCAGACACTACAACACAGTCATAAAACCGGAGGTATTATATGCAAGCGGGACGCTAGCACTCCACACAAAATACTACCATGGAGGGTATTTTGAAGGAAGAACGCAAAATCTTGAGGAAGATCCTTGGCCCGAGATTAACAGAAGATGGATACAGGTTGCACTCCCGGAAGACCACAGAGAAGATATCGAACCTGGCAGCAGATATCAGAAGAAGGAGGCTTCGGTTCTATGGACACATCAGTAGACTCCCAACAACGAGACTTGCCAACAGAATCCTTAAGTATATACATGGTGTCAAATCAACAACGTCGTGGATCGCACAAGTCAGAATAGACCTACATGACGCAGGAATAGACTCAACAGATGTTGAAGATAGACACGCATACAGGAGAAAGATGCTCGGTTGGAAGGTCCCAGAGAATGAAATCCCAAAGAGAGCAGGGGTAAAATGGACGGAGGAGCGGAAGAGGATCCATGGGGACAGGATGGGGGAGGTGTGGAGGATTAGAAGGAACAAGACATGAGTCGGAGTGCTTTGCGTGATCCAACAGGGTCTATGCGCAGATAATATATATATATATATATATATATATATATATATATATATATTCCATCTAGGAAAGTCAAAAACTAGTCAAATGAAGTTGAAAATTATAACAACATGGTTAAACACCTACCTATATATACAATTTCTGAAGGTCAAATTTGAAAATAATATTAAGCAGTAAAAATATGGTTTTAGGCTTATTTTAAAAGACAGTCCCAAATTTGAAGGAAAGTGATACTTTTTTCTAAATTATGCGTTTAGGAAGAGATACAAATGGCGGAAATTTACATAAGATTTTATTGGTAATGATCAGCTGTAAACAGTAATTTGTTCTATTATTGATTTCTATGGTAACAGTTTAAATAATAAAATTTAATGAAATCTTTATTTTGTAGGATTGGCCCACGAAGTGGGCAGGTGTACCACCAAGTAATATTTAAAATAGTATGCGTTATAGTTTAAATGTATTAAATAGAGAGAAAAATTAATACTTGCAATTTTTCATTTCAATTCAGAAAACAGGATATTTTTTACGTCTGGAAACTGAAAACAGATGTGTCACTTTATTGGGATTGCAAACTAAAAGTTTCCAAAACGAAATCACGCGGAACAAAATTCCTTTCAGAGCGCAGGGCTGTTCGGATGAAAACAAGTGAAATAGTTTCAAACGGAACCATGGCGCCAGTTTCCGGAAAGAAACTTTTATCAAGTGTTTGCAGTCAAACACGAACAAGTACTGCTCTTTTTCCAACTCTATTGTGAACACTACAATATTTCTGTCTGACTGTTTCACTTCCAGCTGTAAAATAATAGGATTATTTGCAGGAAACCAATTTTGGTTGGAAAATTATTTTTTTAATTAGTCACCCGAGACCTAGAAATTATCGCAAATATTATTTTTATTTTTCTGTCTTATAAATTATTTTTTTATGACTTTTTATATATTTCAAATTTTTTATGCGACACGAAACAGTTTTATTACGTCATCAGATCTCTGTTTACAATCATTTTAATGATTGATTTTATTGGAGTTTAGAACATTATATTTTTATCTTTTTCTAACCCTCCATGGATGATTTTTTATTAAAAAAAAAAATTTTTAGAAGGGTGTCAAAAGTAAAATTACTAATTCTGCATTATTTCACATCATGACGTCAGCTAAACAGTTACATGCCGCGATAAATTAATATTAAATTTGGCAAATATTTCGTTGCAGAATAATCTTTTGAAGAACCAATCAGTTCCGTTTTAAAGTTGGCAGTCCTGTCCTCCAGGGTACTGAAATGTTCACTGATCCTTATACGTAAAATAGATTTTTAGAGGACATTATATTAATATCAATATATAGGCACGATTCGTATTATATGTTGGAAATTTTATAATTTGCAATTCATTCAAACTCCATTTGAATTCCTAGTAAAAGTTTGATTCCTAGTCAAAGTTTATTTCCTAGTCAAAGTTTGATTCCTAATTAAAGTTTGATTATTAGTACAAGTTTTATTCCTAGTCAAAGTTTGATTCTTAGTCAAAGTTTTACTTCTAGTGAAATTTTGATTCCTAGTAGAAGTTTGATTCGTAGTCAAAGTTTGATTCCTAGTCAAAGTTTTACTCCTAGAAAAAGTTTGAGTTTTATTAAAATTGTGATTCCTAGTAAAAGTTTGATTTCTAGTCAAAGTTTTACTCCTAGTTAAAGTTTGATTCCTAGTCAAAGTTTTACTTCCAGTTAAAGTTTGATTCCTAGTCAAAGTTTTGATTTCTAGTCAAAGTTTGATTTCTAGTAAAATTATGATTCCTAGTCAAAGTTTGATTCCTAGTAAAAGTTTTTTACTTCTAGTCAAATTTTGATTCCTAGTCAAAGTTTGATTCCTAGTCAAAGTTTGAGTTCTATTAAAATTGTGATTCCTAGTCAAAGTTTGATTCCTAGTCAAAGTTTTACTTCAAAGTTTGATTTCTAGTCAAAGTTTGATTTTTAGTAAAATTGTGATTCCTAATCAAAGTTTGATTCCTAGTCAAAGTTTTACTTCTAGTCAAAGTTTGATTCCTAGTCAAAGTTTTACTTCTAGTCAAATTTTGATTCCTAGTCAAAGTTTGATTTCTAGTCAAAGTTTTACTCCTAGTTAAAGTTTGATTCCTAGTCAAAGTTTTACTTCTAGTTAAAATTTGATTCCTAGTCAAAGTTTGATTTTTAGTCAAAGTTTGATTTCTAGTCAAATTGTGATTCCTAGTCAAAGTTTGATTCCTAGTCAAAGTTTGATTTCTAGTCAAAGTTTGATTTCTAGTAAAATTGTGATTCCTAGTCAAAGTTTGATTCCTAGTCAAAGATTGATTCCTAGTCGAAATTTTATTACTAGTAAAATCCGTTTATCTGTTTAAACTACTTATAAAAAAATTATACAATTTAAAAAAATTGAATTAAAATAAAATTTAAGCTGACGTCTGTGATCAGAAAATAATTTATTTAGACAAATATTATTTTCGCGTTTGAAAAGTTTCAAACCGCCCAATTATTTTTTATTGGGCGTTTCCTCAATATTGTTTTCTTCAACAAATAACACAAGTTGACCCTATTTCCAATCGCTTCCTCCCAGTGATGTTTATCATGCAATGTATATCTTCCTTCACCAAAGAAGCAGTTAGGTATTCCTGCCTCATTTTTTTCGGTTTCTGTAGTATCCATAATATTGTCCATCATTGTCCCTAAATAAATATTTCATGAACTACAATTCGTTTTCCATTTATTTATTTTAGTAGCTCGCCAATTATCTAATACTTCATTTGCTTTTTTTATTTAAACCACAAAATTATAACTGAATAATTTAATATGACATGAAAACTAATATAAAATTCTTAATTTTTGTTTTAATTTATGATAAGCAATTTCTTCATTGAAAAATGTTTTTCTATTACTAGTAATTTCTGTATGATACTAGTAAATAATTATGAGTTGTTCTACAATGTTTTAATATATAGCTTGAAAGATCAAGTATGTCAATGTTTACGTTCACAGTTAAGCCGACACAAGTATTTATTAATGAATGCCATAAACAGTTCACAAATTATTATTTAATTCTTTAAATCTGAACGTTGCATTACAAAATATAAAAAATGCTAACTTTAAAATTAAAATATTGTTTTTATAAGATGTTTTAAGAATATTCTTAATCTCCTAGAATATTTCTAAATCTCATTTAACATGCTATACAGTTTTGTAACATGTCATTAAAATATAAACAAAATTAGCATATTTTTAAAAGTAAAGAGTAGTGAGATAATAAAAAAATAGATTTTCTTGCAAAAGTAGCAGAGCTAATTTTAAAAAAGTTAATAATTACTTAAAAAAGTTTGTAGATATTCTTTCATTATTTATTTTTTGTAAAAAATAATACTTGTATACGAAACATTTCCAAACCTTTTCGAATTCAGAAATAAATAAATTTATTTATCACAAATACAGCCTAAACAGATAGATAACAAATGTCTTATAGGAAAGTGCACTTACAGCTGATCATTTATTCAAGAACGTTGCTCAAACCGCCCTACTGTAGTAGATTTACTTACTTTACATAAATAAAGACCTGACTTTGGTGCAGCATTATTAGCCTACGTTTTGGAAGGGGAACATATTATAAGTGATTAGACTCAGTGTATTTTATGATGCTTTTTATTTTTCAAATGATGTTTTACCATTGATGTTATTATTCTACTTCTGTTACTTAAAAACGATTTTTAATTTCTCATTTTACCGAATGTGTAGAAAGTAGAAAGTAACCACGACGCAAAAATTATTTTGAAAAAAAAAATAATTACACATAACAGAATTTCGATCTTACATTTTTTAAATCTGATTCTATCACATTAAAATCTGAGTAATTCGGCATTTCAAACAATTTGTAATTGAAAATGTCAGTTTAAACAAATTTTTACGCTAATTATTATTCTGAAATGAAATTTTCAAATCGTTTATGATAACAAAATTAATGATTTTTTAAAATTTAAAATAACCGATACTTCAAACGATTTCACTGATTCTGCTGTGTCAGGAAACTAATCAAAGATATTATTAAAATTATGTTTTTGTGTCACGTTTGTATAAAATCGATCAAAATTTGCGAACAAAAGAGTAAAATAATATTTACACATTGCTGAATACTAAATGCATTGTCCAATATCAATTATATTTATCAAGTTAATAAATGTTACCCATTTATCGAAACTGTTTTAAATATTTTTTTAAATATATATGTTTTGAAGCAATTTTTCTTTGAAGGTTTTTGATTCAAAATTACCGTTAAAGTATCTCAGCAAATCGTATAGTTCATAAACAAACGTAGGCCAAATTTTAACAAAAATGTACTGCTAAAAATATTTTACGTTTATAGAAAATTAAATTCAGAACTCTTAGGATAATGGTAGACTATCTTTTGGGAAATATAAAATTGAGACTTTAAATGTAGAAATATATTATTGCACCACTGAGATCAGTTTGGAACAAAGAAAATAAATTGTTTTGCAGCAAGTTTCTAGGGATTTGATTGGTTATTGCACATTGTACGGTTAAACTTTTCGACAACCAATATTTTCCTGGGTGCAATCTATATTCTAGTTTACTATCTTACATTCCAAAATTTATATTATAGAGGTAAATAACGATTTAACAAATAAATTGTGGAGTATTATCTCCACAATATAATAAATCAATTTAAAATACAAAAAAATTAATGTTTAATGAAATAATAAACTTTTTTAATTATTAATCTCTTTTACTAAATTATTTTATTTTAAAATTCAAAGTGTTTTACAATTACCGTAATAAACAGCACAGTTGTAAAAGTAAAGGTGTTTCATGTACGTTGAAATAAATTATTAGAAAACATAAATTATGTTAGCCTGTGTGTGGTAACTCCGCATTGAGTACTAATAATTTATACTTAAATTTAAAAAATAATTGGTTTTGTTTTGTTTAAAATTTATTTAAATTGTTCAAAACCTTTTTATAGCTTGCTATTCGAACAAAAAGAAAATGGGATGAAGCTTTAAATGATAACGGCTTGTTTTCTGATGCTGTATCGTATATTCTGGAAAACACAAAACGCCATACTCAGTTATACGTCGTTTTTATACGATACTAAGCACTAAAGACTACTACGATACTAAGCATTTAAGTCCATATTTTTTACATATTTGAATGAAAATGATTTTTATTTGTAATTGTTCGGAATTACTGGAATTATAGTAACAAGTAGGCAAGTTTCAACTCACATAATATTTAACGTAACTTTAATAGTTTAAGAAACAACAATAATATTCCATGAATATAAATTTGAAAATATTTAATTCTTTCCTGCGAAATTCTAAATTGTGAGCTATCAATTAAAAAAATAGAAATCCGGATTTCTTTTAAAAACTTGTCATTAGATTTCACTCAATACACTGGTTCAATCAAAAATCAATTTTTGTGTGATGTTTAAATCAAATCTGACCAAAATAGCGAGCCTAGTGTGATTTAGAGTACTAACTCACAAGTGCACGCACGCACGCGCGCACACACACACACACACACACACACACACACACACACACATATATATATATATATATATAATCATTCTAAAAGTAAGGATCGGTGCTCATTTCAAGGTTCCAGGCTAAGGTATTATGATGGATACTAAAATAGTTCGTTATTTAAATTGAAATTCGCTAAAAAAAAGTTATTTTTAAGATACATTACTAAGAATATAACATCTAAAGAAATAAAATTATGAATATTTCTATTAATCTTCCAAACCGTATCGGGCTTTGTAAGATTGTACTTAATCCCTTTGTTTAAATTCACTTTGTTTCTCCATTTTGATAGCCTGTCTTGGAATTTTCTAAACTATCTACGCTATATGTCAGCTAATCCAAAAATCTATAACGTGGCTTATTTCTTTTTGATGGAGAATAGAGAGGCTCTTAAGTTTCTGTTCCACTAATCGAACTCATATATTATGATGAATTTTAAAGGCGAGTTCAATATTTAGAATTATATATTTTGTTTATGAAAAAATATTACAAGATATAGAATAATAACAAGCCATAGATAAACCACTAAAACTGTGATTAATGTATAGAGAAATTAAACACATACGGTGCATGTGGTTACAATTAAAACAAATAAGTATTGTTATAAACATAATAGTAAGGTTTAGTTTGATATAGGCTACATACAAAACATGTGGCAAAAAACGTACAAATGTCTAAAAATAATTTATTATAATAAAATCAACAAAAATATTATTTGAATAAATAATATGGGAGCCTAACAAGAAATGTTTAACCTTGGAATAAAATTTCAATTCAAGACTGTTAATGACTTAAATGTAAAGTAACCCCAAGTAGGTTGAGCAACAATAAAAGGTAATATGAGCCATGCAATTATAACTGTGAGTTAGAGTGAAGAAAACTTTACTGAATTAGAAATTAATAAATTTCAAATTAATTGTAAGAAATTTAATACATATTTTATTTATAATTTAATGAATCGAAGATTTAATTTTAGCTTTGGCGAGGAGTGAATACAAAACAAATTGTCACTAAAGTAACGAAAATTTGAAACGGAAACGCGCAAACGAATTTCGTCTCTCCATTTCTCTCTCTTTCTTTCTCTTCCTCCTTTTCGATAACAGTACACGCACATTATATGAAAACATGGCTTTGTTTTTCTTTCGGTATTTTTCCTTAATTGAAGAACACGTGCACGTTGTAAACGTTTATAATGCAATTCGAAATTAATATAAACGTTTACAATAATTATTGTTAATATTGCTAGTTTTTAATAACATAACCTTAACCTTATTATAGTCCATAAGATGTTCAATGAAGTCAGCTGATTGTTAGGAATTAATATAAAACAACTGATCTTATACTACAACTACAGCAAATAATATCTATGCCAGGTTCACGTATTTATTTATTTAAACAAAACAAGATATTTATGAACTTATCTACAAACTCATGTAATTATGTATTCAGCTACGATAACATTAACAAAAAAGCTTCGCTTCTGTAGGTGACTCTCCGAGTTTCACACGTGTACTTTTTATTTATATGTAATTATAAATATGAGTATAGATAAGTCTGGGTTTCCAATCAATAATCCCAGCTTTAAGTAGGATAACACAAGTAGGAACTAAATTAAAAATAAACTAATTTATATTTAAAAAATTAGTTGTTTTAATGTAAATGTTGCAGGAAGACTGTTCTGAAATGTAAATATAAGAGAAGTTATTTTTATTGTAACGTATGTATTAATATATATATACTTACTTAATATATATATATACCTTATATTATATATATATATATATATATATATATATATATATATATTATATATATATATATATATATATATGTATATATTATATGTAACAATATATATATATATATATATATATATATATATATACTTTTATAATAAAAGTGTTCATTTATAATATTAAAAAAATGTTATTTAAATATGTATATATATATATATAATATATATATATATATATATATATATATATATATATATATATATATATATATATATATATTATAATTTTCCAGTGGAAATTTTATAATAACGTCTTAAATAGGCGGAAAGTTAAAGTACTAATAAATGAATTAATTTATCAGAATTAAATTTCTGATAAATCAATGAAAGTTTCAGTGAACAACGTTTGTGGTATGAAACTAAACGCGAGTATATAATAAACACGAAAACAAAAGCTAAATTAGTTGTCGGGGCGTACAAAGTTTGGCGTGTGTTATTCATTATACTTGTTTAAAGTTTTTATACAGGCAAAGTTTTTTAATTCAAAACCGCCACCTACACACGTACTAATAAATTACCAAGTCAACAGAGGGGACATTAAGTTAAGTGGATTTTGTGATGACTGTATTATTTGAAATAATGAGAAAATTTAACGTTTATACATTTAAAATTACCGAGTAAAATTCAATTACACTCTTACTCTCAGAAAGTCATTTAACTTTGTGTTATTGTGGACAATGACACAATAAAGTTTGTAGTTATGTTGTGCTTTGAATAAAGTAATTTAAAGTTTTAACTTTTACTAGATTTCATCCAATACACAAAAACTTCAGTAAGTAGTATTGTTATTTACAAAAATGTATATAATGGATTTTGATCAATTTATTTGTTTTGTGTTAACTGAGACCAAAAATGTATTTTTCTGTTTAGATGTT
Source organism: Callitettix versicolor (assembly GCA_022606455.1). Classification (NCBI taxonomy): domain Eukaryota; kingdom Metazoa; phylum Arthropoda; class Insecta; order Hemiptera; family Cercopidae; genus Callitettix; species Callitettix versicolor. The sequence goes on from CM040191.1 coordinate 43,735,687, forward strand.
TTTCTAATTGTTTCCTTCCCCCGCAACAAATACGATATGTTGGTTGTTAAAGACAAGATCAGGATATTAATGTATAAGGTTTTATTCAATTTTAGGATTTATTCAGATTTATAAATTAAAACAGAGTATCAACTGATTTACTGTGAACCCAAATTAAATAATTAAACGCTGACCACCGTCGACATTTCTTTTTTCCGCTTTTTTTTGTGAACTGTATAACGTTAGTCAGCTGTAAAGTTGTCATGTCCATAAATTGTAGTATTCGTATATATATATATATATATATATATATATATATATATATATATATATATATATATATATATATATGAGCTGCTTCACAAAGAAACCAATTACAATTCGCAGGTGCTAGTAATTTCTGTCATTAAAAGCGGTCTGGAAACGACTTTTTACTATTTACCTGCGTTTTTATTAAACAATTTAAATATCATAAATAGTAGGGATGGGAACTTCTGCTTTTTCAAAAATATCAACGAACTGTTTGTTTGAAAAAAATAACTGTTTGGAAAAACAGTTTGAAAAAACAGGTTTAGAAAAATGAAACTCGAAGTTGTATTAGCAGCTAAAACATAAGCACAAACTATCAGTTTTCTAAGACTACTTTTTCATTCCCATTACCACCATGTCCTTAACTGTTTTTGGGTGTAAAACATTTAGAAAAAAATAATTAAATGTGGTAATAATTAAATTACATTCTCAAAACTTAATACATATGTATGCCATTTTATATTTACAAAATGCAATGAATTTCTAATAGAAGCATTATTTTTTTCTTAAAAATTAAATAGCCTTTGCATATTTACTGAAATGCAAACAATTTAGAATATTTTTAGTTGATTAAAAAATATTGATGATTGATAATAAATATAAAAAATACGTTTAAATAAAATTAGGTTATGTATTTACAAATTAGGTTATGTATTAAAATTAGGTTATGTGAGATGTTACTGTCATATTTTTATTTGGGAGAAAGTAGGTTCTCATTTTTCAACACTGAAAAAAGTAACCTTAATAAGTAAAATATAGTAATAAGAACATAGGCCAAATATGTTTAAATAAAATTGGCTCTATATAGTTACAAAATTATAGGTTATTAACATTAGGTTATTACAGGTTAATAATAGGTTATTAATCTAAAATTATTCAAGATATACACGAGAGTAGATATTGTGAATTTTAAAAAGTCCACACATCCAATAAATAATTAAAAACTATGCACTTAATTCTAAAAACATAAAAAAGTAAAAGAAAACTTTCAAAATTGTCCACTAAATATTTTTAAATTTCTAAACACAAAATAAACTACGGAGAAAAACTAATATAAAACACAATTATGGCTGTTTTTACAGTTTAAAAAAATGTTTGAACAACAAATTTTACATTTAAAACTTTCAAACAACTCGCAACAAAATAGAGATAAACTTTGACAACGCCCAAACAGTTCTTACTTCACTACGTTGCAACAAGAAATAGGGGGAAAAAGTATAGCAAATAGCAAGTTACAGAAAAGGAGTTTGTACTGTTGTCAACAGTTTAACAGGAAAATAGCAAGAAAAAAGTTTTAGCGCTTGCGGCAACGTTCGAATATAACGTAGGTGTTAGGGAAGCCCAAACTGTTGTTCCTTGTTTAACAAATAACGATCCAGTCCAATTCAAACTATTAGTTTCCGTTTGGCAAAGCAGTTTGTTTTTCGTAAATAGAATAACAGTTAGTTTTAACAATTTGGAGTTTTCTTACCCATCTCTAATAAATAGCTTAACCGACTGAGTTCAAATTACACCATACTCATCAATTTAAAGACCTTAGTTTAAAATGTTTTTTAGACTAATGAGGACGACGGATCAGCATTAACGGTAATAATAAATGCAACGGAAGTAACTGCGTTTCAAACCAACAGCCTTGTGGTGCGCAGTTCAGAGACGCAGCACAATGAACGATGCCTTAGCCATATCGACCTCCGAGTTTAATGTTTATAAAAACTAAAACACAATTACGTGTTTATCAATATTGACAAAAATAAGTTTTGTTTCTTGTTTGATTTCCTATTGAATGTTATACCTATCAGTTCTATTGAACAAACTGATGACAGTAAAACAGAATCCATTATTTCTCCCTAATATAAGAAAAGTATGTATTTGCATCTCCCTATAATATTTGTATGTATTTGTGTAGTGATTTTTCCAAAACTGTTTATGAAATCTACTTTTTGTTGTCATATACAGATTTTGAAGTTTTATAATTATATTATATTAATTATACGAGGTATGTTCAGAAAGTAACAAGAATTTTAATTTTTCGAACAAAACATTTATTTATTCATCTACACTGATTTTGTCGTCTTCAGAATAGTCCGCATTGGAGATTGTGCACTTGTGCCAGCGCTTCTTCCAATCCTCGAAACACTTCTCAAACTCGATCTTTCAGGTAGCCTATAATTCTTTCAGCGATGCGCTTTATGTCATCTACGGCTGTAAAACGACGGCCCTTTAAGGTTCTCTTTATTTTTGGAAATAGGAAAAAGTCACACGGAGCCATGTCTGGCGAATATTGAGGCTGGGGCATCGTTACAGTACTGTTTTTGGCCAAAAATTCACGAACAAGCAATGAAGTGTGAGCTGGTGCATTATCGTGGTGCAAAAGCCATGAATTGTTTTTCCACAGATCCGGGCGTTTTTTCGGATTACTTCAAGCAAACGGCGTTGAACTTGTAGGTAGTACTCCTTATTGACTGTTTCACCTGGTGGCAAGAATTCATGATGCACTATGCCATTAATATCGAGGAAGCCAGTGAGCATAACCTTCACGTTTACCGTACTCGTCGAGCTTTTTTCGGTCTTGGCGAGCCACTTGGATGATTGAGCCTTAGTGTCGACGTCATATCCGTAAACTCATGTTTCATCACCTGTTATAATACGTTTCAGTAATTGTGCATCGTCGTTGACTTCATTTAGTGACTCCTGAGCAACTTCCATTCGCCGCTGTTTTTGTTCAAAATTCAACAATTTTGGAACGAATTTTGCTGCCTCGCGTTTCATACACAAAACACTGGAAACAATGTCGACATGATCCAATCGATATGCCAACATCATCAGCGACCTCTCGAATTAGGATTCGGAGATTGTTCATAACCATTTCTTTCACTTTTTCCACGTTTTCGTCGGTTGTTGATGTGCTCGGACGTCCAGGGCGTTCGTCATCTTCAACGTTTTCACGGCCTTCTTGGAAACGCTTATACCACTCGTAAACTCTTGCTTTACTCATAGCAGACTCACCATAGGCTTTTGTTAACAATTCGCACACTTTGTTACACTTTATTCCATTTTTTACGCAAAATTTGATACAAATTCTTTGATCCATTTCTTTTAACAAACGAAAATCGCCGAGCTCATAAAAACACGTCTAACCTTAGTGGCTGTCACAGACAAAGTCAACAATGAAAACAGCTGAAAGTTTTATCATACTTCAAGGGCATGTATACCAACATAATAAAAAAAATGTTTGACAATCGGACTCTCCAAGCCCGCGAAATTATAAATTCTTATTTTCTGAACACACCTCGTAGATGACATACTTGTGGAAATTCGGTTTTATATAAAACATAACAAAACTTGCGCGATTATCACGTAGTAAAGTTTTTCAGCTAGGTTTTATTGTTTATTGGATTAAATAGTCAGCTGATTTTATAAACTAAATTTTATTTTTTGTGAATCAGCTGTTTCTATGATTTCGTTGTTATTAAACTGGCGTAATGAATTAGATAAAAAATATTGAAGTTAACTCGATATTCCTGTAGCATAATAAGTATAAAATAGTAATTTTATAAAAAAACATTTATTGTAAATTACGTTCTTGTAAAATAGAGTGTCATCAAGCAATAACACTAACTTGAACAACATATGAATTGAATGTTTCCATTATTTTATTTTACATTTTACAAACGAAAACCTTAACATTTGTGTAACTTCGGACCCGTCGGGACTTTAACCTTTGCAAGCAATGTTGAATAGACTTGTTAAACAAAGGTTAGAGAGATATGTTTAAAAAAATACATTGTTCCAATTGAAGCTATTGTTTGTGCCACAGCAAAAGCGACATTTAAAAAATATATTACTTTAAAATTTTTATTAAAGATCTTCGTAAAATTCTGAAACAAATGAACTAAATTTGTTTTTTATTACTTAGTTTAAAACAATTATTTATAATGACAATTAATTACTTTTATTTCTATAGTATTTTTCTTTAGTTTTTACTTCATTAGACTAGTGAAGACAGCGTAACATACAGAATAGAACTGTAGTAACTAGATTGAAACGACTGAAAACAATTTTAAAACTAAATTTTAAATTTTCCTTTGAGACCACAACAAATTGGAATTTGCTATCAAAACTTTAAACAATATGGAATTTCCTAATAGACCCACAGACAAATTGAATGTTGTAGGATTGTTTGTTGAAGTTCCATTGAACTGCCCGCAACTACAGTCCTAACAACGGACCCTACAATGATTTAATTTGTTAGAAGAGGTCACTAATGCAATTAAATTAATGTCATTAAATAAAAACATGATTAAAATTTTTAGATGCCACACGTACTTGTATTGTGGTTACTTATTTCGACGCGAACGAATAAAAGTAAAAGTTAATAAATGCAAAACGAATTGCATAAACTTTCTCACTTTCAATTATTTTCGTTTCAAATATTTTTTCAAAACCAATTTATCATATTTTTCAAAAATTTTGTTCACGTATGTATGAAGATTACCATCTCAATATTATAACAAATTTAAAATTTTTTAAAAAATATAGCACAAGAATAAATTTAAAAAACACATTTAGAATTATTTTATGATTTTTTTTAGAAAAAGCCTACTCCTAAAGTGTAAATTTCTTTAATTTCAATTTTACTAAACTTACTTTAGTTTTAAATATCTATACATGATTAAATGTTTGACAAACGTTTGCTTAGCCAATTTTGATCAATTTGGATGACATTTTTAGTTAAATACCTACATAAAATCAAATTGCGATTAGTAAAGTAATCCATAAGTTTTTCTTTAGGTACTTAAAAACTTCATTTCAGCAAAAGTTTAATAAAAATCGTGAATTTCGATGTTTAGAAAATTTAACTTTTAAGATTTTTATCAAAAAAAATCTGTTTTTTAAAATGATGTTATTAAAAAGGTGATTTCTAGTTCGAAAAAATAATGTGTAAATGTCAACACACACACACACACACACACACACACACACACACACACACACACACACACACACACACACACACACACACACACACACACACACACACACACACACACACACACACACACACACACACACACACACACACACACACACACACACACACACACACACACACACACACACACACACACACACACACACACACACACACACACACACACACACACACACACACACACACACACACACACACACACACACACACACACACACACACACACACACACACACACACACACACACACACACACACACACACACACACACACACACACACGAATTGATATGTACAATAAACCAACATGTGTGTGTGTGTGTGTGTGTGTGTGTGTGTGTATATATATATATATATATATATATATATATATATATATATATATATATATATATGTATGTATGTATGTATATAATATTTATTATTATTATTATTATTATTAAAGTCTGAGCATTTCTTTCTTTCTTAACGATTTCAATACTCTATACTTTGCACAATAAAAAATAAACAAATAATTAATTGCTGTACAGCTAATAGTATTGGCTACTCCTGAAGTGTATAGTTTACAAACACAATTTCTTACTATTATAATATAATAATGCAGAAGTTTCTTTTCGTATTGTATATTTGCATTTTAGAAACAAAACTTTATTCTTTGATGTGCGTATAATGTGTTCAAAGCACTTTCACATTTACTGTTTTTTACAAATGATTCGCAAATAAATGTTTCAATTTAAATTTGAAACGCTTAGTGGAAAAACAACTTTGGCCTTTCATTCGTCATTTGCTTTGTACAACGATACAGAATTGTTTAGGCAATTGCTTTTCTCCGAGAAGAATAAACATTCCACGAAGTTGTAAAAGTTAAATCCTAATTTACAAAAACTTTTATAAAAGTAAAATGAAAGGAAGTTAAACATTCTTGCCAAGCTAAACAATGTTACCTTGAACTGTAAGCGTTTGAATAAAAATAAGATGAACATTTTAATTAAATTAAGACTTTCTATATAGATATAGATATAAATACAGATATATATATAGATACAGGCACAGACATAGGTATAGATATAGATATAGATATAGATATAGATATAGATATAGATATAGATATAGATATAGATATAGATATAGATATAGATATAGATATATAGATATATATATATATATATATATATATATATATATATATATATATATATAGATATAGATATAGATATAGATATAGATATCGATATAGATAGGTACAGAGGTATTTTCCATATAAACAATAATCTATTTTAATATTGTTACATAAGTTCTAGAATTAAATGTTAGTTCAGTGGAGAAACGGTTGGTATTTAATAAGAAAACTCCAAAAGAATGGCCACATACGTGCAGCTTCTCACTGATGTGAAGGAAGCAAATTTCCCAATATTGACAATACCATTATAACTTATCGCTTTCTTTAACACCTGATAATAATATCGTAAACTGACGTTAAAGTCGACACAAATCTGCTTTTAAGGTTTTGAAATTAATTTACAATTAAAATCAGAACCGACCATTTTTAAATTCACTTTTGTGTTTTCAACCGTAATTAAAAATCTAATTTTGTAACACTGATTAACATGATAAAACTAGATTTTCAAAAAAGTGTAAGATAAAAAGTTATTTTTTAAATCTATTAATCATCAAACATTGTAAATTGTATTTTTCTAACTTTTTGTACAAAATATTCACAATAGATGTCATTTTAAAATTGTGTTATGTTAGCAACATCTAAATACTCAATCGTACCACTTATATAAAAATATATAAAATCATTTTAAAAACAAACTCTGGCATTTGCAGTTTTGGTCAAATTTTGTTCATACTTAGCAATAAAAAAATGGTTTTAGTAGTTATTTCAAAATGACGTCAAATTCATGGTGTAAAAAAATTAAAATATTTTATATCGCAATGTTTTGAAAATCTAATTTAACCATCTTAATCAGCGTTAAAAACTGCATAAAGTAACATTTGTAATTATATTTATACATTTTTTGGAATTTTGAAAATTAATCCGATTTCCTTGAGTGTTTATTGTCTGAATTTTAATATACTTAAAGTTTCAAATGCTAATTATGGAAATTTTAATAACGTTTATGATAATGAAATCAGATTTTTAAAGTAGGTCTTTAAGAACACAATATTTTACATTATGGATACTTATTTTATCAATTTTTTGTTATTTTTTATGTAATTATTTACATAAAATATGTATGTAATTATTTATATGTAATATGTTATGTATTTATTTAATATAAATATTTACGTAATAGACTTGTTTTAATTAACAATAGTAAATAAAAAGGTTTGCTTAACGTTTTACAAAGGTATGCAGGGTGTCCTTTGTATCAGGTTTTCTTTACAAGCTTGAAGAGTCGATCCACAAATCCGGTAATTTCTCAAGATTGTTGAAATGATAAAATCTTCAAGTAAAATAAATGCCTTGTGGAAGGAAGGCTTAGAGTAATGGGAAAGCTTTGATCGCCCGGTGTTACTTATTACATGCCAACTTTAAAAAGTTGTTTGCAGGTTTCATCTACACACACACACACACACACACACACACAAAATGTTTTGTTTATTAATTGAAACAGTTGTTCGTCGTAAATTATTTAACAGTTATAATGTTTAGTTTGAAAATAAAACGAAATACATATAACTTTTAACGTAATATAATAACACAAAAAATATTAATTTTATTTTTGAAAATGTCGTTAAAAATATAATATACGTTCTTAAATTCGGTTCAAAAAAGTGTTTTCTGTTATTGACTTGTAATTATTCATGAAAATTTTAATGTAGCGCAGACATTTTACTAAAATGTATTAAAGTGACCATCATGATTGCTCGATAATTTTTTTTTTTAATTACGCTACTTAGGAACTGGGCAAAAAAAAGCTAACAGGAGATACACTCGTAATAAAAATATTTATCTAGTAACTATGTATTTAGCTATGAAATTTTCAAAACATTTTATTTGTTGTGGTTTTCTCTCCTCAAAAAATTCTGCTCTAGTGTCGTGGTACCCTGCCATAATACATGTGTACAAAAATTTATTTTCATTATACTATACTGAAAATAAATTTCATTATTGTAACATAGCCACCGGACCACATATTCAAATAATTAGGATTATGACCAATTCTTCCTGTCAGTGGTCTATCCACTCACCTCATAAAAGGCTACCGCGGTTTCGAAACTCTATCGTTTCATCTTCAGGCCGTTATACAAAATGTTAAATACCTCTGTCGAGATCGTCAAAAAGTCAAACAAAACATTAAAACATACATCACAAATACTGAGCACAATTACACGTTTAAAATATTCACCATGAAATTCGGCTTGGCCAAGCTACACACACGACTAGTACGTCGTTACATTCCTGACTGCGGAGTCTCCATCATTTTTACAAGAGCAAAAAATCGGACCCCCACAACATCCTCAATGAAAAATTTTCATTTAAATAAAATTTAATACATGACATGGCTCTAAGGGTAAGTGATTTGAATAAGTAACAAAAACCAACAGATGCACCGGAACCAATGACGGGCGCGCTACTAATGATGGAGACTCCGTCGGAACTTTGTGACGACCTCGACAGAGGGATTTAACATTTTGTATAACGAAATGTAGCCTGAAGATGAAACGATAGAGTTTCGAAACCGCGGTAGCCTTTACGAGGTGAGTGGATAGACCACTGTCGGGAAGGATAGGTCATAATCCTAATTATTTGAAATAAATGTTGTGTTTTAATAATGAATCGGTATTTTCTTAGTCTATTCATACATACATTTCCCGTGTCACATACAGTATTTCTCCGTGTTTTTCAGTATGCTTTTCAAAAATGACATATTTATTCATTACTACACGTTCGTTTAATAACCTCAAATAACAGTAAACATTGTAGTTTCTACAGTTTTTGTGTCTTTCGAGATTCCTCGTGCATTTTTATGACGAAGATAACGATTTTGACATTTTAAAATAAAATCTCTACTCACCAAAATGCACTGCAGAGTAAAGAGTTAAAACGTTCAAAATAACACTAACTGAAACATAGCTGAAAATTTCAAACTGTAAACAAAATATTACATGAGTTGGATTTAAATTGTAAGAACTATTGTTTGAATAAAATTACATTTTGGGTTGAAAATATTTTTTGAAATATTTTTCAAAAATATTTTTCATTTGTGTAGTACAATGAAAATTACAAACATAAATTGTACGGTAATTTTCCGTGCTCGCACGAAAATCACTCGCTCTTCGGAACAAGTGTAAACATAGTAATAGTTGTTAAGAAATATTAAAAAATTGCTTAGTAATATCAATGCATTACGTAAAAATATTTGAAAAATATAGCAGTTATACAAGTGGTTTTAAAATAATGTCTATAAAAGTAACAGTTTCAATTCCTGCAACAATTATAAAAGAAACAATTTATAAATCTAATGGTCAATATACTTTAAAATATCCATTCAGACAATACATTCAATGTTATATTCATTCCTAAAAAAACTCGTATATTGTTAAGGATATATTGGATACTTTACAATTCTGAATATATTATCTGTCGTTTTTATCAGAAGTACAAAGCAATATTTTTGTAATTTTATCAATACTGTATACAGGTTTCGATATTACCATACCGGTTCAATATTCACATATTGCATTTTGTATGAATATTCTTCTTTATCTGTGTAAGAAAACAAAAATCTGTCACAATATTCAGGACTTTTAGTTTAAAAATACAATATTATTTTCAAATTTCTTCATTATATGTGCACATTTCTAAATCTTACAATTGTTTGTTTTACTTGACAAAACAATAATATTTTACTAAAGCTAAAACAAAATCATGTTTTTTTAATAATTAGGATTATGACCTATTCTTTCCGTCAGTGGTCTATCTACTCACCTCGTAAAGGCTACCGCGGTTTCGAAACTCCATCATTTCATCTTCAGGCCGTTATACAAAATGTTAAATTCCTCTGTTGAGGTTGTCACAAAGTCAAACAAAACATTAAAACATACATCACAAACACTGAGCACAATTATACGTTTAAAATATTCCCCATGAAATTCGGCTTGGCCGAGCTACACATACGACTCGTACTTCGTTACATTCCGGAAATGTTTTTTTAATTAATAAATTAATTTGATACGGCAAGACATTAATTTTTTGAAATAAAATTCATTTACTAAACAAACTACAAAATAAACACAAAATATAATAAACTTTAACTTACAATGTAACCCTCAGAAAGCATATGCTTGTAATGAGGTTATACAATGTAAAACTATTAAAAACGCACACAGCCAAGGGAAAATTGTAGGGAAATGAATAAATACTTTATTAAATAACTGATCTAAATATGAATTATTTTTATCAAATAGTATACTGAAAGGTGTTTAAGATCTCCTAGCGAAATTATCTTAATAAATAAATATTTTACTTTATCTGAATTTAATAACCACATTTTCATTGACTTTAAACATCTGGCTAATGTAAAACTTTGCTGAATATTATCCGGAATTTGATTAAAAATTCTTCGCGCTAAAATATTTTTTGTACAAGCAACTGTACTGGGCTTTGGAATTGGAAAACAAATATGATTTCTTAGATGCGTTTTATATTTATTAAGCAATGATGGTTTGTTCCAACACTTTATAAACAAACTTTTATATTTACTTTGTAAACGTATAAGAACTAGAAGCCAACACTTTTAGGAATCTACATATTGGCTTCGAATGCTGATATGTTCGTTAATATTTTGTTTTCTTAAAATACAGAAAAAATTATTGTTTTTCAAAAGTGCAGATTTTTTGTCAGTTTGAAGTTGTCAAGATAAATGTAATATTCTTTATACTACAAAGAAAAATTAAAGTATATTGGTAGCTTCTCCCAGGAAATTCCAGTTTTAAACTTAACAAGAAAATAATCTATAAAATATCAGGAATTTAAAGAAGTTGGTAATTTTCAAATTTGAAGTTCAGGAAAAAATCGAAAAGAGTAAAAATGAACCCTTTCTTTAAATTAAATTTTTAAGCAGATTTATGGTGTTAATCTTCGTATGACGAAACGATTTTTGAAATTAACAATTCTGATTTTTCTTCATAACTTGTTTCGTTTGTCGACCTTTTTAGTGGGAAGTAATTAAATTTTGAAATAATTAAGAATTTGTGATGCCCTAATGTTTCTTCGACAATTTATTTAATGTACTGATATATTTTTTACCTAAAATGTTTATAATGCTGACTCTTAGGAGGCAGTGATGTTATGGCTATACAGTATTATAACACAACATACTGTAACGTAACATATTATAACACAACATTATTATAACATATTATAACATAACAGTATTATAACATAACATACTGGTGTTAAAGACTTACCAGTGGTAATCACGTTAAAACAGTTTCCAGCACAAACACGTTACGGCAGTCAGTCTGATCGACACCACCTACGAAAGCCTTAAGCTTTATAATAAGCTAAAAACATTTTACAAAGCCAGATGTTCTAAAGTGATATCATATTCAATCTTCGCCTGTAACACTCAGGATTGATGACCATAAATATTTAATTTTATGAACGAGTCCTTCAATGCAAGCATTAATTACAAACACAAACGCTCCACGCTCTTCCAACTTTGAATATACTTACAAATAATGAATACATACTTTAATTAATACTTATACACGGCAGCAATCGATTTATAATGTGCTATTTATAAAGTTACGTTTTTGTTCTGCACAAAAACTGTTTTCAAGTTTCAAATTATGAAAGCAATGTAATAAACCTGACAATAACTAGTTTAAATAAATCTCAGTTCATTTGTTTAATTTAAAGTGCATTGGTTTTACAAAATTAATTTCAAACTATGTTTACGGATCACCCTATAAAATATAAAATGTTATGTAATAGTTTCCTTTATGGAAAATAAATGGCATGTCAGGTTGAAAACCATAATGGTATTCCTAAAATATAATTATAATTATTGTAACATAGCCACCGGACCACGTATTTAAGTAATTAGGATTATGACCTATTTTCCGTCTAGTGGTCTATTTACTCATTTTGTAAAGGTTACCGCGGTTTTAAAACTCTACTTTTCCATCTACAGGCAGCAATACAGAATGTTAAATCCCTCTGCCGAGGTCGTCATAAAGTTAAACAAAAGATTAAAAACACACATCACAAACACTAAACACAATTACACGATTAAAATGCACACGATAAAATTTGGTTTGGTCAAACGATACGTGCGACTCGTATGTCGTTACATTCCTGACTACATTCCGGCAGTATGACGTTACATTCCGAACTGTCATTCCGGCAGTATGTTGTTATATTCCGGACTGCATTCCGGCAGTATGTCGTTACATTCCGGACTGTCATTCCGGCAGTATATCGTTACATTCCGGACTGTCATTACGGCAGTATATTGTTACATTCCGGTCTGTATTCCGGCAGTATGTCGTTACATTCCGGACTGTCATTACGGCAGTATGTCCTTACATTCCGGACTGCATTCCGGCATTATGTCGTTACATTCCGGACTGTCATTACGACAATATGTCGTTACATTCCGGACTGCATTCCGGCAGTATGTCGTTACATTTTGGACTGTCATTACGGCTGTATGTCGTTACATTTCAGACTATCATAATCTTAATTAATATAAATAGAAAACTAGAAAAAATCTAATTATCTAGATAACTTATACTGGTCAAATTTTAATCACGACTTAAAACAGTTACTGTTTACATAACATTCAAAAAATTATAATATTTAAGTACTTGCTTTTAAAAAACGCATTGAGAGTCTGTAGGTGCCTTGAAACTGTGCCAAGAATATATTACCTGGCTTCAGTGTCGTCTTAACTGCCAGGACGCGGGCTGTACCGCTTGTGGCGTACAATTTAAATGCTCTTTTTGAAACATATTTCATACCTAAACATATATGTAACACTTAAATTGCACTCTGCTTACCTTTACTCACACAGCAAAAGGTCAAACGGTGTAAAAGTAACTGTGTAAAATTGTTGATGAATTTTTCAATACACGTTTTTTTTAGATCCATAAATATAAAAATATCAACAAATCGTGAAAAAATATTTTTTTATACAAACTAGGTATATAAATTTTGTTGAGTTTTTTCCGACATAGCATGTAGAGACATGAAAACGCCAACTTTTGAAGAGACTGCTATATATACGAACGAGATATAACTGCCCTCATAAATTCTCTATGTGGAAAAAATATACAGAGGCCATGGAAATTGTACATGTCAATACATGTTTATACAGGTCAATATTTATCTAATTCATGTTATATTTCTGAAAGTGTGTGTGTTTGTTTGTTTGTTTGTTATTCAATCACGCTTTAACCACTGGACCAATTGAGATGAAATTTGGTACGAATATGGTTTAGTATCAGAGATACATATAGGCCTTTTCCCGTTTTACAAAACGTCATTATACTACTTACCCAGCCCAAAATAATTATCAGTTTTTAGTTTTGTGGCATGTGTTAATTGTAGTTATTTACTGGACCTGTGATTTAAGTACCTGAGATGAACATAGATTCAATCCTATTTTAAGAATCTTAATCTGTGTTTTATTTATTGCAAAATTATTGTTTTTAATGTAACATTTTCAATATTTTAGTTGAAATTTTTTTCAAAACTGACTTTAATTTGTTACTTTGTGTTGAATTTTCAATATTAAATGTAAAAAAATTCCTACACAGAGTGCCAATTGTGAGGTAGTATATATATTTGTGTAATTACATTATATGAAAAAATGGTAAATATACAGTGTAGCATATCCTTATTTTTCGATATTTTTGTCACTAAAATGCTTTATTATGTGCCCAAAAGCAAGAATCCAAAATATGAAAGCAAAAGAAGTACGATAAAATCGAAAATAAAAGTGACCAACATAACCTTAAAATTGGTACCCGGCGAAAATCAGTAACTTGTTGTAAATCGGTAAAACAATAAAAATACGTCTAACACGGGTTTTGGGTGATAAGAAACCAATTTTTTAAAAGAATACTGCAAAACCAAACTGACACGGTTGTTAGGCCTAACAAGGTGATGCGTGAAAAAACCTTTACATTTTTTTAAAAAATAGCCTACTATATATCCTGACACGGTTGTTGGGCCTATCACGATGATACGTGAAAAAACCTTAATATTTTTTTAAAGAATACTACATAACCTAAATGACACGGTTGTTAGGCCTAACACGGTGATGCGTGAAAAAAACTTTATATTTTTTTAAAGACTACTACATATCCCAACTGACACGGTTGTTGGGCCTATCATGGTGATGTATGAAAAAAAACCTTTATTTTTTTTTTAGAATACAACATAACCTAATTGACCCGGTTGTTAGGCCTAACACGGTGATGCGTGAAAAACCTTTATATTTTTTTAAATAATACTACATATCCTAACTGACATGGTTGTTAGGCCTAACACGGTGATGCGTGAAAAAACCTGTATATTGTTTTAAAGAATACTACGTAACATAACTGATACGGATGTTGAGCCTATCACGGTGATGTGCGAAAAAAACCTTTATTTTTTTTTAGAATACTAAATAACCTAATTGATAAGGTTGTTAGGCCTAACACGGTGATGCGTGAAAAACCTTTTTATTTTTTTAAAGAATACTACATATCCTAACTGACATGGTTGTTGGGCCTAACACGGTGATGAGTGAAAAACTTTTATATTTTTTTAAAGAATACTACATATTCTAACTGATACGATTGTTAGGCCTATCACGGTGATGTATGAAAAAAATCTTTACTTTTTAAAGAATACTATATAACCTAATTGACACGGCTGTTAGGCCTAACACGGTGATGCGTGAAAAACCTTTTATTTTTTTTAAAGAATACTACATATCCTAACTGACACGGTTGTTGGGCCTATCACGGTAATGTGTGAAAAAAACCTTTATTTTTTTTAAATAGTACTGAAAACCTTAACTGACACGGTTGTTAGGTCTACCATGGTAATGCGTGAAAAATACTTTATATTTTTTTAAAAGAATACTCCATAAGCTTACTAACATGGTTGTTATGCCTAACACGGTGATCCATTAAAAAAACCTTTATTAATTTTTTTTTAATTAGTACTTATAACCTAACTGACACGGTTGTTGGGCCCAATAAGGTGATGCATGAAAAAAAAACAGTTATATTTTTTTTAAAGAGCAACAACTAACACGGTTGTTAGGTCTAACACAGTGATGCGTGAAAAAACCTTTATATTTTTTTAAAGAATACTACATATCCTGACACGGTTGTTGGGCCTATCACGATGATGTTTGAAAAAACCTTTATATTTTTTTAAAGAATTCTACATATCCTAACTAACACGGTTGTTGGTCCTAACACGGTCATGCGTGATCTTTAATGTATATTACGATTGCAGGAAAAGTCGTGACGGGTAACAGGTAATCATATTATATTTCTGAAAGTTTGTTTTTGTTTATTTGTTTGTTATTCAATCACATTTTAACTACTGGACCAATTGAGATTAAATTTGGTATGAACACGGTTTAGGTACCTGAGATAAACACAATATATTTCCAGTTTAATTGAATAATAGTGACTTTTTAATAATACTGTATTTTATTAAAATATGACAGGACCCTGTTTTAGAGTATCGAGTAGCAAAAATGTATATTTCTTGGCCGAAAACCATAAATCGTATAATATTGTAAATAGAAATATATTAAATGAAATGACCTATTCTGATTTTGAAAATCGACTATAAATTTTATTGCCTACATTATAATTGCAGGCAAAGCCGCAACGGGTAACAGCTAGTATGTAAATATATGTGGCATTAGTATCACGTCAAAAAATATACTCCACAGTAGATAATTAAAAGTTCAAAATAAGTTTACACTTTTCCCCTTGACTACTTGCAAATATATATATATTTATTGCATATTATATATATATATATATATATATATATATATATATATATATGTGTGTGTGTGTGTGTGTGTGTATGTTTGATTGTGTGTGTGTGTGTGTTAAAAACTCCTTCAATTCAGTGAGCATACACACACACACACACACACACACACACACACACACACACACATAAAAATTGTAGTTGTGAGATATATATATATCACAACTACAATTTTTATACGATTTCATTCAAACTTTACAAAAAAAAAATTGATTTTGGTAACAGCAAAATCCTATGATCAATTTAAAACTGGCTAACATTTTAATTCTTAAAAATCCATATTTTTTTATTTCACACTGTTTTGATAAATTCTGACTATCATCGTAGTCAGTTTTGGAATCTGAATAAAATTTTCTGTGACATTTTACTTTAAATTTGAAAATTAGGCCAGTTTATTTTTTAATGTAATTAAAAAATGTAAAATATTAATGCAAACAAAATTTAATTATTATTTTGATATTTATATCGGATTTTCCAACATTGTAAATATTTCGAATTTTACGGCGTTTAGCATTACGTACAGCCGTACATAATGCTGTACGTATTTATGAAATTATGAAAACAAACTGTACATATTTATTTTTTTTTTAAGATTGTAGCATTTTTTAAATATTATGTAGGAGACCTATCCTCATAAAATTTAAAAGTGTATAGCCCTTTTCAGAGTTATTTAAAAACCTTTTATACGGATGGCATTTATTCAAATACTGAATGCAGTATTCAGTGCTGGCACCTACCAGCAATGCATTACAATTTATTTTAGTCTGTATTGA
This sequence comes from Callitettix versicolor, assembly GCA_022606455.1. NCBI lineage: Eukaryota > Metazoa > Arthropoda > Insecta > Hemiptera > Cercopidae > Callitettix > Callitettix versicolor. The sequence goes on from CM040191.1 coordinate 43,752,770, forward strand.
GCTTATACGGATATCGTGTCCTACTTCTGAAATAAAGTTTTATTTTACATTGGAGAGATTTGAGTTGATACCAAAACACTGTTTTTATTACGGTTGAAAATTTTTCTACGTTTTTTAAATTGTAATTTATAAATAAAAAAGTTATTTAATGATTAAATATATGATATTACTGGGACAAATACATTTTTACGAGTACATCTTGATGCTAACACTAACGTTTCTTTTTACTCATTATTTTTTATGTTTCGGAATGATTCTATTTTCACAGACTATTAATGTACTATACTGTTTCTAAGATTATTATTCGTTAATGATAACAATTATTACTACTGTTAGTTACTGCTACTATTACTATTAATACTGTTAATGATATTATTATTACTTTTATTATTATTATTATTATTATTATTATTATTATTATTATTATTATTATTATTATTATTATTATTATTATTATTATTATTATTATTATTATTATTATTATTATTATTATTATTATTATTATTATTATTATTATTATTATTATTATTATTATTATTATTATTATTATTATTATTATTATTATTATTATTATTATTATTATTATTATTATTATTATTATTATTATTATTATTATTATTATTATTATTATTATTATTATTATTATTATTATTATTATTATTATTATTATTATTATTATTATTATTATTATTATTATTATTATTATTATTATTATTATTATTATTATTATTATTATTATTATTATTATTATTATATTATTATTTATTATTATTATTATTATTATTATTATTATTATTATTATTATTATTATTATTATTATTATTATTATTATTATTATTATTATTATTATTATTATTATTATTATTATTATTATTATTATATTATTATTATTATTATTATTATTATTATTATTATTATTATTATTATTATTATTATTATTATTATTATTATTATTATTATTATTATTATTATTATTATTATTATTATTATTATTATTATTATTATTATTATTATTATTATTATTATTATTATTATTATTATTATTATTATTATTATTATTATTATTATTATTATTATTATTATTATTATTATTATTATTATTATTATTATTATTATTATTATTATTATTATTATTATTATTATTATTATTATTATTATTATTATTATTATTATTATTATTATTATTATTATTATTATTATTATTATTATTATTATTATTATTATTATTATTATTATTATTATTATTATTATTATTATTATTATTATTTATTATTATTATTATTATTATTATTATTATTATTATTATTATTATTATTATTATTATTATTATTATTATTATTATTATTATTATTATTATTATTATTATTATTATTATTATTATTATTATTATTATTATTATTATTATTATTATTATTATTATTATTATTATTATTATTATTATTATTATTATTATTATTATTATTATTATTATTATTATTATTATTATTATTATTATTATTATTATTATTATTATTATTATTATTATTATTATTATTATTATTATTATTATTATTATTATTATTATTATTATTATTATTATTATTATTATTATTATTATTATTATTATTATTATTATTATTATTATTATTATTATTATTATTATTATTATTATTATTATTATTATTATTATTATTATTATTATTATTATTATTATTATTATTATTATTATTATTATTATTATTATTATTATTATTATTATTATTATTATTATTATTATTTATAATGATTATTATTATTATTATTATTATTGTGTGTGTGTGTGTGTATTATTATTATTATTGTTGTTATTATTATTATTATTATTATTATTATTATTATTATTGTGTGTATTATTATTATTATTATTATTGTTATTATTATTATTATTATTATTATTATTATTATTATTATTATTATTATTATTATTATTATTTATAATGACACAATATTCTTGTTATTACTATTGATTGTACATTTGTCATAATTTCTGTATATGAAAACAATACAAGATGTTTCGAAATATTAAATTAAGAGCTTAAGTTAAAATTTAGTAACTGAAGTATAACATAAGTACTAGTTGAGATATGTAGTCATATGTTAAATGACTAAAATAAACAGCTAAAACCAGTGTAAAAATAAAGACTTTGTAACTATCCTTAATTAAGGATAGTTATCCTTAACTGCGGTTTAACGGATAAAAACATAAGGAGTCAGCACTAGATACTAAGCTAAGAATTTGAGAGAACGTCATGTTTCAATATCACTGGACACTAGTAAGTTGTATAATATTGACCGCTTCACATCCCTGCTATGATATCGTGATGCAGTATTTGTCAGTTCTAATGTAACATTTTCGTGTTCTATATAACTTTTGGTTCACTGATCACAGATAGTCTTAGTTTTGTTTTGGCAATTCAAGGATTCGGTGTTTTTCTTTTTTAGTACTTTAACATACACTAATGCATTCAGGCTTATTTCATTCTTGTTCAGTTCATGATTTAAGTTAGACACTTCAGAAGGAGTGTTGATCTATTCTCTCGAAACGTAGTGTTTTGCTTTCATATAGCCTAAACAAATGGTTCGACTAAACAATAATAATAAATATAACTTTTTTCTTTTTATATTCTGTTTAAATAACATAATGCATAATGCATTACAACTATATTTTACATCAACAAAACCGTTATTTTGTATGTATTTGTATCTCCAATATTACTTTACAATCCGTTTCTAAACCAAAATTGGACTTCTCTTTTTCTATAAACATTTTCGTTTCTTTTACTTTATTTTTTAAGATAACCTGTTGTCTATCTTTTTTCAAGTTTCCATTGTTTTCGTGTTGTGTTCTCTTTTTTTCAATATTAAAGTTTATACTCTGTTTATCATATATCTAAACAAGGTTGATTTGTGTCCATCAGATATATAACAAGACGCATTTAATCTCTCATTTTCTCTACTCGTACATAAAATTTGTGTTATAAATCCAAAATATAACCTTTTGTTTTTCCTTTTCATCTTCAAACGTACGAAATTTATAGTTTATTTTTTTTACTTTTCTTAATTATAAACTTAATATTGTTATGTATCACATTCATTTCTTCTAAATTTGTTCACCATCGTTACGATAATTTCACTTTTCTTAATTAGTGATTCATGTATCTATAATATACTCCAAACATTTGTATTTCTTACAAATGTAATAAATAAAATTTCTCTCGGATACTGAATAAACGTTCAGAAGAAAATTCCAGAATACCAAAATTTCAGAGCGCACGCGCATGTACACACACACACACACACACACACACACACACACACACACACACACACACACACACACACACACACACACACACACACACACACACACACACACACACACACACACACACACACACACACACACACACACACACACACACACACACACATACACACACACACAACCTGACTACTTCATTTTAATACGTATGACTTAAAAACTGATATTTCCATCAAAAGCTCAGAAGGTTACTCACAATTTTCTGTTTCGATGAGAATACTTAGCGTATATTTCAAATAGCGAGAAATTACTAACAAGATAAACAATGAAGAACAATTATTTATTTTTAATAATAATACATTGATTATAATAAAATGAATTAAACTGATTACATTAGCATTAGTTCCTTTAATTTTGTAATGAAATAACAGTAATAAATACAAATATGTCATCATCGTCGTCACCGTCGTCGCCGTATCGCCGTGTTGCCGTTTCGCTGTGTCGCCGTGTTGCCGTTTCGCCGTTACGCAGTGTCGCCGTGTTGCCGTTTCGCCGTTACGCAGTGTCGCCGTGTTGCCGTTTCGATGTGTCGCCGTGTTGCCGTTTCGCTGTGTCGCCGTGTTGCCGTTTCGCCGTTACGCAGTGTCGCCGTGTTGCCGTTTCGCCGTTACGCAGTGTCGCCGTGTTGCCGTTTCGATGTGTCGCCGTGTTGCCGTTTCGCTGTGTCGCCGTGTTGCCGTTTCGCCGTTACGCAGTGTCGCCGTGTTGCCGTTTCGCCGTTACGCAGTGTCGCCGTGTTGCCGTTTCGATGTGTCGCCGTGTTGCCGTTTCGCCGTTACGCAGTGTCGCCGTGTTGCCGTTTCGCCGTTACGCAGTGTCGCCGTGTTGCCGTTTCGCTGTGTCGCCGTGTTGCCGTTTCGCCGTTACGCAGTGTCGCCGTGTTGCCGTTTCGCCGTTACGCAGTGTCGCCGTGTTGCCGTTTCGATGTGTCGCCGTGTTGCCGTTTCGCCGTTACGCAGTGTCGCCGTGTCGCCGTGTCGCCGTGTTGCCGTGTTGCCGTTACGTTGTGCCGCCGTTACGCCGTGTTGCCGTTACGTTGTGCCGCCGTTACGCCGTGCGCCGTGTCGCCGTGTCGCCGTGTCGCCGTGTTGCCGTTACGTTGTGCCGCCGTGTTGCCGTTTCGCTGTGTCGCCGTGTTGCCGTTTCGCCGTTACGCAGTGCCGCCGTGTTGCCGTTTCGCTGTGTCGCCGTGTCGCCGTGTCGCCGTGTTGCCGTTTCGCCGTTACGCAGTGTCGCCGCGTCGCCGTGTTGCCGTTACGTTGTGCCGCCGTTACGCCGTGCGCCGTGTCGCCGCGTTGTCGTCGTCGTCATCATCAGTCACTTAATATTTAACTAACCCATAATAAGTTTCGTATAGTTATGAACATTTTCATTAAGTAGCTGTATTGCTCAGTATCTTTACGGAATACTTAAAATTTATTACTGTAATTAATATCTGGTATTGCAGGTAAAATTTATTGTTGGTAATTATAAGAGATAAAATAATTTGTACCTCCAAGCTGAGATATCAATTACTTGTTCCTCTTTCCGATTCGATTATTTTTTTTTAATTTTAAATGATTTTGTAAATAACAAAATACTTATAATTTATGTTCTTAATATTTCTAAGACTATTTTCTCATTTAGTTCTTAACGTTATTTGTTTTCCCAAGAATCATAAATATGATTTTATATTTCTGAATCAAATTGAGAGAAACTTGATACAAATAGAAAAGTCTTGATTACAAAAGATATCGTTTTTATGGTAGTCAGCCATGTGTTAAGAACTCTATTGTTTCAAAGAAAAACATTATGGTGTATACGATGGTTCATGACAAACAATATAGTTATATTCAACCCTTTGTCTCTCAAAACGAAACCACATTTTCTTTCATTTCAAACAAAAGAAAATATTTCGAAATTAACTTCATTATTTTAACACATGAAAGCTTTATGTAATTATTTAATGTAAAGCTTTATGTAATCATTATATTGTAATTTTAAAAATAATATCTGTAATGTCAAGTATAATGTTTTAGCAATTATGAATTTGAAGCTTTCGCGCTACCATAACATTTATTATGGTAATTCGATTAGAATACGTGCAGCCATTGCAGAAATCCCGACTTCTAAATCACATCTGGGGGTAAGATAGATATTATATGATATATAATATACGTACATACACACAACCCATATATATTAAAGCCACTTGATGTATTCAAGTATTATATGCACACAAACATGTTTAATTAACTCTTATCATAAATTGTTCTGTAGATATGACGTCATTATTTAAATCATAAAGTGAAACTTTTAGTTCAACTGAAAATACAAAAATGTACCCCAAGTCAAACATAAATAAAAATATTTTACAAATTCGTTCGAACTTATTTAAACTTGTTACAAAGTTTTAATTTGTTAATTACTTGGACGAATTCCTTATAAAGCAAAAAATAATGCACACTTTTCAAAAAGGTAGCCATTAATATACAACATCATAATATACTAATAATAACTAGTATATTATTAGTTTAACTTTTAGATTTACCTTTTCCAGATTTCTTTTCACTTTAAATGCCTTAAATGTTTACTTTTCCTTCACAGTTTATAGGTAATATGCGCCTTTCTACCTATTCTCATAGACTCTTCTACGTTCTAATGTCCGTTGGCTAAGACCTCTTATAAATTCCTGTCATAACAGTGCGGGTCTGTTTGTTCTGTCTGTCGGTGACGCACCTGTTACTAATTAACGACGTGATCGATCACTATCAAATTCGGTAATAATGGTTTTTGTAGATGGCGGAACTCAAAAAAAAATATAGGGGTCACGGACAAAAATAATTCATTTGTAGTTAAATGGCAAAATTTAAAGGTATTCATTTGGTATATATATATTCGATACTAAAAGAGATGCTGATTCCAAATGTATGAAGTTTTTTAATCGTAGACTAAAAAATATAGTATAGAATACAACCTTAAAAACTATCATTTAAGCAACCTGACGACAAATTAAGTTTTTAGTATAGATAACCCAAATCCTAATTGTTTTAAACGAAATTATATAAGATACCGTTTGGTATAAAACATTAAACAATACAAGCCATATTGTACACAGATGTAGAATCTTGACAAACGCATGGAGTTGATTGACACTTGACTGTTTTTTATTACCGCATTGGCTTACTTCAGCAATAAAAATGAACTGAAACTGTGAAAGTTTTCCATTGGTCCCTATTTAAACATCAGATCTACCAATTTGTGTAAAAGAACTGCTGTAAGAAAATAAACAACAATATTCACAATTCTGTTTTTGAAAAATAAACGTAACTAAACGATTTCTACAACTACCATTTTTGTTTTTCGCCCTACAAAATATTATTGTAATTTCCTAAGTTTTACTTACCAGTTATGTAAAGTCACATGATCAGTAAGTATGTGTCGCGCGTAGTTTTCTGTGGTTTGTTTTCTGTTTGTAAAAGTAAGAGCTTTTTTTAACAATATTAGTTTTATGCTACCAAAGCGCCTACAGTAGTATATTATTAGATTTAAATAATAATAATAATAATCTTATTATTATGTGCAGTACAATACAATAGACTTAGACTATTCACAGTATAAATAAGCACTGTATGTACACATAATATGTTATAATAACCAATGTTAATTTTCTGTACTTTACACATTTTGGTAAAGCACATTTTACTTTATCAGAAATTATATATTAAAAATTAAATTATAATTTTGTGATAACGCGAGTTTTTATTGAAAGTATGTTTTCTCCGTCTGTCTAATACATAAACGGACATAAAATAGGAACAGAAAGTGTCTGTACAATAAAGATCATTACGAGATCTGGACGTTACCACGAGTTTCTCTCCAATAGCCATATTGTACTCCATGTGTACTCCATGTTAACACATGGATTTCTGATAGAACGTGGGGAGCCGCCTCGGTGCGGTTTTTTTAGAGAAACCATCACAGTAAGACATATATAGCTAGACTGTGATGGTTTCCAAAATATACGGCGTGTATGTGGTCTGGGGAGGAGTATGCAGAGGACGTTGGGAGATAGTCTCTCGGCAATTGACCTGACGCTGAAATTCTTTCATCGTCTGAATTTGTTAAATAAAATTTAACTTAAAATAATATTGCAGGGTATCTTTACAGCCCTGCAACAAGTTGTATATTTGTGGCTATTTATTTATCTGAATTTATTGTTTGCTTTGTTTTCCTTGTTGTTTAGTTTTATTTATTTATTTATTTGTTGTTATATTTTATTGTTAACTAGTTTTAGGAATAGTATTTATAGCTGTTATCGTATATTGTTTTAATTTACTGTTATTTGTTATTTTGTGATATTACTAAATTTTATTTTATTAATATCGTGTCTCGGCGATGATAACCTTAACGGTTTTTCGCCGGAAAAAAATCCAATAGCTCATTGTCCAATGGAAATTTCCTGTCAAGCAGTTTTCTCATTGACGTCATGAAAACAAATTTCAACAATATTTTTCATATTGGTTTTTCTTAAAAACCAATTCTACTATTAAATAGATTAAGTTATCCTTAACTCTAAATAATAACTCTAAGTTGGTGTTATAAGATTTTAAAAAAAGTATTGTGTAAAAGCGATGATTTTTACAGATTAAAAATGACTGACATTTTGAAACGAAATTGTCCAAGCTATTACCAAAATTTATTTGTGTGTGGCAACTTAAATGAAACCTGTATAAATTAGCATATACACTTTCAAATTGCACTGAAAATTTAAAATCCTGATTTATGCATACTGTAACGCTGATTACAGTATTTGAATCATAATTTCAAAAAAATATGATCAGTGTGTTCTGAATGTTTCACTATTTGAAATGGCCATCATTTTAAAATTGCTGCTACTTTATAGTAATGTTGCAATTGTAAATAATTTGATAAAAATCAAAAAAAATGTAAATAGGATAAAAACCTCATTTATTTTCCGTTCAAATAATGAAACCCCACTGGTCAACCTTGCAATATTTTTTAACAATTTGTTTTTATTCTTCTATTATTTATAAATTAAGTGTATTTTAAAACTTACTAAAGCTATTACAAATTATTATATTATATTTATTTAGAAAATACAAATTTCTGCAATGAGTTTTTATTACAAATGATATTAATTGTTATTCTAAGTCAGTTTTGAACTGCACTGTTGACAACATAATTGTAACACAAGAAATTACGTATCTGTATTATTGTTTTAATTAATAATATTTACTATATAACAGAGTCGAATATTTATAATGAATATAGTACATTTATTTATTTAATGTACCAATAAGTTTACATAATTAAATACAGACACTATAAAACAGAGTACAAAGTACACAGTAAATACTATAGAGAAAAACTGAATTATATGTTTGTTTATTTAAACCACTAAAGACAAAGCGTATTTTATTAAGAATTCAAAGACTTATATAATTTGGTTTTTCACAAAACACCTAGTTACATTATTCGATGTTTTTATTACATTGATATGTTAAGATTTCATTATAAACATTTTTTTAATCAAACAATAATCTTCCACAATTTTGTAATTTTTTTTTCAACATTGTCTAAAAATATTTTAAGGTAGCATATTATCATTTACTTTCTACAAAAATGCTCACTATTTCTACATTCATCTCTTTCTGTCATATGTAAACAATAACAAATATTTTTACACATATAACAGACTAGCAGTAGAGTTTATTCAACAAACGAATCTGTACATAGACGACGCTGAATCGTTAGTTGGAGACTGCCTTTGATGTTTTTGTTAAACATCGTAAACATATAAGCATTACTGAACGTCTTCTTAAAAAGAAAACATTTTCTGCAACACGACTTCGTTGAGTGCTTCACTAATGGAACATCAAATGATTCGAAGACACGTTCAATTGCCATGTGCTTATTTTTTGCTATTAAAATATTTTTATTTTCCCGCTTGTAATGCAGCAGCTGTACAGACAATATACATGCAAAAACACTGAGATATGTCACTGACGGATGTCTTTATTTACTTTACAATAAACTCCCTATCAGATCTTTTTTAAATTAAGGAACGGTTACTCATTTGGAAATTCCCTCCGTTGGAAGCATCATGGAGGGATCTCATACACCCGAGACTTTAAGAACACAACGCAAATCCTGACCTCTAAATCACTTTTTGAAGGGTCGTTAAAATGTGTGTGTGTGTGTGTGTGTGTGTGTGTGTGTGTGTGTGTGTGTGTGTGTGTGTGTGTGTGTGTGTGTGTGTGTGCAATGTGTGTGAGAGAGAGAGAGAGAGACCTTGCGTTTTAGCAAACTTGCATTTGAAATTTTATTCCTGTTTAATTTAATTAAAACACACAAACGTATATAGTTATTAGGTTTAACAATTATTTAACCCGACAAAATTCGTTCAACAGTGGCCATTTAAAATTGTACAAGTTAATAACTTTTTTATCTTAGTAATTTTTGAAAATATGATTTTATTATCATAACGAACGTTAAATACTGAATAAATTAGCATTTTTAATTTTCAAAACGCTTTAAAATTAAGAAATTTCATAAGAACATTAAGAACAAATATTAAAAAAACGACAAACAAAAGTGTTGACAAAAATAAGAAGAATACAATAAATTTGAATAATGAAAAAAGAACACCACAAATAAAAGAATGAAAAAAGAAGGAGAAGAATCGGAAAAAGATGACAAATAACTAGAATGAAAGCAAAAAAAGTAAAACACTGCAAATAAAGAGAATGAAAAAAGAAGGAGAATAAAAACAAGACAAATAAAAATAATGAAAAAGAAGAACACCACAATTAATAATAACGAAAAGAGAAAATAACACCACGAATAGATTAATTATTACAAATTTAAAGGGACGTTATTTTTAAAAATATCAACGGATTTTGGTGACTAACAAAACTGTATAAACTATTATCAAAATCAATATTTCGGCAAAATTTGAATTATACATTGTATAAAATCTATAAGTGCTAAATTTCCAAAACTCTGAACACTTTCAAAACGTGTTCTTAAGGTCATGATTGGGGCGTTTTTTTATTTGTTCGAGTCAAAATAATGGCTGCCGAAATAATTTCTTTCAGAATGATAATCCATTACTAAAACAAGAAGCAAGTGTGAATACATTATTCAATAAATGTATTCCAAGTGTAGAAACTGTATTTACAAGATAAGTATTCCACTATTTGTAAACCATAGGTGTATCCACCATGTACTATAATCCCGTAAGTAACATTTAGTATATGCAAATCCGGTGTATTACATTCACCTGAAAACAAGGATATTAACAGAAGCTTAGCAAAATGTGGTAACTTTACTGTAATTTGTATTAAAACTTTGCTGAGGTAATATATATATATATATATATATATATATATATATATATATATATATATAAATTATCCTTTCAACTCAAATTATTTAACATAATAACATTATATATTGAATTGATTTCTTTACAAAAAGAAAAGCAGAAACTTTTTCAATGAAACGTTTCACAAAACTATTGAGGTATATATTCTATTCGTACATGAAAAACAATTATCCGATTATTGTTCAAAATGTGAAACCAAGATAGAAGTGCTTCCAGGTCACCGAATAACTTACTGGAAAAGAACTCATTATTCTGTACAAGAGAAACGTATTCATCCATAAATGTCTGAAATGACTTCAACTTCTTTATTTGAAAGATTTTTTTCTTATTAAAATGTATATTACTACTGGATCAGCCGCTATTCAGTGTCGCATTTTACCTTGTCTTCGTTAAATTAAGCTACATCGCTCACCGCTTGGCGGATTAACCCCGCTAATATGACACAAAATATCGAATAACACATTGCATTAGCTGAATCATATCTGCTACAAATCAGAATCAGTTTAAAAAACCATTTTTTCATTGGATAAGGACGACAGATCATCAAAACAATAAATAATCTGCCTGCTCTCTCTCCCTCTTTCCCTCTTTCGTTCTCTCTCTCTCTCTCTCTCTCTCTCTCTCTCTCTCTCTCTCTCTCTCTCCCTCTCTCTCTCTCTCTCTCTCTCTCTTTCTCTCTCTCTCTCTCTAGCCATTATTATTATTATTATTTATTATTATTAATAGTGTACATTATAAAATTAATAAATATATAGGTGTGTGTGTGTGAGAGACGGTCAAGCACTGTGTGTAACTTTTAATTCGTGGTATCAATATACAATATGCGTGGAGCCCCAAGTTTCGATTTCATTATATATATATATATATATATATATATATATATATATATATATATATATATATAAGAAAAAGAAAAAAATCACCCGAGCCAGTAATTACTACCCCGCAACGAACTTTTTTGATTTGATTTCATGAAAAAATTTTGTAATTACCTGCTTGTTAACCCTGGATTTTAATTAGACCTTTACTACAGTTAATATAGAACAATTGTACTTACAATTGGTGATATATAAATAAATATTATAAAAACTTTGTAGGACGGTCGTGCAACTTTCTTCTCGCCAAAGTTATACTCTCTCGGTAAGGGAACAGGTAATAACGAAAAAGCTACGCTGGTATTTAACTTACAGTTTTCATTTTCTTCACAAAGTTATTATAGTCTAAAACAAAACTAATGGTGCTAGAGATAGCCAATTTTAATTTGATCAGAAGGAAAGGAATTAAAATTAAAATACTTGTAAATTCAAATTGATGTTTCTTGTTTTAAAAGATACAAATTTACACAACTGATTCCTTTTTTCAAGATTTGATAGTAATATATAATATATATAAAAGCTTTATTACTGTAATGTTCAAATACTTTATATTTTTATTAATTCCAGACTTTTGCCTTCGTAGAAGAAACATTGCTTCTCAGCAAAATCATATCTACCATTCTAAAGCCAGTTCTTATTTCAAGTACAAAGCAAAACGAACTGGTTCAGGTTTAAAGCGAGAACCACTTCGAAGATGCTAAATATGATATTGATGGAACAGCAGAAGAATATCTTTTCTAGAAGCAGTTTCAGTTTAGCATATAATTTATTAGGAGTATTGTTCTTTATATAATATAGCCTATTATTACAATGGTCTAAATGCAACATAAATTTAGTTTGTATTTTCTAATTGTATGTTCCTTATAAATCTTTTAATGAATTATTGTATTTAGAACAATTTGGCAGGAATGTTATTTTTTTCATAGAAAATGTTGAATTTAATTAACACAGAATATACAGTTTACATTAAAAAGTAATAATAATGACTATTAACTAGCATCTGTATTCATTTGCTGGAAAAATATCAAGTTATTTATTAAAAACATAACTTAAATTTTATAAAGTGAAATATAATTTCAATTTTCTTACAAACATGTATTTTATTTTATTTTTAACAGTTAAGAGCTCTAAAGTAACATAAAGAAGTATTAACAAGTTATATGCTATTACAGCTCTTAACTATTCAATTAACAATGTTTGCCTAAAATTATAAATTATATATAAACAAATCAAACTTGTTATTTAAAAAAATTGCTTGATTTTCGCAAGCAAAGTAAGACAATTATTTTTTTTTTTAGACTATTTAATGGAAAATCAATTTCTCAGTATTCTTACATTGTTAAATATGGAATTGTCATGGTATATCCATAATTCGTGTTTCAGAATGTTAATAGAATATACCAGGAATAATTAGAATAGCTTAAGATTTATCTTTTGAATAACAAAAACAGAAATATTTTGGAAAATAATGTTTACGAATTCTGACAAAATATTCACAGAAATAATCGGAATATCTTTAGATCTTTATGGGAATATTCGAACTAAATATTCTCAACATATTATATATTACAGTTTGGATAAACATTCTAAATTTATTCTTGAATACTCACAGAATATTTCAGAATATATTTTGAAGAAATATTCAAAGAATAATCTTAAATATTCAACGGAATATTCTACAGATACTCCACAAGTTGGACATAGAATGTTCCATGGACAATCGCAGTATATCCTCATTACCCCATTTAATTGTCCATAGAATTATCACAGAACATTGAGCTGTCTGGAAAGAAAAGAAGCAATGAACCTTTTTCGTACTTAAGAGAACTGGAATATATTAATAAATATTTGAAGATCGTTTTTTACAATAGCCATACTTCTAAATACTTTGAAGGGTGAATGTAAAAAGCATTCTCGTGTATATATTATATAGACTCTGTCAAATTGTATTAACTTATAAAGTATTTTATGTGTTTGTGCAGTGCTTGTAAGGGTTATATTTTTCTGTTTTTAAGTTTCAAGGAAGCTTTAAAGAAACTGTAAAGGAAGTTTTACCAGAGCATAACGTGTGCTTTAGGCAAAGTAAAAAAATACATACTATAAATAAAAATTTAGTAGAGATCACAAATATATTTTTTTGCATAAACTAGAATAAGTAATAAGAATTAAGAAAGCTATTTTATAGTTTAATTTTATTCTTCTAGCTCATAACATTAATGGAGCAAAGCTGTTACACAAAATTTTCCATAATCAATTACTTTTTTTATAAATCCACCATGTAAACTAAAGATTAAAAAACGTAAACCGGCCTCATTTTTTTAAAATCAGTTAATAATATTTTTAAATTTTAGTCACATATGAAGTATTCTAACTGAAGCCACCGTAATGAATTTTGAAACAAAAACTATTACATATGTAAAGTAAAAAAAATACATTTTACTGCAAGGATTACTTTTTAAATATTTTATTTACTTTCAAACAGTAAGTCTACAGATAAATATTTTAGAGGTTATGGAGCCCATGACATTGAGACCAAATTGCGATATATTGTGCAACTACTCCTCAACCGTGACTTTCTTATTACACATTTTCTATACCAAAATGAGTTTCCAAACACAATTAATTAAAATAATTATTACAGAATTGATTAATAAACGATTTAATTATTCAAGCAACTTATGTTAGGAATCATGAGGATACTAACTAGAAAAAATATAAGGATAATGGAAACAAAATAAGGACATGGAAAACAAAAAAGTGGGACAGTGAAATAAAAAAAGCTGTCAACTGACCAATAAGGAGAAAGGACAAAGAAAAGAAAAAAACAGCCATTCTCCACCTAAAGAAGGTGAAATGAAATAATATATTTACGCAAAGGAGAAATTTAAATGCATTGTTCATTTGAGTTAAAAGCGTGATATTTCAAATTATTTTTTAACCTAAAGGTTTGAATAGAAAACTTAACAATTTAAAACATATTACTGTAAATACAAGGTGCAATTAAACAATGATAAAAACTATTTTAAATTTAAAAAATGGCAATTCAAAAATTTGAAGACAGTTTTTTGGTACATTTTTTAGAACAATAATTTAATCATCGTAATCAGCGAAGAAATCTGCGTAAATTAGTATTTCAAACTTTCACATTTGATTGTTAATACGAAAATTAACACTAACCGCTGTAACGGTTTTGTTGAATTTTACATTCTACCTAAAGTTTAAAATAATGTTTGTTTCAAAACTTATTTTCCAATTGAAATTCGATAGAAAATGTTTCGGGGTTATATGTTTTGACTGTAACATCATAAACAGTATTAATTATTAATTTATTATAGTTCTTACGTTTAATTTTACATAGTGTGAAAAAATTACGTATGTGTGTGTGTGTGTGTGTGTGTGTGTGTTTGTGCGCGCGCGCGTGTATGGGGGTGCAACAATGTGTGTTTCAATATCATTTTTAAACATTTCCTCTACTAATTTTTTTATCTAAATGACAGTTTAAGTAATAATAAATGAAACTTACGTAGCAGAAAATAATAGCTTAAAAAAATAATTTATTTTTAAAAATTATTTCAGCTGCTTTACTGCATTTGTCTTAACAACAAATAACCGTTTAGTTTTTGTGTATGTACGGTCGATTGCAGTTGTCATCAAAGGAAACGCCGTAAAGAAGTAATGGGCAAAGCGACCAAGTTCTCCTCCTCTGAGAATTTCTTTATCAAACAAGACACGGAAGAAAGAGTTCTTTAATAGGACTTTATCTCTCTCTAAGGAGACTTTTGGTAATTTATATTTAAATGCAACGACACTTTATTGTATCTTCTCTGAAATCTGACTATGAGTTACTCGTTTACTGGAATTAAATATTTTTGTTCTATCTTTAGATTTAAATATTTACTAGTGTGAAAAGCAGTTAAGAATGATTTATGAAATTATCCTTTATAAGATAATTAATTTTTAATGTATATGGTAAGAGATAAAGAATGTTTAATGTGTATGGCAGGGAATCGAGAGCAAGTATAACTTAAATATCTCCTAGAAAATTTAGTAAATAAATTATTGTTTATTACATTAAAATATTGACTGTGAAATATGTTTTTTTCTATGAGTAGGCTAATACCAACTTAGATTAGCGTTTATTGTAATATTTTATCGAAACCACTAAAATTCGACAAATCGTAAGAATCACATTGTTCGAACAACAACTATTGGATGAAAAAATACTTTCAGAAATTAAGGTATAAATTACAGAAAATAGTGTTACCTAGGAAAAAAGTTTTTTTTAAACTATCATCAAATATGATTATCAAAACACGCAACAAATTACTTTTTTAGAGACAGTTCTAATGTATTCAGCGAGCAGAAAAATAATTTAAAGTGTTCGAATTAAATTGAAGTTCAAAACAATAAATGGTACTTTCTAATAAAAGACATTGAATTACATATAATAAACACATATTTGCACATATGTGACATACATATTACACATATTAAACTCACATTTACACATATTTATTTCGATTACAACCTGAGACTTATCAATTAAATTTATTTTTAGACTAAAATTACATCGTCACTTTAACAGCTGTTGTGTTTGTATTCAAAGGATATTACGGGACAACATATTGTTGTGATTTCAAACAAACTGAAGTTTAACAACAATAAAGACCATGTCAAAGAATTAATTAATTTACCCAAAACTTATTCACTTTCAACTTGTTTCAACAAGTCAAATACAGAAACAAACATCGCTTTATTTGCAGAACAAAGGAACGTGTTCCTTGGGATCGCGTAAATTTAATCAAAAACCAATTGACGACTGGAAATGTAATCAAGAGGATAAAACAATGTTTCACTCTGACAATTCATATTTTGCAAGTTATTATAGAATTAATTAATAATTGAGTAAACGAGAAATGTGAAAAATTGTATAAAAAACTTTTGATTATAGACGTAATGATTATGTAAGGTAAAACTATTTTTTTCAACAAATTTAATTTTATACTCTAAAAATTATTAAATAGGAATAAAAAATAAGAACTTAAAATAATTGATTAAAATTAAAGAGTAGGATATTTTTTTAAAATATAATATTTAAAAGCTCTCTTCAGAATCTGTCACGTTATTTATAGTTTTAGTAGTTCACAAACGAATTTAATGCAGCAACTAATGAAACACTAGAAATGAAATAATGCATACAAAATTCGCATTACAATAATAAGAGAGTAAACGTGTTCAAAAATATTAAAAAGTTTAATTTAAAAAGAAACATAAAACAAGAATCTTTGCCATTGTAAATATGAGGTGAACCTTTTAAAGTGCCATAGATTGAACTGAAAATTTTCTTAAAGGATATCATATTTTCACTATAAGAGTTATTTAATAATGGTATGGTGTTCTGTTAAACTGTGTTGTTTGTAGAAACGTTTTACAAACAAACAAATAACAAATCATAGGCTTACATTTCAAAATTTAAATCAACCTGAGAAAGAATAATAGAACATGGAATATACAGACAATGGAAAAACTTACTGTAGGTGTGGAAATGAAACTAACCAATGAGAAGGAAGGAAGTTTAATATGGAAGTAGTAGGGGTAGTTTTTACAAAACGTGTCCGTATCCGCTACAGGAATATTACTGTGTTAAAAGTTTTTGAAAAGAGATCTTCTCTGAAACTGAACACATCAAAGAAATAACAAGAGGGTGTTTGCAGAAAGAAGTTTACTTAAATAAAATTATTTATATTAATATATCGTTTCTCGTTGAGAGAAATAGAGAGAGAGAGAGAGAGAGACAGAGAGAGAGAGAGAGAGAGAGAGAGAGAGAGACAGAGAGAGAGAGAGAGAGAGAGAGAGAGAGAGAGGGTTGTGTTGTGTTGTTTAATATAACAAAAATATCAAACTCCGTCAAGGTGCTGGCGAATCAAAACAAAACAAATATAATTTCTCTCAGGCCTTATTCCACCGCAGACAGATCTCAAGTCTGAAGATCTAAATACAATATAAAGCCTGAACAAATCCTTTGTTCCCTGGAACGCTGACGTCCCCTAAAAATATAAAATAAAACCCGGACAAATCCCAAATCCTTGCTTTTATAAGTATGAGATGAACCTGGATAAGTGCTTAGGTTGTACTGACAATATTTGAAAGGATTTTTGGAAAGAGAATCTCGAAAATAGTGTTAATATACAAGGTAAGTTGAAAGTATATTAATCTTGAAAAAAAACTTAAAACTTTAACATATCCTATTTCAGTTTCCTTGGAGTTTAAGTTGAAGAGAGGTCCTAATTTGGCTTTATAGACATGGAGGTGTGATTTGCCCGTACAACAAAAACTATTTATTCAGCTTAAAAATATATATGTTTTTAAGTTCATTTGTCACAAATTGTTATTTAAATATTTTTATCATAGTTTGTTTAAATATAATACGTAAACACTCAAAGAAAGAGTATGTACTTTGCCTAAAATGTTCAGAACTATCGACAGAAAATCGTACATTTGGCCTTAAAAAATCATCAACTTGGTTTTAAGTTTTTCTAGTTTGTGAAAATTCATAACTCAAGCGAATGTGTAACTTTGTTTTAGTTTAATTAAAAACGAATCGTAAATTTATTTCATTTAACTTAATTGTTTTAACAATATTATATTGAAATAAATAATATTAATAATGTTATAATAGCAACATTTAAAAATATTTATTTAAATGTTTATTTAAACTCAGGCACTTACGGCCTCGACTATGCCGGGAGAACTTCAATACTCTGTCTCTGGTAGTAAGGCAGTAATTCAGTCACTCACGGCCTCGACTATGCCGGGAGAACTTCAATACTCTGTCTCTGGTAGTAAGGCAGTAATTCAGGCACTCACGGCCTCGACTATGCCGGGAGAACTTCAATACTCTGTCTCTGGTAGTAAGGCAGTAATTCAGGCACTTACGGCCTCGACTATGCCGGGAGAACTTCAATACTCTGTCTCTGGTAGTAAGGCAGTAATTCAGGCACTTACGGCCTCGACTATGCCGGGAGAACTTCAATACTCTGTCTCTGGAAAACCAAGTTATTTTACACTGAGAACCAGAGCACACGAGCATTAAGGAGACGGACAGGCTGGTTGGACTGGGATCAGTATCTGTGTTTTTGGGACCGGAGCCAAGTCGAACAATAGGACCAACTTAGAACATTCCATTAACAAAAAAATGTTTTGAACTTAAGGAGGCAACCAATTACGGGGAACTGTAGTCTGAGGGTGCATCTGAACATGAAAAGAATGTACCACTGCTGTTATAATGTTATTTATTGGTCCTGAAAAGAAGTAATTTATAAAAAATAACGTCGGATATAAAACCGAACATCGTAGCATATAGTCTAACAAATTATATTTTCCCAAAGATAATTTTCCAGACTAATAAAATGTATTTTAATCAAATTTTTTAAATTTTTTGTTAAAAAATGTTTTTTTCTTAACATTTCGATCGATGCTTTAGTCACTTCGAATACCGAGCCGCAATATTATAAGTTGTGAGGTAAAGTGGAAGAAAGGGCCTTATATTTTCCTCTTTATCACAAATAAAGACCTCAAATCAAATAAAACAAAATCAATGTTCTGATTTTTATGCTACACAGTTTTGTATATTATGCATATATTATATATATATATATATATATATATATATATATATATATATATATATATATATATATATATATATATATATATATATATATATATATATATATATATATATATATATGCATAATATACTTCAAAACCGTGTAGCATAAAAAAACGTTCTTCACTAAACTTTTAATACTTGCAGTTAGTATTTGGAGGGACCACCATTATGAATTGAATGAACGAATTATGCTTGGCAAAAATCATGTACAAAAGTTAATTTTTGTGCCAAGTTTGAGTTCAGTCGGATCAAATTTTGATTGGAATTTTTTATCACACACACACACACACACACACACACACACACACACACACACACACACACCAACAACAACAACAACCTCGTATTTAGATTCTGTGTACCAGAAAACGGATATCCTTTGTCGATAACTCAAGAGACTTTGGTTTTCCAATCATAATATTTTTTATTTATGCAATAACGTAATTCATATTGTAACAGAGAGTAATCACTGAACTAAAACTACGCATATTTACATATTGTAACAAAACAAGTAGGGTTTTTGTTCCTTCACAGAGAATGGGAAAGATCTCGTTTTTTGTATTCTTAGTTACACTTTAACAATGGCATGTCTTTACGCTCGGCTGGAACACAACAAGCAGGTTCTTCTTATACTTAAGGGTAGTCTCTTAATATACTTAATATATTATTCTCTCAACAGAAATTAATTCATCCTTTTCATTTAAATACAACTACGGTATGCAGATGTTTCACTGACGTGATGGCAGCAAATTTAAAAAAAACATTATTTTCTATCGTACCTTTATTGCAAGTAACGTTTCACCGTCACAATCACAGTGATAATCAACATAGGGAGCATTAACGTTTTTTTACCAATACAAAATCTAACGGCTGTTAAATTTATTTTCAATAAAATCTGAAATATTTTAACATATATCCAGATTTTAACATCAATTACGATTACTTTTTAAGAAAATGTAAGTTATAAAATTTATGAATTTTTAAGATTTTATACGGCAGCCATTATGAAACTGGTAAACTGATTTTTCTGTATAGCTGTCTTATCTTAGATCTAGACTGTTATCGTACTTCAATAATTTAGACTATTTAGAGGACAGTACAGGCGACCCATTTCAAGGTCCCAGGATTCAGGTCTTACCATGATTACAGCACAGGCATTATCTATACAATGGTTTTTTTTACCAGCTACTTAATTATTTCTTAAAAATACATGTACCAAACATTTTAGTGTACTTGAGTACTTTTTTATTTAAACAAATTTATTAAAACAGTAAAGATATTCTTGTATATATAAAAGTAGAAGTCCTGATTGACTCAATCAACGTACAGCCAAAACTGTGATACCTACAGTTGAACTTTTCAGAGTACTACCAGATAGGGGTGCACTAGAACCTATTTGTAATATTCAGTTCATAAAGGGGTGCAAATGGTTAAAACCTACAATATCTTTGTAATTAAAATACATTTAGTCGGATCTCTTTACATACTTTTTTCTAAAACACAAGTAATGAAATATTTTTTCAGCTTTTTCAAAATGTATCTCCTAAAAGGATTAATGTAAAAAAAGTAAAAACATTCCCCTAGAAAAATATTTTTTTGTCGGATTTTTTTTATATATATTCTGTAACATAAATAATGAAACATGTATTTCAGCTTTTTGTTTTAAATCATCACATAAAAAATAAAATTACATTTATATTAGTTGTTTATTAGTTATATTAGTTGTTTATGTTTATTATTTATATTTATTGTTTAATAAGACTTTATAAATGAAAATAGTTTTAGTTGTAAATAATTTATAGTTTTGATATCATTCGTAGATTCCAAGAAACAGCAGAGCTTTAACGGCTTTCAGGAACATCGTTGTATACTTGTAGTTATTTTAGTGTCTAATCTAAAATCCATATTTTTAACAAATAGCAAGGATCAGAAAAGCTCATATAATGAGCTTGAACAGATAACGCTGTTTCTGAAATGATAATTAGGAGTGATAAGAACAAGAGTTCTGTTTCCTGTTTTTGACATTAACTTTTAAAAAATGGACAAAAAATATTGTCTAACAAAAATTATAACCACTAGATTGCAAGATATTCACGCTTTTAATATTTTTATTTACACTTAAAAAGAGATTATCCCCCAGTAAAATAATTAATAAATATAATAGCTATTCTTAATACTTTTTATTTTAAAGTATTGTAAGAAAAGCCGATAATTATGTATATTTTGTTAATTTTTAAGAATTTTTACTTGGAAAAATACAATTCCAAGAGAATGCTTTAATAATGTTCTACTTGTAAAAGTCTATAAAAATCAGTCAACTTATTTTTGCATAATGTACATACTTTATATCAGTCAAACTTTTTTCTTTTTTTGTATTTTAAGGCGAAAATCACATTGAGGCTATTATCGCCTTCCTAAATGTAAGTGTGAGTGTAAAGTGTTAAAGTCGTAAGTGTAGTGTTGTAAGTGTAAGTGTGTGTTAGACTCGGGTATCGCGAGGGACGTTTAACCCTCTCAATAGGTGCAGCTAGACTGTATCCCCTGGGAAGCTCAGTCAAACTAATGAGGATAAAAGATTAACGTTAACAGAAAGGTCAAACTTATGGCAATACTGTAAATAAAGTCTTGTATATACGACCTTGAGGTGCGCAGTTCAGAGAAACAGCAAGCTGACCGGTACCTTAGCCACATAAAACACACACACACACACACACAGAGAGAGAGAGAGAGAGAGAGAGAGTTCAATATAATCTCGTTTTTTAAATAAATCTTTGACAATTTGTATCCCTTTACATTGTTTATTTTAAAATGTTTGTATTGTCACAGAACATAAAGTAGTAAAACAATAATTAGGTAAGTTTTCGTTGTAGTTAAAATGCACATATTTTTAATGTTGAACTTTGTGGAAACAACCAACTTTCGGCCTAATTGCGAAGACTTTCGCAACATTTCATTTGCACTGTGCTTTTGGATTGTGTAATTTTTAATGAAATTGTATTTAGTTGCAGCTTGGTAAATATCAATTTTCTCCGTCATTAATTATGACAAATGATTTCTGTACAACAATAGATTATCTGAATTCAGGTCAGCGATATAAAGCTTTGTTGGTATTAATTGCACCAACAGATCAATTCACTGAAACCGTTTTTTTTTTTTAATTATTATTCGTACATTTATCATCTTTCACGTATTATACTGCATTTTGCACCAACATATTTTGTTGTAGCTTTACTATTCAATAGTTATGATTATAAACGGAAAATAAGTAAGGTGCAAACAAAATTCAAAACTCTCACGTACAATTAACTCGACACACAAATATGGTATTAAACTGCAGTCAAACAAATAAAAAAATCAAAAAACACATTTAAAAAGAGGAAATACACTGTTCATAAATAAATAGAAAAAAACAAACAAGTAAGACGGCGGTCAGGGTTTATTTTCAGTTTTTTCATTTTATTAACGAACGATAAATTTCTTTTATTTCAAATATATTGCACTGTCTTGGATCATGAATCATTTCACCAGAACATTTGTTTGACAAATGTTATCGAAATAGATCAATTAGTTTAATCTATAATCTGTACAGACACAAATATATTGACAGACATTCAAATACGAATCACTTTTTTTGACTCAATATGGTTTAAAAAATGGAACTATCTACCGAAATCCTAAGGTCACGATTTTTCCACAATAACCAAAATGTCTTTATAATATCTAATCAAAACTGCTAACAATGAAAAAGTTAAAACCGCAATAGTAACTGTTCAGAATTATAACAAACAATATTTTTCAGAAAATTGGACAGTTATTTCACTCTGTACAGAAACATTTTACGGAAATACAATTTAGCGAAAAGAGAAACGACATATCCAAAACAAACCACACTAGAAAAATCTTCTACGCATTACGAATTCCCGTCGTCTCAAAATATGTATAACACGATTTTTTGCTAAAAACCTTCGTCGGTAAATCTAGTTTTGCTCGGCATACTTCGGAATACTTCGGAGATCGGTCGATAGCTCTACTTAACACTACGAACAAATACTTTTACGTGAAACAAGACTAATTAATGTGATCTGAATTTTAAACATCAAACTATGATTTTTGTTTAAAACATTAGCCTGATTTTTCGGGGGGAGGAGTATGAGCCGTCTGAACCCGACATTTTGTGCAAATATATAACTGAAAGTGAGAAAGTTTGTGTAATATTTTCACACCATTTATTGTTTTTGTTCTCGTAGAAAAATACCGACTGTGTTCTTAAAATTACAATCTGAGGGTTGTATAATTAAAAGTTTCAATAAACATTAATTAATAAAATGCATTCATTAAATATTCATTATATGTCAGGAATTATTTTAACTTTTCTTTAAAAAAATTTGTCTTACAACGCATTACTTAGTTCAATAAATTGTTTACTTTTCGCAAAATAATATTGTGGAGCTGCCTTGGAAGTAAAAATTAAAGAATAAATTAAAATTACTAAATTTGCTAAACATTATACAAAAATGCCTTTCTATTCATTTTCAGATTCTACATGTCCAACAAAACAAAATATATTTGTTCGGATTCTAATTATTTACCATTATCATTTAAAAATACTTCATATCTTCAAAATGATGTGATTACTTGAATTGTATGAGGAAGTTTTTTTTTTGAAAAATATTAGCAATTAGAAAAATAATTTGTTTCAAAATGGCGTCCTTTAAAATTAAAATAATTAGGAAATTTTCATTAAAAAACGCAAACATTTTTGTTTTCAAATTTTTATCGAATGTTATAAAGCTATAAATTATTTGACAAAGAATAATGGTGTAACAATATTGTATTGCCCGGGCACGTAATATGTGAATTAATTACCATATATTTCGTCGGTAGTTTAAATTAACACAATTTGAATTAATTACCTTAGATTCAATAACAATTCGAAAACTTCCTTCATAACGTTTAATTAGTTTACAAAATTGTGTTTACAAAATTGTAAATGTACAAAGAATACTGAAGCGTGATATAGCTAACAAATACAATAAAGAAAAGTTTTACTTTAAAAATAAAAAACATTGTAAATAACTGATTTAATTCAATGAAACTTTAATGTTACACAAGTCAAGTTACTTTACCCTGACATATATTTCTACTTTTTCTGTTATGGAATAGCTGTGTAGCTCGTTATCAAAGCGTGCAACAAGGTAAAGAAATTTCACTTCTTTGTAATACTTTTTTTATTTTTCACTTTGTGTCAAGTATTTTCCTTACTATTCTTATTCATTTAATATCACTTTATATTTATTTAATGTTACATTATTGCTTTTACTCAAAGTAACTTAATTGGGAATGTGATTTAGTAAATTTCTAAACTTATATATATTACATTTCTTACATAAAATTTAAGACAAAAACAGCCTAATAAGTTGAAGTTAAAAATAGTTAATATTTAATTAAGCGAATAACCAAAACTTGTTCATCTGTAACAAAATGGCGACAATGTAAAACAACATGGTCATTTTTTCGTTACACTTCTTTGAAAATCTAATTCTACCATCGTAAACAGCATTCAAAAAAATTTTATTTTAAAATTTCATTGAAAATACAAATATTAGTCTGATTTTCTTCATGGTTTTACTATTTATTTATAAAAAATGTAAACGCTTTTATGTGCAGACTTTAACGCTAAATATAATTGTAAAATTAGATTATTTACAATATGTAAGATATTAGGTTTAACATTCTTTTTTTTCTAACTATTCAACTCCACCGCAGCCGCCCCAAGCCCGGTTGAGAAAGAAGGAGAGTAAATGGCTGGTTTTCTGACCCTTGTTGGGGATACTGATGTCGTGTAGGTGCAACCATTAAATAGTTCACGAAATTCTAGTTGGTGGATTTATCCACTTACATAACCAGCAAATTCAAACCTCAAGTTGATGAGTGAAGCGCCTTAAAACTGGTCCTCTCGACTGAAGTATGATAACCCCTATAAAAAATTCCCTGGTTCTCCTGGTAGCGGGTTTAAAGTGGGGCTAGCAACTCCACCTTAGAAAAGCACACACATCGTACGAAACCTACAGAAAATAATCAAAAACCTGGACGGGAATTAACGGTACGATTTTGAACTTCAAATAAAACCAAAAACTTTGGAATTGTGACATGGTATGTTGTATCAATGTTTCGACCTGGAACACTTAAAATTCTCCAAGAGCAGTTAGTGGAGTGTAGAGTTGACGTGGATGCAATTCAGGAATGTGATGGATAGGTTCAGGGATTATTGAAGAAAGGATATAAACACTGTATATTATAGCTGTAATAATAGTAAACATAAGTATGTAATAGTATTTAAGAACAAGTGGAAGGCCGAGACTCAGGTTAGGTCGATGGAGTTAATCGAGATGCCAGAGCATTTACCAGAGGAAGGTGGATTGCTGCAAGAGACCCAGACAGATGGCCTCTACTATTGAGGAAGGCCAAGACTCCAATGAGTTGTATCGCCAAGGATGATAATAAAGTAAAGATTCTTCTAAGCATTTAAAAATTTCAAAATCTATCAATATTGATTTTTGTTATATTATTCAACGTTGCTATTTTTTTCATTATTGTAACATAGCTACCGGACCACATATTTAAATAATTAGGATTATAACATATTTTTCCGCCTATTTTCTCACATCGTAAAGGCTACTGCGGTTTCGAAACCTTACTGTTTCATTTTCAGTAATGCATAATGTCGTGTCTTCACAAAGTTAAACAAAACATTGAAAACACACGTAACAAACACTAAACACAATTACACGATTAAAATACACACGATAAAATTTGGTTTGTCCAAATGATACGTGCAACTCGTATCGTCATCCGCAACTACCTCAAATTACTGTCCGGAATGCAACGACATACGAGTTGCACGTATTGTTTGGCCAAACCAAATTGTATCGTGTGTATTTTAATCGTGTAATTGTGGTTAGTGTTTGTGACGTGTGTTTTCAATGTTTTAACTTTGTGACGATCTCGACAGAGGGAGTTGACATTTTGTATTGTTGCCTGAAGATGAAATAGTAGAGTTTCAAAACCTAGCCTTTACGAGGTGAGTAAATATACCACTAAACGAAACAATAGCCCATAATACTAATTACTTAAATACGTGGGTCTGGTGGCTATGTTACAATAATTATAATTATATTTTAGGAATACCATTATGGTGTTGAACCTGACATGCCATTTATTTTCTATAAAGGAAACGATTACCTAACATTTTATATTTTATAGGGTGTTCCGTAAACATAGTTTGAAATTAATAATTTTTAAAACCATTGCACTTTACATTAAACAAATGAACTGTGATTTATTTACATTAGTTATTGTCAGGTTTATTACATTGATTTCATGATTTTAAACTTGAAAACAGTTTTTATGCAGAACAAAAACGTAACTTTTACCACTAGTTGGAAAAATAGGTCATCATTCTTCTTTTTTTTTAATCCGTTTTCATCACGAGGGAAAGACAACAAATTGCGTGTTCCGATTATTTGTGGTTTCCGGTAGAAAATGTTATTCCAGTAAACATTCATGAAAAACCACTCTCCAGTTTAGCTTCTGATACAAACACTGTGCTAGCTGGTGCAGATAAATTCCCTTTGAAAACAAGTATAAAATGTTTAAAATAACTCCGCAAAATACAGTGCTTGGGTTTTGCACTGCTCCAACAAAAAAGAACGAATATAAAGTGCTTATGTTATATTGTATCCTATTGTTTTAGATAACATTAAATACGTCAAGCAAAGTATTTTTTTTATATAAACCTTTTCTTCAACAAAGCAATTTAAGCTATAATAAAATCAAGTATCCTGTTAAAGCCTGAAAATTACAAAGTAATTTAATGCAATAATGTACACAAAGAGCTAAAGTTAAAAATATTATAAATTTATTTTTCCGTGAAAGAGCACCAAAATCTTTGTAATCAGTTTTGTAATACTAGTTGATTTCTAACGAATTCACTAGCTTAATAAATTTCTATGAGATTATAATGTAGTTTTCATAGTTATGCTTTTTCAAAGGAAATCATAATGTACTTTCAAAAAATTCATTTAGAAAGTGAATTAAAGAAAAACAGGTCAGTTATTCTAAAAGTTACATTAATCAATTAGAAGTTCCATAAACTATTGTTTTATGTAGTAGTCTTCAAAAATTAAATTAAAATATTCAACTTCAACATTGTTTTGGTAATTCTACATTTAACAAACTGGAAAGCTAAAATCGTTTCTTGATTTTCTTTCGCACTTAGTGTTCATTGAAAGCCGGAATTTATAGAAGTTGCTCAGTAAACTTCTGAAATATTATCTGATGAATACACGAGCAGAGATTTACACATACAGATAAATGCACGTGTTCAAACCAAACATGTGTGGTTAAAACCTAAATGCACAATTTATTCTTCTTGCTGAAAATTTCACAAAAATGTTTCCATTCATATTCTTTGAAGCGTTTCGGAGTAATTCAGTTTTCAAACTTCATGCATCTGTAATTTTATTTCAATCGTTCCATCCATTTATAATATGGGTTAAACGTGTATAAATTTAGCAAATAAACAATCATTATTATTAAAAAATAATTAGTAAAACTAAATAACTGATTTCATTCTTCACAGAATAGTGATTTTTGTATAAACTCTATACGTGTTATATTAACAACTTATTTAATGTTTACAAAAAAATTAAACCAAAAAATAAAATGGTGGTTTGAGCCCGCCCTTCTATCTACTAATTTGTGTATACATTTTTCACTCGTTATAGTAACTTATAGTAAATAATAAGTACATCAGTAACTGCTACTGGTAAACGATAATATAACTACCAATAATCGCGGTACGCATTTATCACACTGACGTGATGGAAGCGAATTTCCTAAAATATTTTTGCCGCGCTCTTTTTTAAAAATATGTTTTCTCAGCCATAATCGACATTAAAATCTGCATTTTAAATTTTCAAATAAAACTTAAAATACAAATATGAACCCTGACCACCGTGAAATTTATTTCCTCATTTTCGATAGACTTTGAAAATTTAAAATGTTTAGTTATGCAGGTCTTAGAATTGATTAAATTAGATTTTTTAAAAACAGTCAGATTTAAGATTTTTCCAAAAAAACGGCCCCAAAATAATAAACTTTCAGATTCAGTGATAACACAAACTTGACATTGATCATGGTTAGAATCATTTTAATGTTTTCATCGAAATTTGAAAATTCAAAAATTCAAAATATTACTAAATACTATTATAACTATGAATATATTACTATAGTAATTTTATAGCATAATTATTAAATTGTGCTGAAGGAAAACATTTATTGCAAGTTGTAATTATTTTGTTTCGCCACATAAAAGAATTTGAATCATATTACAACGTACTATATTTTCATAACAAACACTTATTTCTAAAGACAAAAAATATTTGAAACTTGTCATTTGCGAATTTTAATACCGAACTTCTCATTGCTAACCTCTTCACTGCAACCATTCAAAACTATGTGTCTCTATTTCTGCGCGTCACGTTATTAATTTGTCTGTACAGAGCTGTTTTGTATTAAAAAACTTTGCCCATAAAAACTTTAACCAGCTTTTAGTATGCAACATAAAATTAATAACACACTCTCTGTTGCACTGTGCTCTAGTAAATAAACGCTGGTTAGTCCTCCAACTTCAACACGCTTCGCTACTGTTCCTGTCAAAGTTGGCGTGTTACTTTACTTCATAACAATACCATATAACTGAAACACAGGCTATTAAATTATTTTGAGGTTATAACCGTAATTATTACTGCACGAAAAGCAGAAAATTTATTAAATTATGTGATTTGTAAATCTAAAGTTTGTCTTTAATTAAATTACTTTCCTTTCTAATAACATTTCGTAACTTTATTTCTGAAGCTTAAATTCAAAAAAACAAATCTTCCTTTAAATAACAAGTTAAAATTAGCCTTGCGGCGATAAATAAATTAATGTTTAATTCAAACTTTTAACTACGCAACTCACAGCTGAGACTCTTATAATTTCAAACAAAGTAGGTGTTTTTCTGCAATAACCAATAGAATAAACGATGAAAAAACATTGCAGAAACATTTCCACATTCAATTACGAGTATTTGCATAAAAATGTTTATAAACTACAAACAGAAAAAAACGGAAAATTATCCTAATTTTTGAAAATCGTTTTATTAAACTTTTTAATACTTTATTCAGTGATAAACTTAAACATCATTAGTTGGCTGTAATTATGAATAAATTTTGTAATTAGTTAAAGAAATATATAGTAAATCAATTATACTCGTATAAACGTAATAAATATTCTCTCAAATTGTTAGATTATTTCAGTTTAATAAATTTCCTACTTCTATCAGTAGACTCTCCTACAAAAGACGCTCTTTTACAGTGTACACTTTTGGCAAGACAGGTTAAAAAAATATAAGCAATGTTTTTTTGTGTGTTTAACGTCCGACTATTGTGCACACTTGGGCTAATGCAGACGATGGGATGATTTATAGCGTATGAAAATGCCAAGCCCTGGCCAGGAATCGAACCCTGGTCTTCGGGGTGAAAGCCCAATACGCTATCAACTAGGCCACAGAGGCGGCCAAAATATAAGCAAAGGCTTACATCATTTAGACGAGATTAAGGGATATCGCTGATCAATCAAACATCTGAGGGCCGTATGTGGCCCTCGGGCCGTAGTTTGGAGACCCCTGGTCTAGAGTATCGCTGATCAATCAAACATCTGAGGGCCGTATGTGGCCCTCGGGCCGTAGTTTGGAGACCCCTGGTCTAGAGTATCGCTGATCAATCAAACATCTGAGGGCCGTATGTGGCCCTCGGGCCGTAGTTTGGAGACCCCTGGTCTAGAGTATCGCTGATCAATCAAACATCTGAGGGCCGTATGTGGCCCTCGGGCCGTAGTTTGGAGACCCCTGGTCTAGAGTATCGCTGATCAATCAAACATCTGAGGGCCGTATGTGGCCCTCGGGCCGTAGTTTGGAGACCCCTGGTCTAGAGTATCGCTGATCAATCAAACATCTGAGGGCCGTATGTGGCCCTCGGGCCGTAGTTTGGAGACCCCTGGTCTAGAGTATCGCTGATCAATCAAACATCTGAGGGCCGTATGTGGCCCTCGGGCCGTAGTTTGGAGACCCCTGGTCTAGAGTATCGCTGATCAATCAAACATCTGAGGGCCGTATGTGGCCCTCGGGCCGTAGTTTGGAGACCCCTGGTCTACAGTATCGCTGATCAATCAAACATCTGAGGGCTGTATGTGGCCCTCGGGCCGTAGTTTGGAGACCCCTGGTCTAGAGTATCGCTGATCAATCAAACATCTGAGGGCCGTATGTGGCCCTCGGGCCGTAGTTTGAGAGACCCTGGTCTAGAGTATCGCTGATCAATCAAACATCTGAGGGCCGTATGTGGCCCTCGGGCCGTAGTTTGGAGACCCCTGGTCTACAGTATCGCTGATCAATCAAACATCTGAGGGCCGTATGTGGCCCTCGGGCCGTAGTTTGGAGACCCCTGGTCTAGAGTATCGCTGATCAATCAAACATCTGAGGGCCGTATGTGGCCCTCGGGCCGTAGTTTGGAGACCCCTGGTCTAGAGTATCGCTGATCAATCAAACATCTGAGAGGAAGTTCGCACATAAATTTCAGAACGCAAAAGCTAACTCTGACTTAACGTACGTTGGTGATGCAAATACAATTACCAATGGTACACCAAGACATTTCATCTTTGTGGCGATGTAGAGCAACATGACAGTGGAAACTCTGCCAGAAGTTTTGGTATTTTATTTATAATTTGCTGGCTGACTATCAAAAACGTTGGTTTCAACAAATCGTAAAAGGTAAGTAACAAATATTATAAAATGTTATGTTTTTTTAAAATGTTTACTATCTGATGTTTTTAAACATATAAACGTACTTGCTTGGTAACAACGTGTCCAAGCTTGTGATACTTAACTTGACAGTTATGTTAAGAATGAACCAAATCTGACCTGATTACGAACGACACCGTGATCATTTGTGTTTTAACTAAAACTTTCAAATAATAATAAATAATAATTGTTTCTCTTATTAATTATAATAAATAATTATTATATACTTATATTTTATGTTTGTTTGAAGTTATCGCCAAAAACAATAGAAAATCGCCTTATTTCTCAAAATAATTACATTAGATTTTACTCAAAACTTTGGTTATATGCTTTACTCATAGCAGACTCACCATAAGCCTTTGTTAACATTTCACACACTTCGTTACGCTTTATTCCATTTGTTACGCAAATTTTGTTACAAATTCTTTGATCCATTTCTTTTAACAAACAAAAATCGCCGAGCTCATAAAAACACGTCTAACCTTAGTGGCTGTCACAGATAAAGTCAACAATGAAAACAGCTGAAAGTTTTATCATACTTCAAGGGCATGTTTGAAAATCGGACTCTCCAAGCCCGCGAAATTTAAAAATTCTCGTTACTTTCTGAACACACCTCGTATATTAAGGTAAGTAGACCTAACTCTAATGAGATTTATAGAATAAAACTCTTCAGTTCAAATAATCAATCCACATCCGATTGCGGGCAAAATTTATTTAAGTTTTTTATAATTTATTATCGAACAGTATTTTTTTACATCTATCTTAGGAATGAAATTAAGATAAAACGATTTTTATAAAACATAATTTTTTTTTTTTAATATACTTAACCAAGTATTTTGGTAATACGTTTCGTTTGAGTATTCCACTTTTAGATTTTTTTATTGTAAGAGTTGATGAAAATCGTTAAAATTAAATTTTAAAACATTTAGTACTGAACATTTTTTGAGTAATAAGGGTTTCAAAATCTTGCCTAATTATCTAAAGCCATCAATAAACTTACGTGACAAATTTCAGAAAAACCATCTCAAATAACTTTTACAGACGTGCATACAGACAAACGTTCAAACAACAACTGATATGAATGTGTAATAAACAAATAGTTTTACATCAAAACAAATAAAAGCAGTGATTTCCAAGAGCAACAGATACGAGCAGCTAATTTTAAATGAGCAGCTCATAATAATTCAACAACACAACGAAATTAACATAAATATGTCCGTAATTGGCTTGTTTAACACGATAAACATTGCAGCATAATTATGTGCGGGAGCGACATTAAACACCACGGAGCAGCAAATCCTCCAGCCGCATCCTTTATTTATAACTAATTCAATAATGCGAACGACCACTCATTTGTTACAACTGTTTAGCTATGCGCTTGCGCAAATTGCATAATTAATTACCTTAAATACGGATTGCATTCATTAGCGAACTATTTCCAATTAGAGTGGCCATTCTAGTAAGATATTTTATTGGCGAATTCCCATTGGGTGTATTCTGGGAACTGCCATTTCGTGTAGGCATATTTATATATTGAAAAGTTTAACGAATTTTGCTGGTTAACAAACATTTCCAAGAGTTAATCTAATTTTAATTTAACACAGTACTAGCTGCGACCATCATGAAGAATGTCCAGTTCGGGGATCTTGAAATGAGAGCCGAACCTGACTTTTGGGACTGAACTTTTTGACGAGACATTTCAATTATTCAGGTTAAAATGAAGCTCTGAAGAATTCAAAAAAAATCAAATAAGTCCTACTTCTCAAAAATTTATGTTCAGAATCTGTTCTGTAAAAAAACCGGATAACTAACTGTTTTGTCAAAACTAATGTAAATTTTGATCATATTTGAATATTCATTAGACAAATGTATTATTACTGTATTACTTTATATTTTGTGCTTTTTTAATACGGTCAAAAACCAAAATAAAATACTTTAATTATATTTATTTTTTTTAATTTGGTACAATAGTGTTAGTTTTAAATATATATATATATATATATATATATATATATATATATATATATATATATATATATATTATTATTATTATTATCTGCGCATAGACCCTGTTGGATCACGCAAAGCACTCCGACTCATGTCTTGTTCCTTCTAATCCTCCACACCTCCCTCATCCTGTCCCCATGGATCCTCTTCCGCTCCTCCGTCCATTTTACCTCTTTTTGGGATTTAATTCTCTGGGACCTTCCAACCGAGCATCTTTCTCCTGTATGCGTGTCTATCTTCAACATCTGTTGAGTCTATTCCTGCGTCATGTAGGTCTATTCTGACTTGTGCGATCCACGACGTTGTTGATTTGACACCTTGTATATACTTAAGGATTCTGTTGGCAAGTCTCGTTGTTGGGAGTCTACTGATGTGACCATAGAACCGAAGCCTCCTTCTTCTGATATCTGCTGCCAGGTTCGATATCTTCTTTGTGGTCTTCCGGGAGTGCAACCTGTATCCATCTTCTGTTAATCTCGGACCAAGGATTAATATATATATATATATATATATATATATATATATATATATATATATATAGTGTGTGTGTGTGTGTGTGTGTGTGTGTGTGTGAGAGAGAGAGAGAGAGAGAGAGAGAGAGAGAGATTTGTTAAGAAAATAACGATACATAAGTTTTGTAAGTATTTGAAAGCTAAATTTAGTTAATTTTTTTTGCTAACGTGATGGAAGCGAATTTCAATTATATTTTTAATTACACTTTTTATAATATAATTTTACCATCATCATTAAAATCTGCATTATTAGCATTTAAAAGTTTTAAATTAGGTTTAAAAAAAAGAAAGTTAATCCTAACTACCGTTATGACGATTAGATCAGATTTCCTAAAAAAAAAGTGAAACAAAAAAATATTATATTTTTTTAATTTCAAATAGCCGTTATTTTGAAACGATTATATTGATTTTTCTGAAGAACAAACATTTCAAAGTCGTAATCAAGAATCGAATTTTTTTAATACGTTTTAATCAAATCTGCACAATTTAGCATATTAAAGTTTCAATTTTTTTATTATTATTTAAAGGCGAAAAGCACAATGAGGCTATTATCGCCTCCCTAAATGTAAGCGAGAGTGTAAAGTGTTAAAGTCGTAAGTGTAAGTGTGTGTTAGACTCGGGTACCGCGAGAGACGTCTAAATCCTCTCAGTAGGTGCGGTTAGTCTGCAACCCCCTACGGGTTAAAATTTCAAACTACAGTGAAAATACAAAAATGAACGTTGATCGCCGTTAGATTCATTTTCTTATTTTCATTGGAACTGGAAGATTTAGACGCCATGCAGATTTTAACGCTAAATATGACAATGAAATCAAATTTTGAAGTGTAAAAGATAAAATTTATAACTTTTTTTAATTATTGAAATAGCTGCTACTTTTAAACTGTTGATAGTATTTTGCTGGGTAACAAACTAGCTTTTATCAAAATAGATTTTTTGTCAAATTTTAATAAAAGTGGAACAAAATTGCAAATATGACTGTTTAATGCAGACAAGCATTACGTATTTATATGGCAGGTGCTCAAGGTCATGAAACTGAGTCTTACTATGATTCCCACCATTATTGTTCATTTTCCAGTTGAATTCACTAAAAACAAGTGCAGATTGCAATGTGGTTGGGACATCAAATAAGGGCCATTAAGGGAGACACAACCACTTCCTAGAGTGTACTTGACTTTAATGTGTTTAGAGAAACATATGTATGAACAGGTTGTAAATTATATCCAAATCTTTTTATCTAAAACTATTTCCTTCGTTTGTATGTGTGTGTAAAATAAAACGTTGACTCGCTGATGTGATTGAAACTATTTCAAAATGTAACGATATTAGACTACAGTATTCTTTTAGCTACACTATTTAAAGAAAACTTTCTTTCAACATCATAATCAGCGTTAAATATGCATACATTAGTAATTAAAACTTCCAAATTGTATTGAAAGTACGAAATTTATAGTCCGAGAGTAGTTCTAAAAACAATAATCGTTGTTGCTATTTATTTTTTATATGTTTACTCCCTCACCAGTACACCCGTCATTTTATTTTAAATTAGTTATCATATTTTAACCAAAATCTTACCAATAAATTTTTAGAAACTAGACCGTTTCTATTTATTCTGGGCCGCCTCGGTGGCCTAGTGGATAGCGTACTAGGCTTTCACCCCGAGGACCCGGGTTCGATTCCCGGCGAGGGCTTGGCATTTTCATACGCTATAAATCATCCCATCGTCTGCATTAGCCCAAGTGTGCACAATAGTCGGACGTTAAACACAAAAAAAAAAAATCTATTTATTCTGTCATTTATTACTGAATTTGAGAACATTTGAGTAAAGCATTACACAGTTTATCCTTTGTTTACACTTCGTGTCTGTTGAATGTTCTAGTCGTGCCAGTTGGAGCACGGCAGGTAATCTCTCCTTTCTTGAAGAAAACTTGTCTCATTACAGTTAACAAGTGTAAAGTTTACATGATCTAACGTTACACTACTAAACATTATGGTGAAAAAACTGTGCATTTTTTAAAATACCTTCAATATATTTCGCTCAATATTTACAAATTTACGAATATTTATAACCTATATAATTATACCAAGCTTACATTAAAACATGTTTCTTGTTCAACAGTGTTCACATTTAAAATACAACTAATATTTCAACAAATTTAACGCTTTTTAATATGGTTAAATACAAATTACAAAGACAACATATAAAGTATTATAATATATTTTATGGGAAAGGTAGAGTAGTCAGCATTGTGCTGGGACACGAGTATTTTACAGAGTATTCAATAAAAATAATAATAAAATAAAATAAAAATAATTTTAACAAGTACATAATTATTTTTTATTCGGCCGTAATTCGATTAAAGCAAATAAAAAGGTTTACATTAATTTTATATATACAATATTTTCTGACCTCGAGTGGGATGATCATGCAGGCAGAGTAATTAGATTTTTGTAAGAAATCATATAAAACGATTAATTTTGTTTTAAAGTTAAATTTGTAAAAGATTTTGTTATTTAAAACAATATAAAAGTCTTTCGAAATGTTCTAAATTTTCTGTAAAGTGTTACCTTATAGTCTTTAGATTTTATAGTTACTAATATGGTTGTCTGTATTTTTCTCGATAAATTGATCATATTAATACTGATCTTCCTGTTTTCCTACTTGTTTATTTATTTATCTTCCGTTGTTCGTTACAATTCTATTTCATTCCCTTAAAGCTTCTCAAAAATGTATCTAATCTCTCTGATAGTTCAAATGTTACTAAACATTGTTGCTTTTAATACGTAATTGTTAATTCAATTGGGATTCATTGGTTTGTTTCTTGTCTTACAGTCTAGGATTTTATTGGCTGCACCTGGCGTATTTTACCGCCTTTTTCGCTGATCAGTTTTTTAGTTGGCATTGTTGATCAGCTGTTCTTACCCATATCCACGCCTACTTTATTTTTAACTCGATATAATATATATATATATATAACTCGCCTAAACTTAATACAGAAATAGAAATGTTTGTACTATTACAACAAGTTTGAATATAATTCCTAGAGTGTGTTTACGTGTATTATATGAATTCCAAGTTCACTAATGCAACTCACAAAAATTAAAACTTTAAACCACCAACAAACAAAAAATGAGGTAGTTGGGGAACTAATTAATACAAGTTATAACTTAAATTAATACCGATTAAATTTTACAAAATTGATTCTGACGAAAATGAATTCTTATCTACATCGTGTGCAAAATTAAATCAATAAATCCAACCGTTAGCGCTACAATAATTGAAATGGCTGATTGGGTAAGTAGTATAACGGCGTTTATTGATAATTTTACTTATCAATAAATTAATAAGCATTGTTATTAATAAGCTTACTTTTGTATACAGTGTTCAACATATATTTAACTGTAAACGCTCTAAACAATTTTGTGCTAGGTGTTTGGGTGTGTAGTGCATTGTGTTACTTACAATTCAAATTATTTGTCATTCAAGTTCTTTATACACGTAAGTGAACAACATACAATATTTTAAATGTGAAAACGTTAAGAGTCAATACTGGGGATTTGAACTTACGTCTTTAGTTTCACAAACAGAAATCATACCACTGAGCCATAAATGCACTTGAATTGAGTATAAATTAATTCACTTGATATACTTTCTAATAGGTGAGTTAATAGGCATGACGGATTTTTCATGAGCTGAAGCTAAATACGAACTCACTCCTCATGTAAAAGTGACAGACGCGCCTAAAGATGTTTTCATTTCAAAAATGTATTCTACTGCAACCAACGTTCATTTTCACATTTTTATTGTTAAATATTCAATATTTGTATTGTTAAATATTCAATATTTGTATTATGAAATGTTGGTTAGCAAATCGGTGAGACTAAAGCATACTGGAGGTATTTACATTTAAGTATTTTATTTGTTTGTTTGTTTGAGATTTTCTAAAATGAACTGTAGCTCATTTTATTTCCTCGTACTCTTTATTATTGCCCTGGAATCTAAGAAATGAGGTTAAATGTTATTTGTACTTTTATTGCTTGTTTCCTGCCTCACAAGGTCACGAGCCATTACTTGTGCATTCAAATTGGAAGTCGTAAACAGAGATATTCTACATTATTATTTTAATGTTCTTTAAATCAGACTTATTACGAAATTTAACTATCTGTTATTACACTAAGATTTTTGAAACATTTTTGGTTTAATTCAAAACAATGGTTTAAGTAAATTTTCCAACACTAAAAAACACATAAATGTTATTTATTATGTAAATCATTACACGCATGAAAGAATGATACTTCAAGGCGAATGACTTTCTATGAAACAATTATATAGTATAGCAGATGTTTCTGTAAACGCTACGTACACTTCTTGACTATATAATATGTAGGTCTATGTCTCCACAACGACTAAACCACTCAAGTTGAAATTTCGTACTGTAATTATCGATGTAAAAACCTACAAAAAAATAAACGGAGTTATTTCAATAATCCATTTTAAAATGACGATCATTAAAACCTGTTAAATCAAAATGTTTATTCCTCTTCTCTTCAAGCGAACTGATCCGCCATATTTTTGCAGTAAGGCTGCTGCTGTTACTCTTACTGTTACTGTTCCTGTTCCTGTTACTGTTACTGTTGATTTGTTGTTGTTGCTGCTGCTATTACTCTTCAAGTAGTCCATTCATAAATTCAGATTACACTTGAAAAAGTTTAAATGTGGAGGGAAATATATGTCTGTGTGGTGGAAGGTATAGTAGGCAATTTGTACAATTGTTTTGAAAATACTTGTTGGTAGAGGCCTGTGGTGTGTCAATACATCCAGCCACAGCCTACATGTGGGAAACCCTTGACGTTTCAGACTTTATATAAATTATTATTAAAACGTTCAACTACACATTATGCTGTTAAACATCAGCATTCCCAAGATTTTCTCTGAGAGATTGCATCCTGATCTTCCCTAACACGTTGGCTTAACAGAGATATTGTATTTCAGAGACTTTTCGCGCTTCGTGAATTTATCGATATTTCCATGACAGAACAAAACAAATCTGTGAAGGAGCTTAAAAATCAGCACTTTCTATGGAAGCCTAAGTTTATTGCCGACATTACCTACCATTAATGAGAAGCTCCAAAGCTCCAACGAGAACATATTTCGTCTGAGAATTTTTCTGGAATGTTAACGCTTTCAGACAAAAACTCTTTATGTTTGACAAGCAAATGGAAAAGAAAATATTTGACGTATTTTGACCCGTACAAGAAGTTTACTAATGAAACTTATCAGCCTTTTCGTTCCGACTGTACTCTTAAACTCAGTATTACTTTCCATGAGAAATTTGATTGTGCTGAAGAAAAATATGAATTCATTCCAAAACCTCTTGAAATTTAAAGTTGACAACTTGCCAGCTGGATGTAATTGAACTCGCGAGCAATGTAAATTTGAAAGTTTACTTTAGAGGATATGAACCTTCTTCCCTTTTATAGGCATGTCCATTTCATGGTACTTTTAGCCACAATTACTAGTCCGAATGACATTGATTTTTTTTTTATTATTATTATTTTAAGGTGAAAAGCACATTAAGGCTACTATCGCCTCCCTAAATGCAAGTGTGAGTGTAAAGTAAGTAAATGCAGTTGTAAGTGTAGTATTGTAAGTATAAGTGTGTGTTAGACTCAAGTACCCCGAGGGGTGTATAAATCCTCTCAATAGGTGCAGCTAGTTCCACCCCCTGCGGAATTAATGGCATTGGAGCAATCTTAAATAAAAACACAGTCTGTATTTTACAGTCTTACATTCTTTTACATTCTTACAGTCTGCATTTTGTATTGTTGAATGAACATTTGAATCAATGTGAAGCATCAAACTAATTCAGTAAAATTTTTGTCAAGTTTTTGAATGAAGAAGGCTTTATGAGCGTAAGAAACTACGCAAGGAAACGATTTCAGTTTTTGTCTTGACGTACTTGAGCGAACAAACACTTTTAACAATGAATTATTTAAAGTAAAACTATAAACTTTGTTCAGATTGTCAGACATTTAACATCAATTCTGAAGATGAGAGAGATAAATTGTAACATTTTTAACGATAAACAACTATGAAAGTCACATTAGACACCACAGCAGAAAAAGTTTTATAACTTTTTCCTTTTTCAGTAAATTATGTTTTTGTATTTACGTGTTTGTTCTACAGATTTTCTTCAAAAATGTACAGTGTCAAACAATATAGCAACCAACCAATTTAGATTCCAATGCCTTTCATTCCGTCCCGATTATTAAATACTTAGACGAGCCCTGATTTAAATAACATTATTAAAAAATTGTAAATGTTTATAAAAAACTTCAAAACTTGTTGAATTTCATATCGATCGGTTTAACTATTAAAACAGAACTTAATTAGAACATAACAGTATAGTGCATGAGCCCTATTGTCCAGAGCGCTAGCCTGTATCATGTGACCATTAATACACCGCTTTCAGCAACGTACACTAATGGACACTGTTCTACTGTTACCCTTTGTCCAATAGTATTTAGTTTTTACCATTCGATAGGATATTAAACCGGATAAAAAAATTACACTTAACGTTTTCCTTGAAAAAAATTGTTTTCGTTTTCGTTTAAAATTTTTTAATGACCGTAATTTTCAAACACCTTTTGTTCTGTTCGCAATATTCGTGGTAAACAATATTCCTTTTGTTGTTTTACCGCTTTGGGGCCTGTTGCTCCAATTCACTCTGCAGACACTTCTACAAGCACATGACAAGTTCCCAATTATTTTTCCGGACTTTGCATCATATCCTACCAATTTGTAGAGTTGCAGCTTTATCCGTTTATTGCTGATCTAATTTGATTGAGTCAGTCAGGAAAATATACAATATATATTTTATTCAGTTAGTGCAGATATCGACAAACCTAAATCCGATAAGAACACAATGAAACACTAATAAGGACGGACTAGCAAAGTCCGTAATGTAGTAATATAATAATACAGTATATTATCGCAGAAAGTAAGCTTGATTTTATTTATGGGTTGTTTATTAGTACTCTGTCTCATAAATATTTTCTTAATGTTTCAGAGATCATGTCTAAATCCTGTTGCATTTCACAAACGTTCAAATTTAATTTAATTCATTTCATTTTTCCCACCATAAGAAGTAATTTAAAAGAAATGTAATCGTTAAAAAAATATTTAAAAATTTCTACTTATATATTACTTAGCTTGAGAACAAATTTTAATTTGACTCTTCTCCATCCCTTCGCTCTTTCCTCCTCCCTCCCCTCCCTCCAACTACGTAGAAAATCCAATTTTTAATTAAATTTAAAATGAACCTACGCTCTTTGTAAAGACTTTAAGAGACAAAGTAAAACGTCGATATATTAGACACGTATACAAAATTTCTATTACTAATTAATGTATTAAATAGAAAAGGAAGAGAAATAGAACAACCATGTTTATATGATGATGGTAACGAAAACTGTAGGTTGGAGAAGAAGAAATACTAGTCACTCTACTTAAAAAACTGCTTATAATTTATAGCAAATATGTTGTTGTTGCTGCTACTGTCGCTGTTTCTGTTACTGATACTTTTACTGTTACTGTTACTGTTCCTGTTATTGTTACTGTTGATGTTGTTGTTGTTGCTGCTGCTGTTACTGTTACTGTTCCTGTTACTGTTACTGTTGATGTTGTTGTTTTTACTGCTGCTGCTGTTACTGTTACTATTGATGTTGTTGTTGTTGCTGCTGCTGCTGTTACTATTACTGTTACTGTTACTGTTGCTATTACTGTTAATGTTCCTGTTCCTGTTACTGTTGATGTTGTTGTTGTTGCTGCTGCTGTTACTGTTCCTCTTACTATTACTGTTACTGTTCCTGTTACTGTTACTGTTGATGTTGTTGTTGTTGTTGTTGCTGCTGCTGTTACTATTACTGTTACTGTTACTGTTGCTGTTACTGTTAATGTTCCTGTTCCTGTTACTGATGATGTTGTTGTTGTTGCTGCTGCTGTTACTGTTCCTCTTACTTTTACTGTTACTGTTCCTGTTACTGTTACTGTTGATGTTGTTGTTGTTGCTGCTGCTGTTACTATTACTGTTACTGTTACTGTTGCTGTTACTGTTAATGTTCCTGTTCCTGTTACTGTTGATGTTGTTGTTGTTGCTGCTGCTGTTACTGTTCCTCTTACTGTTACTGTTACTGTTCCTGTTACTGTTACTGTTGATGTTGTTGTTGTTGCAGCTGCTCTTACTCTTCCTCTTACTGATACTGTTACTGATACTGTTACTGTTGCTGTTACTGTTAATGTTCATGTTCCTGTTACTGTTGATGTTGTTGTTGTTGCTGCTGCTGTTAGTGTTACTGTTACTGTTGCTGTTACTGTTACTGTTACTGTTGATGTTGTTGTTTTTGCTGCTGCTGTTACTGTTACTGTTACTGTTACTGTTGTTGTTGTTGTTGCTGCTGCTGCTGTTACTATTACTGTTACTGTTACTGTTGCTGTTACTGTTAATGTTCCTGTTCCTGTTACTGTTGATGTTGTTGTTGTTGCTGCTGTTACTATTCCTGTTACTGGTACTGTTACTGTTCCTGTTACTGTTACTGTTATGTTTGTTCCTGTTTGTTGTTGCTGTTGCTGTTACTGTTCCTCTTACTGTTACTGTTACTGCTGTTGCTGTTACTGTTAATGTTCCTGTTCCTGTTACTGTTGATGTTGTTGTTGTTGCTGCTGTTACTGTTCCTCTTACTGTTACTGTTACTGTTCCTGTTACTGTTACTGTTGATGTGCTGTTACTGTTCTGTTCCTTACTGTTACTGTTACTGTTGCTGTTACTGTTACTGTTACTGTTACTGTTCCTGTTCTTACCGTTACTGTTGTTCCTGTTACTGTTGATGTTGTTGCCTGTTACTGTTGACTGTTACCTGTTGTTACTGTTACTGTTCCTGTTACTGTTACTGTTGATGTTGTTGTTGTTGCTGCTGCTGTTACTGTTACTGTTACTGTTACTGTTGCTGTTACTGTTAATGTTCCTGTTCCTGTTACTGTTGATGTTGTTGTTGCTGCTGCTGTTACTGTTTCCTCTTGTTACCGTTACTGTTGTTGCTGCTACTGTTACTGTTACTGTTACTGTTACTGTTGCTGTTACTGTTCTGTTCCTG
The DNA here is from genome assembly GCA_022606455.1 of Callitettix versicolor. Taxonomy (NCBI): domain Eukaryota; kingdom Metazoa; phylum Arthropoda; class Insecta; order Hemiptera; family Cercopidae; genus Callitettix; species Callitettix versicolor. The sequence continues at coordinate 43,795,612 of CM040191.1, forward strand.
TTACTGTTACTGTTTTGTTGTTGTTGTTGTTGCTGCTACTGTTACTGTTTCTGTTACTGTTACTGTTACTGTTACTGTTGTTACTGTTCCTGTTATTGTTATGATGTTGTTGTTTTTACTGCTGTTGCTGTTACTGTTACTGTTGATGTTGTTGTTGTTGTTGCTGCTGCTGCTGCTGTTACTATTACTGTTACTGTTACTGTTGCTATTACTGTTAATGTTCCTGTTCCTGTTACTGTTGATGTTGTTGTTGTTGCTGCTGCTGTTACTGTTCCTCTTACTGTTACTGTTACTGTTCCTGTTACTGTTACTGTTGATGTTGTTGTTGTTGTTGATGCTGCTGCTGTTACTATTACTGTTACTGTTACTGTTGCTGTTACTGTTAATGTTCCTGTTCCTGTTACTGATGATGTTGTTGTTGTTTGCTGCTGTTACTGTTCTGTTCTTACTCTTACTTTTACTGTTACTGTTCCTGTTACTGTTACTGTTGATGTTGTTGTTGTTGCTGCTGCTGTTACTATTACTGTTACTGTTACTGTTGCTGTTACTGTTAATGTTCCTGTTCCTGTTACTGTTGATGTTGTTGCTGCTGCTGCTGCTGTTACTGTTCCTCTTACTGTTACTGTTACTGTTCCTGTTACTGTTACTGTTAATGTTGTTGTTGTTGTTGCTGCTGCTGTTACTGTTCCTCTTACTGATACTGTTACTGTTGCTGTTACTGTTAATGTTCCTGTTCCTGTTACTGTTGATGTTGTTGTTGTTGCTGCTGCTGTTAGTGTTACTGTTACTGTTGCTGTTACTGTTACTGTTGATGTTGTTGTTTTTACTGCTGCTGCTGTTACTGTTACTGTTACTGTTGATGTTGTTGTTGTTGCTGCTGCTGCTGTTACTATTACTGTTACTGTTACTGTTGCTGTTACTGTTAATGTTCCTGTTCCTGTTACTGTTGATGTTGTTGTTGTTGCTGCTTCTGTTACTATTCCTCTTACTGGTACTGTTACTGTTCCTGTTACTGTTACTGTTGATGTTGTTGTTGTTGCTGCTGCTGTTACTGTTCCTCTTACTGATACTGTTACTGTTGCTGTTACTGTTAATGTTCCTGTTCCTGTTACTGTTGATGTTGTTGTTGTTGCTGCTGCTGTTACTGTTCCTCTTACTGATACTGTTACTGTTGCTGTTACTGTTAATGTTCCTGTTCCTGTTACTGTTGATGTTGTTGTTGTTGCTGCTGCTGTTAGTGTTACTGTTACTATTGCTGTTCCTGTTACTGTTGATGTTGTTGTTGTTGCTGCTGCTGTTACTGTTCCTCTTACTGGTACTGTTACTGTTCCTGTTACTGTTACTGTTGATGTTGTTGTTGCTGCTGCTGTTACTGTTCCTCTTACTGTTACTGTTACTGTTACTGTTACTGTTCCTGTTACTGTTACTGTTGATGTTGTTGTTGTTGCTGCTGCTGTTACTGTTCCTCTTACTGTTACTGTTACTGTTCCTGTTACTGTTGATGTTGTTGTTGTTGCTGCTGCTGTAACTGTTGATGTTGTTGTTGTTGCTGCTGCTGTAACTGTTCCTCTTACTGATACTGTTACTGTTGCTGTTACTGTTAATGTTCCTGTTCCTGTTACTGTTGATGTTGTTGTTGTTGCTGCTGCTGTTAGTGTTACTCTTACTGTTGCTCTTACTGTTACTGTTGATGTTGTTACTGTTGTTGCTTCTGCTAATACTGTCACTGTTACTGTTACTGTTACTGTTCCTGTTCCTGTTCCTGTTACTGTTGATGTTGTTGTTGTTGTTGTTGTTGCTGCTGCTGTTAGTGTTACTGTTACTGTTCCTATTACTGTTACTGTTGATGTTGTTGTTGTTGCTGATGCTATTACTGTTACTGTTACTGTTACTGTTACTGTTACTGTTACTGTTACTGTTACTGTTCCTAGGAGGCCATTGGAGCCACCGGTTTCTGGCTGCTTCGTGGCCTCCGAATAAAAAATATGTCAGCAATCATTTAAATAAATACAAAGTCAATATTAAACTACTCTGAATGTTTAAAAGCTTAAAAATATTAAAACAAAACATTTTTTTCATTAAGTAAATTTAATTACAATAAAGATTTTAGTTGATTGTAATGCTCGGAATCAAGCACGTATATATTTCAATTTTAACAAATAAAAAGAATGAAATTAATAGTGATTGAGTTATTATTTGATTTCATTAATCGTAAACATCGCAATAAACATGACCTCAGTTAAAATATTAATTAATGTCGAAGTATCTGCTGTGGTACGAAATCACATGTTTAGGTCAACAATACCTCCACCCCACTCCCATCGCGCTTGCGTGTTATGTATTACACTGTGTAACAATATTGCTTTACATAGTTACATTAGACCTTATGTTTTTTTTTCATTTGTAGAATAGCTACACAAAAAAGTAATATTACAGGAACAGAATAATTCTTAAAAAATTTGCTTTCTAGGTTATTGTTTTTTTATAACTGACAAACATACGGTTTTACAACAATTATTGGTTTAAAATACTGTTTAGACTATTTCATAGAAACTGTTGCGTGTTATGTAAATGTGAAAATATTTTATTTAGAAAACTATCTATCAATTACGTCCCTTGTTTACTGCATTTGAATTTGACTGAATAAAAATAAATGGATTTGTTCAATTCAATCTTTATTTTTTATTTTTTTAATGCATGATTTATCTTCATCCTTTTAATTTCCTGCCTGATAATTTCTAAAAATAAATTTCCGAAGAAAAGCGTTTTGCCTACGTGTTTTTCATGATGTAGACTATAATGTGACAAGATATATTGGTGCATAAATTAAATTACTTTATTCAAATAATATAACTTTACATCAGGCTAAAGGATCCTAGCAAACATTTATCACACAAAGTGTGTGTAATTATTGTACCCATTTTTTAAATTAATATATTTTACTAAAACAAAACTGCAATTTTTTATAATATGTAATTAAGTAATAAATATGAAGTATAATAAAATATTTCTAATTTTACAATGTTTATGAATATTGTATTACATATTTTGTTGTCTTAAATAATTCGATCAATAAAATAACATAAGAATAAAAGCCTTACAATTACAAATTACCTTCACTTCTTCTTACTTTAGAAGCATAAAATTTGTACAGATTTGCGAATTTCAAATTAAAAAAATAATAATAATCAGATCCTTAAAACTAAAAAAACAAAGAAATAAAAGTCAACTAAAGCTATTATCCTTGAGTTTATATTACACATAACTCTCAACCAATATTAAAATCATGATGCCAGAATAAAAGATAAAATGCATGTAGTACCAAAACCCGACATCAGATGGCTCTGAACTCATTTTTCTAATACTTACTAATCCTGGATTCTATAAATTGTTAGTGACATGAATTTATCTTACATTCGATTAAGATACCTAATCAATATATTTAGTGATACATATATTAAAAATAACCTAATTTTAGATTCAAAAGCTTACTGAAAAGTACATTGTTCACTTCTCTTCTAATAGATAGCGTTCTACAGTTTTATTCACACAGTTTCCTATGCATTGAGATGTCTATTATAGACTCAAGGCGCATCCTGATTAATGAATTTAACAAAAAAAATCAGTTGATATTATTTTTTGGTATATCAGCGGTATTTCTGAGACTATTTCTCTTTCAAACATGAGATATTCTATCAGCCATTACGGTGAGACTCAAACCATATATCATGAAATGTGCACCGACTCTGAAATTTAAATTAAATTTCCTAATTTCAAATGATTGGTATTACAGCTTAAACCTTATTAAAAAGGTTAAATCAGATTTTTTAATTTAAAAAATATAAAAGTTACAAATTTTTAAAGATCATGAACGCCATTTTGAAACTTTAAAAAAAATTTATGTGGTTAACGAACCTGTCTAAGTTATTATGGAAATCGATTTTTATGCCAAGTTTTTATCAAATCGGACTAATATGTTAAACATTAGGGTGCTAATTTATAATATATATAAAAGACCCTTCAAAACAAAATGTTGAGAACTATAGAGGCATCTCTCTTCTGCAAATTGCATATAAGGTATTCTCAAGGATCCTGCTGAATAGAGTAGAGACATCACTTGACAATCAACTGGGAGAGTATCAAGCTGGTTTTCGAAAAGGTAGATCTTGCTCAGAACAAATATTTAACTTAAAATCCATCATTCGCCATAGGTTATTAAATTCAAAGGACATAGTTGTGACTTTTGTAGATTTTATAAAGGCCTTTGACTCGGTTGACCATTGATAAAACAATACGTGAATTTGGAGTTAAAAATTAATTGGCAAACTTAATACGTGAAACACTTACTAACACGATTTCAAAAATAAAATTTATGGGTGAGATATCAAAACCTATTAAGGTGTACGGCAAGGTGATAGTTTATCACTTCTTCTGTTCAACTGTGTTCTAGAAAAAATTATCATAATTTGGAATGTGAAGCGAAAAGAACATAATATTTCGCCAGAAACTTTGGGGAAGAAAAATAAAGGAATTGAAGTAAGTTGCCTGGCATTTGCAGACGATTTTTCTATATTATCGGACACCCTAAGAAATGCAACAATACAAATCAATCTCTTAAATGAAATAGCTAATAAAACAGGTTTGCTAATCTCCGTAGAAAAAACTAAATTTATTACAAACATCAAAAACGCTCCAAATTTTTTGGTTACAGATATTGGTGCAGGGGAAAAAGTAAAGAAATTCAAATATTTTGGTGAAATGATCCAAGACAATGGCTTGGAGAAATCTGCTGTTGAAGAAAGGGTACGCAAAATGGAAAGAGCATATGGTATCACCAAAAATCTTAAAATAAGGCACTACACTACAGTAGTGAAACCGGAATGCCTCTACGCAAGTGAATGCTTGGCACTAAATTATAGTTTAGATAAACTGAAAATACTAGAAAGGAGAATTATGAGGTAAATTTTAGGCCCAGTGAAAACTAAAGAAACGTGGAAACTAAGATCTAATGATGAAATATACAGGAACATAGAGGACATGACAGAGACGATAAGGAAGAGAAGACTGCAATTGTTTGGACATATGTACAGGATGAATGATTCAAGACTAGCAATAAGGATACTAAAATACCTATGGGATAAAAAGTCAACAACTAGTTGGATTCAAGAGGTAAGGAAAGATTTAGAAAGAAATAATATTAAAGAAGAAAAAACGCTGAACAGAGAGATTTTTAGAAAGAGGATATTGAGTATGTAGGGATTCCAAGGAAGATTGCAGAAGAAACCTAGTGCGAAGTGGTCTGAGGACAGAAAGAATCTGCATAGTGAAAGGATGAGGGAATATTGGAGGGAACGGAAGAGAAAACAGCTAAGTGTGAAGAATTGAAATTGTCACGTGGTCCCTAGCAGGACTCATCAAAAGAAGAAGAAGAAGAAAAGACCCTTCAGTAGTGAAGAGGTCAGGATCAGTGCCCATTTGAAAGTCAATTGTCAGGGTGGCCATCAAATGCCCCATGATGGCCGTTCTAATAAATCATTTTCGAATGTAAATTAGGTAGTAAACTAATAACAACTATCTAAAACATAAGTGAATGCCATAGCAGTATTCCCTAGCTTAAATGTAATTATTAAATTCTATAATTATAATTGTTACAATTAAACAAAAAGATTACTAAGTCAAATTAAAAGCTATCTTCAGCACTAATTGCTATGCATTCCATTAGGCTTTCGAAACTACTTTTACTTTGAAATCTAAGTTAATTTTATGAAGCAATATATTTAATGCAATCTGTACGTTTAGAAGGAACTTAAATAAATTGCTATAGTCAAGATATTTAATTAGATTGCATTTACTCTGGATACTGTTTAGTTCAGGAAAACAGATTCATAAATATCGACTTTAATAGTACTTCTATCTAGTGTCCTTTATCTAATAGCCTATGTAGGTAACACATACTACTACATAATGCAGAGGTACTAATTAAAAATTAGGATCAAGCGAATATATTTGAGGAAATGTGTATTACTTCCACACTACCACTAACAATATGTTGTAATCTTAAAAAATTAATTTTAAAATGTTGATCTAGTTGTCTGTCCTGACACCCTGAGTTACAAAAATGTCTATCCGACTATGACTTTTGTGTACATTGTAAATACTAAGAGAATATATTATTGTATATATTTGTAATGAAAGTGATCTTATCGTTTATGTAATTTAACCATTTACTTTTTTATTCGTTTTTAAGTATTTATTTTCTTCAAGGACGAACACATTGTGAGTACAGGTTTGCATCTAACCTTTCTTCGTCTTTCTGCTCTTGGGTTAGATCCCTCCATCCAAAGTCAAAGTGGAACAGCGTACGCTGAAAGCTGTATGGCTAAGAGGAGCTTAGCTTAAATGTGTGGATTCTGGATACCAGGTGGCGTTACCTAAGCAAGCGTCGCAATTTGTGTATATGTGGACAGTTAATTTTCCTACTTCTGGAATTTATATGGCTGGAAACAAACCTTCACGGCCCCGAAATCTGTAGAGAAGTGACCAAATTGGAATTGAAGAGTAAAAATGACATGGAGGTAAGGACACTGGGTCTGTATTAGCCCGTGGAATCTGCAAGCTGTGAATTGCAGCAGACTGTAGGGACGCTAGGAGGCCCTACCCAACCTGCAATAACAGAGAAGGGGTTAAACATCACAAATCAGTAAGATGACAGCAGATCTCAAATTATACAGATGTTTTTAGATATATAAACGTATCAGGAAGCAAATGACCAAACTGAGAAGACAGGAAGTGGTACCTAAGGGTTTCTAATTAAACGTATGAACAGAAAAGCTCTCTTGGATTAAAACTTGGTTGTAAGAAACACAACACTTACAGAGCTGCTATGGCAGAGATAACAGGAACCGTACTTCAAGACTAGAAGGTTCTTAGCTAGGAGAAACTAGAAACCTTCTTTTTGGCTTATAAAACGTTCTCCGGCGTCTACCGATTCTTAGCTTCCATTTTCTCTGTCAATAGATCTTGGTCTAATCCCCCCTCTCTCTTACTTATCAACTAAATCTTGGTCTTCCACTTTTTCTGCAACCATGTGGTTTGCGTTTTAGAATCTGCTTGGAAAGTCGATTTTTGCCCATCCTGACATAAACTAATCAGTATGGAAATGAGCGTTTTCAACTTTCAAATTACTCGAACATCGAAAATGTGAGAACGAACAGTAAACGTCAATTCATTATTTTACGTCAGTAAAATTCAATTCCATAATTTCAATGTATTTTTAAAAAATGTTAATGCTTACTTATGCAGTTCTTTTCGTTGATTATGATGATGAACTCAGATTTCTAAAATAATTTAAAACAAAAATAATATGAATTTTAAATAACCGCCATTTTGAAACTGTTGAATGAAGTTTGCTGAATACGAACTTGTTCAAGTTATCGCCAAAATCCATTTTTGTGCCACGTTATATTCAAATCGGACACATACACACACACACACACACACACACACACACACACACACACACACACACACACACACACACACACACACACACACATATATATATATATATATATATATATAGAGAGAGAGAGAGAGAGAGAGAGAGAGAGAGAGAGAGAGAGAGAGAGAGAGACTACTCTAGCCGCCTCGGTGGCCTAGTTGATAGCGTACTGGCCTTTCACCCCGAGAACCCGGGTTCGATTCCAGGCCAGGGCTTGGCATTTTCATACGCTATAAATCATCCCATCGTCTGCATTAGCCCAAGTGTGCACAATAGTCGGACGTTAAAAAAAAAAAAAAAAAAAAAAAAAAAAAAAAAAAAAAAAATATATATATATATATATATATATATATACTATGTATGATGTAAAAAAGCTCCCGGAATTGTCCAATAAAAATTTATTTAAAGTACTCAAAATTTTTTAACCATATTTTGCTTCAAAATACTTTCCTTTTGCATGTACACACACACACACACACACACACACACACACACACACACACACACACACACACACTTCTTCCGCCGTTTATACAATTGTTGGAAACACTCCTGGAACCATTTTTGAAAATTTAGCCGCTTCGTTGTATTTTTCATCACCTCTTACGAATCAGCAAAACGATGTCCTTTCAATGTCATTTTCAGTCGTGGAAACAGGTAAAAACCAGGTGGTTGAAGGTCGGTAGAATATGGAGGGTGTTCCAGAGTGGTAACATTATACTTGGTAAGGTACTGTTTCACCACCAGCGAACGATGTGACGGGGCATAGCATGCAACAAAAATGAATCGTTTCCTGCCCATTTTTGGTGTCGTTTTCTTTTTTTTTAACGTCCGACTATTGTGCACACTTGAGCTAATCGTTTTCCTTTCAGGAATAAATTCGTAATGAATCAAAATAAAAAAAAACACCTCAAAAATCACTTTACCCGGTTTCGGTCCAAAAGAAATTTTTCCATTCTTGGTGATGTTTTTGATTTAAATGCATGGACCTGACGTTTCTTCTGAGGGTCGTAGTGGAAGCAACGTTTTTCTGCCATCAGATTTTTACCTGTTTCCACAACTGAAAATGACATTGAAGGGACATAGTTTTGCTTATTTGTAAGAAATGATGGAAAGTGCGACGAATTGGCTAAAGAAAAAGCAAGGAAATTTCCAAAAGTGGCTTACATGGAGTGCTTCCAACAAACATAAGAACGGTGGAAGAAGTGCGTACATGCAGGAGGAGAGTATATTTAAATAAGGTTAATATATACGTACCTTCAATACATTTGTACTGAAGGTCAGAATCTGTACTTATTTCAAGATGTCAGGTCTGGGTGTTACCTTAATGACCGCTTCAACAGCTCTTTTTCTAATGAAAATTTGCTAATAAATTTAATAAACTTGAGAAATTTTGTGCAATGTTAATACACTCTTTATTTAATTTACAAAAATGGTTTAAAAATATTTTAATCCGATTAAGGGTAAAAAAAACTTAGTTATTACAAAAAATGAGAATTTAGCAGGCCGTAGTATTTTGGTTGTTATATATTCTGTATACAATTTTACTGGTAATTTATATCTGCATGATTTTAAACTATGAATTAATTCTTTATTAAAATTTTTCAATTATGAAAACTGCGAAATCATAAAATATTTGTGTTATTTATAAAAAAACGCGTTAAACTCAGAAGTTCTGTGTTATAACTGTCAATCGATATGAATATTATAAATAATACAAACTGTAATTGAATTCAATCAAGTAAATAAATTGTCATGAATTAATAATCATTATTTAATTAATTGTACACGCGAAATCAATTAGTGTACAATTAAATATTTAATAATTTAATTGATTATATTTGTACGAAATCAGTGAATTAAAATTACTAATCCTTTTTATATTAAAATAAAATTGACTGAATTAATGTCAGTGGAAAAATTTGAAGATAATAAGCAATTATGATTCAAGCAAATAAATTTTTGAAATTACCTCTCTTGAAACTCATCCCAGCCTCTTTTATGTAATTAGATACTTGAGGTTATATTTTTTTCAATTAAAATGTTGTAAAAGACAATTTAGTTAAAAGTCTAATTAAAAACAGTCTCAAATACCTTGAGTCCCGTTTCAGGCCAACAATCCAATGATTCGATAAGTACATACATACTTCAGTCAACATTTAGCCTATATTGCTAACAAAATTTCCATTTGTTATATTCAGTTATTTACATTATTGAAAGTTAAGCTTTTCGTTATTCACAATGTAGTTCATAACAAATTATTATATATTAAAGACCGCTTTTTTCAACTGAATTAAACGAGTACTTTACATTGAAACGCACTTTTCTAACATTTTGGTACACTTGTCTTGGGTTTTGATTACACTTTTCACAGTATTTATTTTAAAATGTTTGTAACTCTTGAAATATTATTTAAACAAGAACTCTTTTAAAATGTTCACTTCCGACAATCTTACTTAAACTGTTACATTAAAACTTAATTAACAAACTATTAAATATTCATTATTTGTAATGAATACATTATTTGTGTAGTGTGTTATTTCCTTGTGAAATAAATGTTTGAAAACATTATGCATTTAAATAATCACGGAACATTTGAACATATCGTCCAGGCATTACTGTTACAGTTGCGTTGATCACTTCAAAAAATCACTGGATTTACGATTCAGCGATTTCAAATGTGAAAACATCTTAAACTGTTACATTAAAACTTATTAAAAAACTATTAAATAACATTACAATCTTGTGAAATAAATGTTTGAAAACATTATGCATTTAAATAATCACGGAACATTTGAACATATCGTCCAGGCATTACTGTTACAGTTGCGTTGATCACTTCAAAAAATCACTGGATTTACGATTCAGCTATTTCAAATGTGAAAACATCGCAACACACAATCACGTTTTAGTGATCCGTTTCGGTTGTTCTTCCGGCCGTAATAGATAATTTTCAGTATCTATACAGCTTGCCTATATGAAACTGAACTTCATTCGACATTAATAAATTATTTAATTACTCGTCACAAGGTAATTTGCGAAAATCATTACAAAAATCAAATCTGAAAGGTAAACCGTCCGTTTGCAATAATTGTAAGATTTTAATTTCGTAAGGATAAAACAATAATTTTCTTACAAAATTCTACTTACGGCCCTATCTGACATGTTTAATGAGATTGAATGAAAGTTTCAGACTTATTATTGTTTATAAGTCTGTCTCAATGTTCTCTGCCGTTCTAATTCTGTTCGTTATGTTTCTCTTATAGGCTATAAACACAGTTGGTCGACTAAAATTTATTGTACTGTCTAAGATTAGAATCCGAAGTGAAACTTTACCTAGCGACAGAATATTCCGTTATATTTTTCAACCTCAAACATGAATAGCTGACACAATTTGAAACCTAATTTATTCAAAACTCACAGATACACTTTTATGAACATAATCTGATGAACCTTTTGAGAATTAAAATTTTTGTCGATAGGTCAAGTATTTTACGTTGTAAAAAATAGCAACACATAATTTTTTTTTTATTGGGTAGATTTGTATTTAAAATTCTTTTAATCATTTAATTGAATTTCATGATTTAATATTTCTATGTTTGTTGTTTAACAAATGATACATAGAGAATCGGCATAAATAACTATTTTATTGATAATGATTGTAATAATTCCAACTATGAAGACTTGAACACTATCCAGCAGACTTTTAATTAAAAGACGGCATAAATTTAAGGAAATCATTAACCCCGATCCTAACTTGCAACAACAAAGTTTGCAAACTGATCTTTAGTTTACAGCTAATAAACGACAAAATATTCATTATCTGAAGTTGGCAACAATGCGGGCTGCAAAATGAGCTATACCAAGTTTACTGCATGACGTTATTTTCGTCCGCCATTATTAATTTGGAGAGTAAAATCCAGATCCGTTTTGTTTTCATGGAAACGTGATTTGAAATCCTCAAATTTTTGAACGCCCTACTGTTTTAAGCCGTCCTATTTCAATACAAAATATGTTTTTATCATTATATTTATTTAATGTGTTCATTCACATTAAAGGTTTGTCACTTTAGAGTCAAAAGTCCGTAAACGTACATTCTTACAATTTTAAAACATCATTTTTACCTCCATCAAATGTAATTTTTTAATAAAAAAAAAAAAATTGGCATTTCAAATTATGGTTTTTGTTAAACAGGACTTGTCAATAACAATCATCTAAATTAAAATGTTGTTGATGTGCCCTTCGCGTGACATTCCAATTACGTTGAAAGCCTTTGTTAATTCTGAATCAAAGTCAACAGGAGTTGTCATTTGTCAAAAAAATAATAAATGACATAAACACATTACGCAAATTTGTTCGCATTTAAAATGAATACGTATTAATAAAAAGCTTAAACACAAAACACAAACGCGTTTTGTATTCAGAGTTTATTCATTTTATTTACTCCCGAGCAGTAACATTGTTTATTCAAAATTATATAGGCCTACATTCACCTACAATAGGTAATGCTTTTAAAAACCGTTTCTTCCTCTTATTTGGCAATAGTTAACTAACTTGAGTGAACTATGTTCAGTATAATAATCTGCCTTCCCTAGCTTCGTCAATTCTTCTTTCGTTGACGCGTTTCGGAGAACCTCCATTTTCAAAACATATTTCTATACTGGTCACCAATATTATGGCTCGTCCTATTTATAACTTTCTAGCTCCTCGTACCCCTCCTCTATTTACGTGCCTGTGTTCAACACGTGTACATTAAACCTAACGTGCTCGCTTCTGATTGGCTCTTCAAAATCATACGTTTTAGCTCGCTTCTGATTGCCTCTTTTCAAACCTTGACCGTTGAAGAGAAAGTTTGAAAGGAGCCAATCAGAAGTGAGCGAAAACGTATGATGTGGAGCTAAACAGTTATAAATAGGACGATCCATAATACTGGTGACCAGTATAGAAATAGTTTTCGAAAATCTCCATTCTCCGAAACGCGTCAACGAAAGAAGAATTGACGAAGCTAGGGACGACAAATTATTATACTGAACATAGTGACACTAATCTTAGCAGAAAAAAAGAAGAATATAAAAAGAATTTCAAATTGAGTGAACATTTTTTTAGATTTTACTTTTACATTTCATTACATTAAGTTACATTTTTTATATTGTTTTTAGAACTAAAGTTCAACAACGCCTAATTTTGAAACTTTCTCTATATTTTACAAAAAGCCTCAATTTTCGTCGGATTATACCAAACTGGAATTGTTTCATAATAAAATACATATAAATTTTATTCGGGTAGTTCAGATCCTATATTTACGACAAATTTTGTCGTAACCATTAATTCATTTTCTCAAAAAAATATGTGTTGTGAATTATGCTCTTACTGCAACTATTTTTGCAATTTGAATTATTAAATGTAGAAAAATGTTGGGATATTGTACATTTGAGAGTGAAATGTTTTTACGAGTATACATACATATTGTAAAAAAAACACTCATATTTTAAGTCTCGAAACCTCAGAAATTTAACAAACTACTAAAAGCTTCATTTAATATTTAACTGTTTACCATGTAACTTTCTCTCTGTAAGCTTTGAACATAAATATAATTTTGCAGAAACGTCAGACAAACATTTCCATGTTGAATATTTCCGGTTCGGAAAAGCTATCGGCGTAAAAATCGGAAAATTGACCTAATTTGTAGAATATTAAGTCAGGGTACCCAATTTTAAATAAAAACTGTAAATATCAAACCGCCATAGATTTGAGTTTGTTGGGATTGGGATTTCGATTTTTGGGCCATCGATTGGGATTTCGATTTTTGGGCCATCGATTGGGATTTCTATTTTTGGACCATCGATTGGGATTTCGATTTTTGGGCCATCGATTGGGATTTCGATTTTTGGGCCATCGATTGGGATTTCGATTTTTGGACAATCGATTGAGATTTCGATTTTTGGGCCATCGATTGAGATTTCGATTTTTGGGCCATCGATTGGGATTTCGATTTTTGGGCCATCGATTGGGATTTTGATTTTTGGACAATCGATTGAGATTTCGATTTTTGGGCCATCGATTGGGATTTCGATTTTTGGGCCATCGATTGGGATTTCGATTTTTGGGCCATAGATTGGGATTTCGATTTTTGGACAATCGATTGGGATTTCGATTTTTGGGCCATCGATTGGGATTTCGATTTTTGGGCCATCGATTGGGATTTCGATTTTTGGGCCATCGATTGGGATTTTGATTTTGGGGCCATCGATTGGGATTTAGATTTTGGGGCTATCGATTGGGATTTTGATTTTTGGACCATCGATTGGGATTTCAATTTTTGGGCCATAGATTGGGATTTCGATTTTTGGACAATCGATTGGGATTTCGATTTTTGGGCCATCGATTGGGATTTCGATTTTTGGGCTATCGATTGGGATTTCGATTTTTGGGCCATCGATTGGGATTTCGATTTTTGGGCCATCGATTGGGATTTCGATTTTTGGGCCATCGATTGGGATTTCGATTTTTGGGCCATCGATTGGGATTTCGATTTTTTTTCGAATCATGTTATTTTTGCTTATAACATCTAGAAAATATTTACAGAAAAACTTATTTTCCATTCAGTTATTTTATCCCCCCCGTGTTATTATATAGTAGGGAAACTATAAGAGATCTAAAACAAGTAAAAATATAAAACTTTGTTAAAGGAAATCATTAAATTGAATTGCACTGTATTCGTTGAATGCACGAACTTGATCTACTTTTATATGAACTTGTGAAAATACAGTCGCGACCTAGATTGCACAATCTTGGTTTTATTATTTCCACTGTGTTTGTGTTCACTACAACCGCATATACAGGGTGCGGCAAATTTCCGATTTTCGATTTGTCATAACAGATTATTATACATTATATAACAGATAACAGATTATTATAACAGCTTATTTGTTATAGTTTTTTTTAAATTTTATTTTATTTACAACTGAGTAGAAATACCCATCTAGTAATTTACATTTAACACATGTTTACACTTTGAAGGGATATATCCCATTGGATATATTCCCTTAGAAACTAATGTCCATCCGGACCAGCAAAAACCATAAGGTCCAGTCGCTTTGTTCTTCGTAGCCTTCTAACCACACCAGCCTCAGCCAACAATCCGTTTATCTCCGGATGCTCGTGTTGAGAGATGCGTTGTCCGTGCTTCTTTGCATACTTTTTTATTTCCTCACTGACCATATCTATTTTCAAATCCCTATGGAGGTTGTCGTTATTTATGTACCATGGTGCATCTACGATGCATCGCAGCACCTTATAATTTTTTATTATAGTGATTAATAATTTCAACACTACGTAATTACAAAAATTATTTATGCTCTTTATAGTACTGGACTTAAACTATTGAATTTATTTTTAAAAGCAATGCCTTGATGTGTTCTTCACGAACGTTAATGCACTGTTACAATCGGTTTCACACACTGATTTTTACGTTATATACAGTGACTGGAGTAACGTTGTATTTTGAGATTGGTAACATCACGGAGACACGACTGTTTACATTATAAAGCTGACCAGTAAGGTCTGGAGATGTTTAGGGTCACTAATTGTTTCCCAAGGAAGGAACCGATATTTGCTCGTTGCAATGGTACAACTTACCTTTGGGGAATAAGCCATGGAGTTTCAGGATTCCAATAATGAAAGTTCTGTTTCTTTAAAGAGCAGTTCATGCAGACTATTGTTTTAACACTTGTGATAATGCACTTTTTGAAGTAATGCGGAGTGTTAAACAACTGTTGGCAATAACAGATACGCGTACAACTATAGTTTACAAGGTTGGCAATGCAAATTCTCATGAAGAATTAAATGTTTCGTGTAGTTACGTCTCGAATACAAAACTCAAACTTCTCACCCCACCTAAAGTCACGGACCACTTAACAAGGCAGTGCTTACATAATAGACATTTTCTTCTGGCCCCCACACTGTTTTCTGTCAAATACGAGGTTCTTTTTGGACACACACGGTTTTGCGCCAACAGCACTCCGATTAATTACGTAATATATATACTAAACTGTTCTAAAAATAAATTCTGCTACAGAACAGACTAGCATATGGATAAAGCCATTCTAGACAAACGACAGAATGTAAAATGCACTCCCGCTAAAGAAGCATTCAGTACTACCAACCTTACCCTTCTTTAAATTGCTAATTTTCACATTAAATAAATTAATTGTAAATATTGTTAAGCAATATAGTTTCTCGAATTCAATTTGTATTATTTATTAGCAGCTGTAATGCAGAAAAAAATAAATATGGGTTGTTGTCAACGAAAACTACAATTTGAAATTTCAGGGAAACAAAAAACGACAGAAAATTTTTAGTCATTCGTTATTAAGTCATAATATTATGAAAGTTCACAGCTCTAATCAAACCAGCTTACCAAATTCGTCATAATCAAAATCAAAATTGTGTGCACACAAACCAAACAACGATTTATTTTATTTTTTAATTTATTCAAAAATTTCAGCTATGAAAAAATCAGTAGAGAAAACCGAATAATGGCTTTCAAATATAGTTTTATTTCTTGGATTATACTCACAATAAAAGTAATTTGGAGAGTTTTAAACACAACGGATATAGACAACATCGGAACAAATAATATCTACAGGTTAGTTCATACAAGCGTGGTATTTTCTGGTTTGAGTGTGTCTTCCTGTAGGAAGATGCTTTCGCTCAGCAATGGAAGATAAAATCAATTGGTTATCACAAACTTTCAGCTACCCGTACGCAACTCTCCAAAAGAGTTCCTTTGTGGATCAGTTTGGTCGGATATACAAAGTAAACTGATTGAACTGCACGCTTTGATGTAAACAGAGGCTTTGTCATTTTCGGTGAAATCAATGAAAATCGAATTCAGTGGAGTAAGTCCGATCACATATTACTTCTCTTTGGAAGACATTCATTCAAACCTTGAAATTTACATCTTATTCTTTTCATTTCTTTTAATATTAAAAGAAATAAATGAAATACGTTAAAATCAAATATTAAGAGTAAAATAAAACAAATGTTTTTTTTTAGAATGAAGGTTTTCAACATAACACTTTGATTTAGATGCCTTTTATTGGAGGAGCTAAGTAAGTTCTAAGAAATACAGTCATATTCCATTTTAATCAATTAATATAAATTGGTAAATGAAACCGAATTTCCACTGTTCCTTCCACAATTTCGGTTTGATTTGGTTCAAACTTGTCTCAAAAATTGTTTTTTATTACCGAGGATACATTTTTTACAACGAAATCAGTTCAACAACTTAAAAATTGCAGATATTTATGATCTTTAAATTGTTTATCCAAATTAGTTAAATACGAAAATGATTGTTGTACGCAGCTGACTCGCTGACGTGATAGAAGCAAACTTCCCAAAGTATTTATCTGTAACTTAAATTTTTTTTTAATTATGATTTCACCATCACAATCAGCATTAAAAAACTTTCTTAAACTGAAAATTTGGAAATGAACCATGACCGTTATCAAAACAATTCTGAATTTCAACGGATTTTCAAAAGTCAAAATTGTGATTTTCGCAGTTTTTAAATGCTATATCACAACGATGAAATCAGATTTTCAATGACGCTTAAGGCAAAATGTTGTGAATTGTTAACGATTTAAAATGACTGCCATTTTGAAACTGTTAAACGAATTTTACTAGTTAACGAAATTGTCCTCTAAGCTATTACCATAACAGATTTTTATGCAATGTTTGAATCAATCAGACCAAAATCGCTAATGTGAGCGTGCTAATACACACACACACACACACACACACACACACACACACACACACACACACACACACACACACACACACACACACACACACACACATATATATATATATATATATATATATATATATATATATATATATGTGTGTGTGTGTGTGTGTGTGAGAGAGAGAGAGAGAGAGAGAGAGAGAGAGAGAGAGAGAGAGAGATTTAACTACCTGTAAAAAATGATATAGAGGTCAGGATCAGTTCTCATTTCAAGGTCTCGGATCTGGATCTTACTATGATGGCCGCTATAGTAGCTCATTTTTTCAATAGAAATGCGCTAATATATCGGAAGCTGTCAGATGTTTGGTACAAAAGAATCTTCCTAGTTGGGGATATTGAACTTATCGAATGAAAACTAGACCCAAAACTACGGATTTTTAAGATAATTATACTATGCAATCAGTAAACTTTTCATATCTACGTATATTTTGATCAGGATTGAACATTGAGCGACTGAGCGTTGAAAGTATATTTAAGATGGTTTAGCATACAGATTGAACTAGAACCAATGAATACAGAATCTATGAATAAAGATTCTGAATACATTGCTAGAACATTCATTATCATTTTATGAATTTTCTACTAAAATTGCAGTAGTTTCTGAACGCAAATAGCGCTCTCATTAGTCGTGCAAGGTTGACAAAGGAATCTTCTTCGTTGAGGACCTTATTTTCAAAAAGGTAAGCAAATCATGGATACTTTTAATTATGATTGTCTACTATCATTTCGAAACGCCTTGTTTTAACACAACCGCGACAAAATGCAATCAGTAAATTTGTCTTACCTATTTACATTATTATTAGGATTTAACTGTGAGCAACTGAGCGTTGAGAAGAGATGACAAATCTGCTCGTTGGCAATGGCTTAGTCACAGAAGTATCAAAAATACTTCTACAGATTTATTTAACAGCATAAAATATTGTCACAATACGTTCTATATATTTACCACACATATTACGATAATGTCGTTCAAAGAATATGCAGCTAATCTCGAAAAATAACTAAAACATTTCAAACATAAACGACAAACATTTTTCCAAGTTAGCTTGCAGCTCATTCTAGTACTATACAACGAAATATTTCACCGGCTGAAACATAGAACTGATATGGGTTGACGTAATTGCTCTATATATCTACAACGCCCTGAGGACGAGTAACCCTTCCCTCCGTGAAACCTCACTGACACACTGAAGCTACCCTCACAGGAGGTGGTTTGTGCCAGTCACAACAAATTATTTATTTAAATAACATATATTGTGTTTCTCTCCTAACAATACGGTTACATTACATTTAAATTTTATCTTTAGTATTTCATCTAAATATTATCAATTTTAATATTAATTATAATTTTCTTTTCAAATAATAAATAATATTTAATATTCGTTTTAGTGGTTTTCCGTTTAGAAATATTTTAGCCTGTGTCAGCCTGTTCATGTTGACACAATGAAATCTTGGTGTCTTTTTAAAGAGTTTAAAAAATTATAATGAGAAGTTTATTATTATGTGTATGATATATATATATATATATATATATATATATATATATATATATATATATATATATTATTGCGTATAGACCCTGTTGGATCAAGCAAAGCACTCCGACTCATGCTAATCCTTCTAATCCTCCACACTTCCCTCATCCTGTCCCCACGGATTCTCTTCCGCTCCTCCGTCCATTTTACCCCTGCTCTCTTTGGGATTTCATTCTCTGGGACCTTCTAACCGAGCACCTTTCTCCTGTATGCATTCCTGTCTTCAACGTCTGTTGAGTCTATTCCTGCGTCATGTAGGTCTATTCTGACTTGTGCGATCCATGACGTTGTTGATTTGACTCCTTGTATATACTTAAGGATTCTGTTGGTCAGTCTCGTTGTTGGGAGTCTACTGATGTGTCCATAGAACCGAAGCCTCCTTCTTCTGATATCTGCTGCCAGGTTCGATATCTTCTCTGTGGTCTTCCGGGAGTGCAACCTGTATCCATCTTCTGTTAATCTCGGGCCAAGGATCTTCCTCAAGATTTTGCGTTCTTAAAAAAAAAAAAAAAAAAAAAATATATATATATATATATATATATATATATATATATATATATATATAGTTATGTTTTTAGAGTTCTCCTAAAAGAATGATCCGGAGTTCTTCAAAGAGTAATCAATCGATGGTTTAAAAATCTCTTTTAATACATATAAGTAATGTACAATATTCTTACATTCGTTTGGCTATTTCAACACTTAAATAAACATTATTGTATTGCCAACCGCTAAAGGTTTTCGAAATAATGTCTCAATATCCCAACCGGGAACTCGTGCCCCAATTTTTTTAGCCAGAATTCTCAAAACAGTCTACTTATTCCACACACTGACGATCCGTTGCTCTTCAGCAACGGTTGGAATGGTTCCTGGTTGGAATGTTTAACTGGAGCGCCAGTCACTTCCCGACGTCTCCCGGTCCGCCCAGAATCGACTGACCGCGACTTACTTCTTCCCCAAACTTTTAACTAAACTGCTGTCCTGTACGTCTTTATTTTCTGCTTCTCTGTCCATATTGTTTGCTCTTTGGCTCTATACCATTTACAATCTTCAAAACTAATTATTAAAATAATAATTTTAATTCCTAATAATAATAACAATAATAATAGTGTGTGTGTGTGTGAGTGAGTGAGAGAGAGAGAGAGAGAGAGAGAGAGAGAGAGAGAGAGCGTTTATGTGAGCAACACACGCGCGCGCGCGTACGAAAGCTTGGCACAGAAATCAATCTTTAAAATAGCTCGAACCACGACTTTAAAATGACGCATTTCATAAATTTTAAAAAAATCATAAAACCTTACACTTTTTGCAAATGCTGATTTCACAGTTTAAGTTATACTTGAAATATGCATAATGTAGCATTTTTAAATATATATATATATATATATATATATATATATATATATATAT
Source organism: Callitettix versicolor (assembly GCA_022606455.1). Classification (NCBI taxonomy): domain Eukaryota; kingdom Metazoa; phylum Arthropoda; class Insecta; order Hemiptera; family Cercopidae; genus Callitettix; species Callitettix versicolor. Next base: position 43,815,863 of record CM040191.1, read on the forward strand.
ATATATTGTTTAAATAATTTTAACAATATAACCATTTTTTAAATAGCATTTTATCCAGATTTTAGGTGAAATGAATTGAATATCGTTGTGAGAATTCCATGTTAATATGGTTTTACCATTTATTTCAACATAGCAGTTACACCGAAATATTTAGTTATCGAAAGCTGATCATTTTGTGCCATATACTGAAAAAGTATATAACGTTTTTTGAACGTATAATATTTTTTTATCTACAGAATAAAAAAAGTTAATAGGAATAACAAAAAAAAGTTAAATGAAGAAAAAAATTATGAAGGGAGTTGTAGAAAATTATGATGATAAAATCAGTTATTTGATCCATATCAGACAGGTTTTTAATAATAATTAGTGTTAGATGTGACAAGTAATTTGTCAACGTCTGGAACTAAGTTGTTGTGTAACTGGTCAGGAGAAGGGCACTGATTAATGATCAGATTCTGTAATGAAATCAATCACGCATCAACCTAATGCATCCATAAACACGTTCATTCGCCCATGAAACAGAAATTATCGTCGCAAATTTTATTACGTAATAAAATTATTATCAGTTTTTATTATTATTGAGGAACTGTAGACTCCAACGAACACGAGAGAATTTCAGTCCAAATCTTTTAATCAATCTTGTCATGTTTATCTTTTATGATAGCAATTTATGATTCTATTTGATTTATACAAATAACTTTTATAAAATTTGCAGACAAACAGTCGATACGGTTTTAGTTCAGAGCTTTATATCAGTGATTATTATCACACTGGCAATCCTCGAAGCTAACGCGAATGCGACATTAGTTTTTTCCTACATAACCAAACTTCAAATTTGATACACCGGAGTGTAAATTGTATTAACCGAAATTCATACACTTGGGTATGAGGGGCCGAAATTCTGTCGACCTTTTTAAAGAAATTAATTTTTGTCAGTACTCTAAAATCGGATATTTTTTTTTGTAAAGTTTTGTTTAGCAACATGGATACTTTCTTGAACCATTTTTTAAAAATCTTTTAAAATCAGATACTTCTGAAATACTTGTTTTTGGGTATTTGAAGACAATATTTGATCAATTATCTTAATTATTTAAACATTATTTTTTTTAAATAATTTGTTCATGATTTGCAAAAGATTATTATGTGTGTGTGGTGTGTGTGTGTGTGTGTGTGTGTGTGTGTATTTTCTTAACGTCCATAAGTTATGTCAGTTAGGCTAATGAAGACAAAGAATCGGCGTTAATGGAAAGGGTAAAGTTTACGGCAGTAACTGCTGTCCCGAACCTACGAACTTTAGGTGTGCATTTATGTTTTCAACAGTTTTTCATATTATATAGGAAAACTTCACCTACATGAAATGTTTTATAAAAATGAATCAATTCATTTAGTCTCCATTTCCTGTCATGTCACGGGAACACACCCTTTTTTAAACTCAACACCTCTAAAACCGGATATACGTAAAGTGTCCATAAAAATCTACAGATCATATTTTTTCTTAATCGCTATACTTACTGTCAATATCTTTGTTACAGTAAGAGAGTTAAATAAACAATTTGTTGTATTGTTTGGTAGTAAATTTCCATTCAAAAATGAGCTGTTGAATTAGCCATCACGGCAAGGCCTCATTCAGCTGGAAGTCCACAGGGTCTCTTGCTGACAAGAGTCTCTATTCTTAAATTTTGTGACCTGCAGTTTCTTTATCCGTCCCGGATACATTACGCACGGTCTCAACTTGGTATACATTCCTACCCTACTCAGATGCACCCACAAACCACATTTACTCCAATTTAATCTATAATACATTCATTTTCCATTTGCGTAAAAGAAATGGTCTTTTCATTCGTTTTATAGAATAACAGTTATTAGTTTTAACAAGTGTGAGTCTATAACTAATTATGATTATCAATTATCAAATTAATTACAGATTAACACCTGTTAAGCTAATAACTGTTATTCTATAAAATGAATGAAACAAACATATTATTTACACAAATGGAAAATGAAAGTATTATAGATTAAATTGGTGTAACTGTGGTTTGAAAATGTATTTGAATCGGGTAGGAATTTATACTAAGTTTATACCAAGTTTTTTTGTGTGCATTTAACGTCTGACTATTGTACAGGATGATTTATAGCGTATGAAAATGCCAAGCCCTGACCGGGAATCGAACCCGGGTCCTCGAGGTAAAAGCCCAGTACGCTATCAACTAGGCCACCGAGACGGGAGCCGGATACTTTCCCATTTTAATAAAAAGTAGTTACTTCTACTTAAACATTACAACTCTGCACGTGATATCAAATCTACCCTACACGCTTAAAAAATAAGCACAAAATTACGTCATTGTTTCAAACGATTTGTTAATGAGGTAGATGGTTTTTTTCTTCATAAACCAGCTGATTTTGGACACCAGTTGTTTTCCCGTTACATTAGCAATACAAAGTAGGCAATAACTTTCTTAGTTATTTTATTTAGGCAAATATAACTAAAAATCCTAAGTTTGTATACCATAAAATATCCATTGATCAATGCCTACACGACGGACTACAAATAATTAATTATGAAATCTTACAGTTTAAAACTTATTAGACATATTGCATACAAACGATTTATAGTTGCTGCAAATTGAGCACTGCATTACGAACAGCTGATACAGCGGCACCACAAACTTGGAAACGTGCCAAATCTGGCACCAGAATTGTGTTATACGCAACCTCAAAGTTCGACGCCTAATTCAAGTCCAAAGTGTCAAAGTACAATCAAACATCAAGTACAACGTCTCACTCTATTAACCTACTCGGTTCGTTGTAGTAAACATAATTGTCAGACTAAATTTTTTTTATTAAAACTTTATATAATGGATTTTTTTAAATGACGCATAATGTAAATTTAAAAACTTCTTAATTTTCAGTTGTTGGTAAATTTCTACTTGAGTGTCCATCGTGGTAAGAGCCATACCCAAAGTACACAATCTGAGTTGTAAAAACACTTAGTATTAATACTTTATTTTATACTGAGTTTATTAATTTTAGTCTGACAAAATAGTTTTGGGAAAATGTTAGAAAAGTTTGTTACTCAGCAATATCACTTAATTATTTTCAATTAGCGGCCATTTAAAATTCTTAAAAAACTTATCACTTTTTATTTTACGCTTTTTTGAAATCCTAAATTCACTAGACCCCCCCCCTATTGTAATTAGTTTAAGCCCTGCATATATAAGCAATTTTTATCAGGCCTATTGGCAATGCTAATTAATGGCTATTTTAAATGTATCATATTTTAGGACTGGTTTTTGCGGGGAGCGTGATGCGAGGAACATGTTTATATTGATATATAACAGTATATTTTGTTCATCGCAAATTTCATAACAAATTCTTTATAATTAAAAATTACTGTGTTTCCACCGGGATCAAAACGGGGACCTTGCGCGCGTAAGACACACGTGATAACCACTACACTACGGAAACTACGAAAACGTTCAACCAATTTATTTATATGAAGTTGATCGTTAATTTAATTTTGTTACTTATATTAAAAGATCAGTTGTTTTATATTAGTTCATAAAGATCAGCTGATTTTAAAGAACTGCTGATATAATACGTTTTAGGTTATGTTGCTAAAAACTATTTATGTTGATTTGTCTTGCTTTCGAACAAATTATCTAATTAAAATAAAAAAAGAAGAGAACAACTCAATAACAGAAACTTTTAATACTGATCGTAATGGAGAAATCAGATTTTTTTAAAAGAAAAATTTTAATTTTAAAAATATTGTAGTTGTGTTAATTTTTGGAAAGTCGCTTTCTTCACATTAACGAAACAAATGCCACGATTATTACGTTATCTCTGAAGAGTTTAGCAATAATAGACACGTTTGTCTACTTGAATCTAGCATTTTTCAGTCATTTCAATTTTACATCATAGTTATTTAATCATCAGCAAAATGCATGTCAGCTGTTTCCTTGTTCTGCTAGCAAATAAGCATAATAACAAACAGTTTATCTTTACTCAGTACCCGTCAGTCAGATTCAGCTGTATAATTTAATTACCTCCATAACTTTATAATAGGACCCGTCACGGCTTTGCCCGCAATCATAATATACATTAAATATAATAAAATTTATAGTCGATTTTAAAAAACAGAATAACTTTATTTCAGTTTAATATATATCTGTATACAATATTGTAAGATTTATGGTTTTTGGCCAATACGTATAAACTTTTGCTACTCGACACTTTAGAACAGGCGACATAACTGACCGTGGGAGAAGCACGGAGTTCCCAAATGTATTCCTGCTACTTAATGTCTGACCCTTATTAAGTCTTAATGTAACTTATTAATCATTGATCATCCGCGGAAAATATTTTTTTTTTAAGAATACATGCGATTTTAAGCCAATTTTTACTGAACTATACTCACACGATGTTACTGTTTACATTGCATTGGAGATACTATTATTCCTTCTCTGATTTACCGGACATGAGTATTCTTGTTATGTATGTGTACTTATTGCTCATGCGCGATACAGAATCTGACAGGCATTACTAAATTTTATGATTGATTACTGTGTTTGTGCTTGTTAACGAAACATCATTAAAATGGCCGCTGTTATTTGTGAACTTTGCGATTTGCCTCTGTTTGAGTTTTTAGGTTGGAATTACGGTCGTGTTGTCGAATTTCTTATTAACCATGGCATCTTTAAAGAATCGTATTTGTGTTCGAAGTGCTGCAATTTTTACATTATTAATAAAGAAAAATTATCGTTTTATTGAAACCGTGTACGATGGAAGCAAAAACTGTCATCTGGTTTTTTTCACACATCACCGTATTAGGCCGAACAACCGTGTCAGTTAGGTTTGGAGTATTTTTTTTAAAAAATAAAGGTTTTTTTTAACGCATAACCGTGTTAGGCCTAACAACTGTTTTAGTTAAGTTATGGAGTACTCTTTTTGCGTATTAGACCCAACAACCGTGTCAGTTAGGTTTGGAGTTCTCTTTTAAAAAAAAAGAAATAAAGGTTTTTTAATGCATCACCCTGTTAGACTTAACAACCATATTAGTTAGCTTATGGAGTACTCTTTAAAAAAAAAATAAAAACATTTTTCACACATCACCATGTTAGGCCTAACAACCGTGTCAGTTAGGTTATGGAGTATTCTTTTTAAAAAAATGGGTTTCTTATCACCCAAAACCCGTGTTAGACGTATTTTTATTGTTTTACCGATCTACAACACGTTACCGACTTTCGCGCGGTAGCAATTTTGAGGTTATGTTGGTCACTTTTATTTTCGACTAGCTGTTACCCGTTGCGGCTTTGCCTGCAATTATAATGTAGGCAATATAATTTATAGTCGATTTTCAAAACCGGAATAGGTCATTTCATTTTAATAGATTTCTATTTACAATATTATACGATTTATGGTTTTCGGCCAAGAAATGTACATTTTTGCTACTCGATACTCTAAAACAGGGTCCTGTCACATTTTAATAAAATACAGTATTATTAAAACGTCACTATTATACAATTAAACTGGAATAGTATTGTGTTTATCTCAGGTACCTAAACCGTGTTCATACCAAATTTAATCTCAATTGGTCCAGTAGTTAAAGTGTGATTGAATAACAAACAAATAAACAAAACAAACTTTCAGAAATATAATATGATTACCTGTTAACCGTCACGGCTTTGCCCGCAATCGTAATATACATTAAAGATCACGCAATCACCGTGTTAGGACCAACAACCGTGTCAATTAGGTAATGGTGAATTTCTTTTTTAAAATAAAGGTTTTTTTAACGCACCTTTATTTATTAAGTGTTAGTTAAGTTATGGAGTACTCCTTAAAAAAATAAGGCTTTTTTCCTGCATCACCGTATTAGGCCTAACAACTGTCAGTAGGTTCTGGAATACTCTTTTTTAAAAAATAAATAAAGGTTTTTTTTAATGCATCACCGAGTTAGGTCTAACAACCATGTTAGTTAACTTATGGAGTATTCTTTAAAAAAAATATAAAGATTTTTCACGCATCACCATGTTAGGCCTAACAACCGTGTCAGTTAAGTTTTGGAGTACTCTTTAAAAACAATAACGGTTTTTTTCACACATCGCCATGATAAGCCCAAGAACCATGTCACTTAGGATATGTGGTATTCTTTAAAAAAATATAAAGGTTTTTTTACGCACCACTGTGTCAGGATATGTAACCTAGTATTCTTTAAAAAATAATAAAGGTTTTTTCTCGCATCACCGTGTTAGGCCTAACAACCGTGTCAGTTAGGATATGTAGTATTCTTTAAAAAAATATAAAGGTTTTTTCACACATCATCGTGATAGGCCCAACAATCGTGTCAGAATATGTAGTATTCTTTAAAAAAATATAAAGGTTTTTTCACACATCATCGTGATAGGCCCAACAATCGTGTCAGAATATGTAGTATTATTTAAAAAAATATAAAGGTTTTTTCACGCATCACTGTGTAAGGCCTAACAACCGTGTTAGTTAAGTTATGGAGTACTCTTTAAAAAAATATATAAAGGTTTTTTTCATGCAGCACCGTATTAGGCCCAACAACCGTGTCAGTTAGGATATGTAGTATTCTTTAAAAAAATATAAACGTTTTTCACGCATCACTGTGTTAGGCCTAACAACCGTGTCAATTAGGTTATGTAGTATTCTTTAAAAAATAAAGGTTTTCTTCACACATCACCGTGATAAGCCCAACATCCGTGTAAGGTATGTTATGTAGTACTCTTTAAAACAATATACAGGTTTTTTCACGCATCACTGTGTTAGGCCTAACAACCGTGTCAATTATGTTATGTAGTATTCTTTAAAAAAATAAAGGTTTTTTTCACACATCACCGTGATAGGCCCAACAACGGTGTCAGGATATGTAGTATTTTTTAAAATAATGTTCAGGTTTTTTCACGCATCACCGTGTTTGGCCTAACAACCGTGTCAGTTTGGTTATGCAGTATTCTTTTAAAAAATGGGTTTCTTATCACCCAAAACCCGTGTTAGACGTATTTTTATTGTTTTACCGATTTACAACACGTTACTGATTTTCGCCGGGTAGCAATTTTGAGGTTATGTTGGTCACTTTTATTTTCGATTTTTATCGTACTTCTCGTGCTTTCATATTTTGGATTCTTGCTTTTGGGCACATAATAAAGCATTTTAGTAACAAAAATATCGAAAAATCCAGGATATGCTACACTGCATATTTACCATTTTTTCATATAATGTAATTACACAAATATATATATATAGCCTACTACCTCACAATTGGCACTCTGCGTAGGGATTTTTTACATTTAATATTAAAAATTCAACACAAAGTAACAAATTAAAGTCAGTTTTGAAAAAATTTCAACTAAAATAATTGAAAATGTTACATTAAAAGCAATAATTTTGCAATAAATAAAACACAGATTAAGATTCTTAAAATAGGATTGAATCTATGTTCATCTCAGGTACCTAAATCTCAGGTCCAGTAAATAACTACAAATAACACATGCCACAAAACTAAAAACTAATAATTATTTTGGGCTGGGTAAGTAGTATAATGACGTTTTGTAAAACGGGAATAGGCCTATGTGTATCTCTGATACTTAAACCATATTCGTACCAAATTTCATCTCAATTGGTCCAGTGGTTAAAGCGTGATTGAATAACAAACAAACAAACAAACACAAAACTTTCAGAAATATAATATGAATTAGATTGAGATTTTTTAAGAACAAAACTAATAATGCGTATTCCAAATGAGTCATTGAGTTTAGAGATTTGCAGTTTCATTTATTTTAATTCATTGCAGTTTAATATACAAAGTTGTACTTTAGTAGTAGCACAAACATTTCTAATTATACATTAAGTTTAGGCTATCGAGTTGAAATAAAGTAGGAATAGATATCGTAAGAACAGCTGATCGACAACAGGCCTATATGTGAAATTTAATGCGAACCAATGAACCAATCAAAGAAAAAGGCAGTCAAATACGCCAGATAGAGCAAATAAAAAACGTGGAACGTAGACAAAAATAAACTATTGAATCAAAATTGGATCACAGCAATTTTTAGTAACGTTGGAACCATCAGAGAGACTAATATATTTTGAGAAGCATTAAATGAACGAAATTTAAACGTAACTATCAACGGAAGATAATTTAATAAATAAGTGCGGGAACAGGAAAACTAGTATTAGTGTAATCAATTTATCAAAAAGAATACAGACAACCATATCAATAAGTATAAAATCGAAAGACTGTAAGATAATGTTTTTTACAGAAAGTTTAGAAGTTTTGGAAAGATTTTTATATTTTTATTTTAATAATAAAATTGTGTTACAAAATTAACCTCAAAACTAAATTTATCATTACATAAATCAATATTTCTTATAAATAAACTAATTACTCTGTATGCACGATCACCCCACCCGAGATCAGAAAATATTTTATGTATAAAGTGAATGTAAATATAAAAATTTTAACAGAATACAATTGATTAAATAACAATTGTGTAATTGATCAATTTTTATTTTATATATAATTATTTTTTATAAACCATTAATTATTAATTGAAAGTTAAAAAGATAAAATGCCTACTAATATAAAATACAATTATTACTAATTTACAGAATATATTTGTAAACAATAAGTCAATCTTGGTCAGGATTATGACATATTAAAAATAAAATTAAAATATAAAAAGTAACAATTATTTGAAATGTTTTACCGAAATAACAGTAAAATTATTTTTAAACAAAACTTTTTTCTAAACAATTAAATCATCGCTATAGAGATAGTTTTCAAGAAATAATAATGTTTTAATTTTTTTATTAAAATTTAAGTAAAATGACATTTTACAAAAGCGATTATAAACACGCATTTATTTGGCCTTATGAAATTTCAACACGGGAATGGTAATTTTTATAACAATTATATGTAAATAATTAACAATGCAATTAATTAATATATTTATGATGAAACTTCAATATATTTTATATCAATATTACTACTAATTGTTTATCCAGCAAATAATGTGTACATTTATTGTACTGAAATTCAAAACGTCCTATAACGTTAAAAAAAAACAAATGGTCTGTCCTGCCTAGGAGAACTGATATGACAGTTCAACTAGAATAGAGAACTTGGCATATAGCTCAAACGTTTCCCCCCCACACACGTCCAACACTTTTGTTTACGGTTTTTAAATTAGTCAAAAATTATCTATCTTTTTCTAGTACTTCTAATAAGTTTATATTTAATGACTTATCCCTAGGAGCCGTGATCAAGTTAAAGTCGAAATTCCTGATTGTAAGAGCAATTTGGATTGGTTTAAAGACGACGAACAATCGGAAGATCTTTATGAAAGACACAGACAAAATAAACTGCTTCGATCTAAGAAAAAGAAAACGTTTCTTACTGATGATGCAAATGTAAGTTATTTTTTGTTAAATGAATACATTACACTATAGTCCAGCCACTTAGTAAATGGCCTGCGCGAGAAATTCTCGCGCATGTAGGAGAATTCCCCTCCAGCTTTCTCCAACTGTCCAGTGACACAGTGTCTGTCAATCTGAGTCTACATACTGTTAGTACTCAGATATAGTGAAGAAAAAGGGGGAAGTTATGGTGAAAGAGTGGAACTCGACCTCTCACTCACACGTTTTTCTTTCTTTCTGACCCACTGGTGTTTTTTACTAGGCCGTTTTCTGAGCGGCTGACCTACAAATGTTTTTATAATGTTTACTTATTTACTGTCAGTATAAATGATTATTCACGCAGGAATATTTTCAATTAACGATTACAAATGCAATCTATTGAAAATACTCTACGAATATTCTAATGGATGAGTTAAATGTGCCGAAGTGTGACGTCTTAAGAACGTTATGAAGATACAGTATTGGATAAAACAAAAATTAAATTTTGGGGAAAACTGAAAGTAAACTAATATCACTAGTTGGAGACTAGCTTGCGTTTACAAAAGCATAATTTTTATTTATTTTTTTTATTATTATTTTAAGGCGAAAAGCACATTAAGGCTATTATCGCCTCCCTAAATGTAAGTGCGAGTGTAAAGTGTTAAAGTCGCAAGTGTAGTGTTGTAAGTGTAAGTGTGTGTTAGACTCGGATACCGCGAGGGACGTCTAAATCCTTTCAATAGGTGCAGTTAGTCTGCACCCCCTGCGAAGAAGATGTTTTCTAAATTTTTATTCTCGGAAAAAAAACTTAGAGCCACTTTTGGGAAAAGTTATTATTTTGAATTTTTAGTTTACCTACAAAATTTCAGTAATACAAACAATAATCATTGTTCTTCTCGGATTTGAGCAAAATGGGTTAGTAGGTGAAAGAGAATTTATTCGTAAAACTCTGAAAGCTACTTCTTTGGACTCTGGTTTTCGAAACTGGTTTGTTTAGTATTAGCTCCAAAATTCGAGTTTTATTTTATGTTTATCGTTTAACTTTATAAACGTACTCAAACTACTTATACTCTATATTCCTTAACATTTAACAACAATTTAAATATTACAATAGTTATATTATACAGGCCTATGTTTTTTAGCAGTTTCGAAATAATGGCCTTCCAAAAATCGTACTTTAACTGTTTCTTAACGTTAAAATCAATATCGTAATCACCTAAAATCTACATATATTAGCTTTTTTGAAATAACGGTAAAAGGTGATTACACTATCAAAAACCGTCAAATTTCTCTGATCAAAGATTTTTGATGAAATAAATTGAACGGTTTTTTGATGAACTAACCCTTTAATCAAATTTTCATGAATCTTTGGCATGTTGTAATCTTTGACATAAATTTTTAAAATACGTAGGTAATAAAACACGTAGGGATCGTTTTCGCATATCAATATGTTTTATTGATTTATGGCTGAGCTACACAGAACAAATATATATTTCTTTTTCTTTTGTAATACTTGGAAAGAAATTTACACTTTAAAAGATTACTAAAACTATTTTCATTCTTTATTTATTGTTAATCTATATTTCTTTAAATATTATATTCAGACACATAAGACATTACTTTTTTTAATTGATTGAATACTAACCTAACGTACATTTACTTTTTTCAGTGCCTCGATGGATACTTGAAAGGGTTTAAATCTACCTATCAAGAGCATTATGGACAAAAAGGTAGACAAAGTTAATAAGTAAGCTAATTGTAAATTAAAAAATAATACTGATACGAAAACGTAAGAGCCTCAAATTATAACATTTGCAAAAAATACAGCCAATGAAATGGTTTACAAATTACATAATAGTGCAAAAGTATACACTGAAAATACAATGGTTATATAACATAAATACAACATAATCATTATAATAATCATACATGGTGCGCTGAAACTGATACAAGCTTTTTAAACATAAAAAGTTATTTGGTAAGTTTCGCCAAAATAGTTCTGCACTATTTTGAACCTAACAGACGGGTCTAGTACAAATTTAAACGAAATTGGTTCAACCGGATTTCCTTCCAAGAGCGAATTAATTAGAATAATTACAATAGGCTATAACTACTAATAGTTCAATTTTTTTTTTTTATTTTAAGGCGAAAATCTTATTGAGGCTAATATTGACTCCCTAAATGTAAGTGTGAGTGTAAAGTGTTAAGTCGTAAGTGTAGTGTTCTAAGTGTAAGTGCTTGTTAGACTCGGGTACCGCGAGGGACGTCTACCTCAATAATCTGCACCACCTGCGGAGATCTCTTTAATAGTTCGAAGGACAGTAGATATTGCGGTATATTCTTAATTAATTGCCTAACTTCGTCTGCCCGACAGCGCTCTGACACGTTCATAACCTTTTCATCCAATTTAACACGTGCCTTATTATTTAAGAAAATTGTTACTGGACCAACGTAATTGGAAATTTTATGCACTTTCTCCATAAAGCGGTCGAAATTACGATAGGTCTTGCCGTTCAGCCAGTATTACGGGAAATAGCTAGCACTCGTCATCCTTACATCAGAAAACGACATCTTAAAACAAATGTAAAGAGGTAAAAATCTTACACGTACATCACGTGGTCTTTATACAAGGTAACTTGGTATTAAATTTCAACAAAATCGGTCAATGCGTTTGGCTAAAACTGTGTACATTCTCCGTCTTATAATCAAGGCCGCCATCTTGAAACGGAAGTGAATGGAGGAAAATCTTACACATATGTCGTTCGGGGTTTATACAGGGTACTTTTATAACAAATTTGAAAACAATCGCTCGATACGTTTGGCAGAAACTATGTAACAAATAAACACACAAACCAAATGCCGAACGGTTGAGTTGAAACAGAAAAAAATTTAAGCCGCCTCGGTGGCCTAGTTGATAGCGTACTTGGCTTTCACCCCGAGGACCCGGGTTCGATTCCCGGCCAGGGCTTGGCATTTTCATACGCTATAAATCATCCCATCGTCTGCATTAGCCCAAGTGTGCACAATAGTCGGACGTTAAACAAAAAAAAAAAAAATGAAACAATTTGCTTGTCCCGATCAACTATCTTATTCTATATTATATTACTGAGCTTTAGAATATAAAAAGAAATTATAAAACTAAAAATTATCAACCTTTACATGAAGTAGGCCTAAATCTGTGTAATTTAAAATATCTAATTTATTTATTTCATTTCTAAAACAATGTTATTTTATAAATAATTAATTACTAGATATACCCATGTTTTTCTTCGGGACATATTACACTATCAAAAAACTGTCTAATTTCTTTGATCAAAGATTTTTGGTGAAATAAATTTGACGGTTTTTTGATGAACTAACCCTTCAGTGAAAGTTTGATGAATCTTTGGCTTGTTGTAATCTTTGACAAACATTTTTAAAAAACGTAGGTAATAACCTCAAAGTTTTGTCATTTCCTGTTTGTGTCACATTATTCCTTCCGTCTCTTTCGTTGCGTACAATTTAAAACGATGGCGAAATTGTTGCGGACTTTTGAAGCAGTAAAACTATTGTGAAAAGGAGAGTGTTTTGTGGAATATCCACACTAATGCTTACAAAAACCAAGATTTAATATACACTCTTTCTTAAGAATCGACTATTTGAATCAAGATTTTCGAAATGGAGTTCTTTATAATAGTGGTTTACACTCTAGTAATTTTCCTTAATCTTACTCAAATTCGTTTTTTTAATTCTAATTAATTTAATATGAAATATGCGACGCGCAAAATACACTAACATTTATACCAATATAAATGTTTCATGTATCACGTGACGCGCAAAATCCAACATCACAACTAGCCCTAAAACATGATACATGTTGAAAAGGCGCTAACCATGACCGCTGTGCGAACAATGTAAGGTTAGGTGGAGACTAACGCGATAAGAAAAACGACACAGTAATCGATACGTACGCGACATGCATTGTTTGGAAGCATAGAAATTGCATTTAAAGCGACAAAATAGGGAAACACGAAAACGACAGTGACATTTGTCGGTGTGTATTGCTCGCGGTGATACAGTGCTGATCCTTTTCGATCGGCGTCGCTTCAAATGTGTTTGGTGAAAATGACGGGAAGAAAAGAAAATATATCCTAGATGCATTCATTTCTCTTACAGAAAATAAACCATTTTTGTGGAATTTTACGTTAAAAATTACACCATTGCAATGACAAGCTTGGCTTCGAAGAAGTAAACAAAACAAAAATAGCGGCCGAATTAAAGATTCTTGTCCTAACCAAGGACATATTAAAGGGGGCGAGGGGTGACAAAAGAAATAAGATTTTATTTAATGTAAAAGATCCTATTTGACATCCTTAAAATGGAAGTGTCTTAGCTTTGAGAAAAGAGACAAATAGACATCTGAGGCCTCTGAGGGTTACGACACCCGTCACATTATCCCGTTGTATGTACATGCGTTTTGTCCGTACGTTTGTACACTTTGAAATGCTTGTACTGAGGGTGAGAACGGGGTTAATCAGTTAGGTATTTTATGTTGGTTCCCTCTTTTCTCCCTGCGTTAACTGCAACAGAAAAAAGATCTTTATAGACTAAAATTATTCAAAACTTGGTTGAGAACCTGTTGTGGCTCTTGATTTGACTTGCTTAGGCTAATGAGGACGAGGGATCAGCGTTAACGGTAAGGGTTAAGCAACTGGAGTAATTACAGCAATATAAAAAAATTACAGGTAGGTATATTGAGAAGAAGGGAAGTTATGGAAATGGAGCCAGTTTTGCAAAAGTTTTAAAAATTAAAAATTTAAGAAAATTAAGTTTTTTTGCCTAAAATTGAGTAAATTTTTACACTTATTTTATATGCGCTTTAAGTCTCAAAACAGTAATAGTGCTAGTTTTTGAAGATATTACTTCAAAAAAAAATTGTCATCCACCAGGTGCCCTATTTTAAATTGAATCGTTAACCCAAGCGCCCTCACCCCCAAAATTGCATTCATCCGTCAGTAGTCTTAACCACGTGTAAAACATTACTACACATTATTATTTTCTAAGCCTACAGTACAATTCGACAAGCCAGATATATTGTATTAACTTCTTATACTAAGCCATTTCGAAATCACTAATTAGTACTTGAAATTAGTACTTAAAGAAAAACTTAAATTAGTTCCATTTCCATTCCACTTATTTACTTTTCCTTTCTTATTTAAACATATTTACCGAATAAGAAAAATGAAAATAAATAAATAATAATTTCTCGTTGTTTCAAATAAATTAAAAAATCAGTTTAATGAGAGTAATCACAATATGTTTTACAAATCTTTCCAAGAACACTTTTGCTTATAAAAATAAAAGAAAGACTGAAATTTCCTCTGTAAATACCTCTAGGTCACAACATCATCTTTGCTTGATGAGTTCATTATAACAGCTTTTCTGAGCCAAGAAGTGTAATCAGTTTTGTACGTCGCTTATCGTTTTGCGTACCGCTCAAGCGGGAACAACACTGTTGTTTAGATAAATACCTCGTCTCGCTGTAATCATTGTTTTGCATCGTGTACCTTAAGGAAGAGAGCTTCCACGGTTAGTCTGATGGTGACGGCAATTTGGATTCGAAAACTCGTTGCATTTAATGTTCTGAAACTTGCGGTATTATCCTTCACACTCCTTAATTGATTTACATTATCAGAGAAGTTTTACAATGTTTGGTTATTTTGCCACCAAACAATACTTCCATGTTGCATTCAGATACACTGTGTTCCAAAATTATATCGTATACGTTCTGCAAGCAAGATCAAGATAAACACATTATCCTTGAAGAGTAAATTCGTCCTTCCATTTAGTCTTTACAATTATTCAAGGATCGCAGCTGTTCAGCTGAAGTGATGGTGACGAATTTTCAACAAAAGTTCTTTTTTAAATTGCGCATTTTTCAAAATATGATTTCGCTCTCATAATCTCAATCAAAATTTGCAAATAAGTATAACAGTCATTTTTAAAATCTTTAACGGATTCAGGTGAGTAACGAATTTGGTGAGCGAAAATCGCTTTTCAGGCCAATTTTGCATCAAACTGATATAGATTGGCATTTTAAACTACACTAAAAGTACCAAAATCAACGCCGACAGATTTAATCGTATTTTCAACGGAATTTGAAAATTTAAAATGATAATTTATGAAGATTCTATCGCTGATTACGACGGTGAAATATTTTTTATAATATAAAAAATATGTGGTTTTTTAAAACTTGGAATGGGTTCCATTTTCAAATTGTTGAACGTATTTTACTAGGTAACGAACTTGTCCAAGATGTTACCAAATTCGATTTCTTTTGTCAGCTTTGAAAAATTGAACATAAATTGCTGGCAGGTATTCTGTAACAGCATCGATTAACCGACATACTCGGAACCGTTTGTGTGACGGATTACAGAATAGACGAAAAACATAAATATACTACAGTACTATCGGCGATCGATAAAAATAACACACTATACTCCGTTTGTAGCACAGAATTTTATTATTTTGGAAAATGTAGTAAAACTTCTAATTTTCCTATTTAACTCTAATTATTATACAAATTTTATATACATAAGCCTTATTATACAAATATATATATACATATAAGTGTTAATACAAAAAATTAACCTTATTCACATAACATATGCGAGAGCACCGTGAGGCTTTACTTAGAGTACTCACGTGACTGTTACATGATCGACTTATACGCTGAATGGTATTATCATAAATAGGTGAGAGTGTTTATCTTTCAATAGTAACATTCATGCAATCATTTAGAATTGGTTGACACTATTTGAAGTGCTTCTATCTCTTTTTTTATCTAGACGGTTCTTTTATTATTTATTACAGATTTTTTGCTATGGTAGACTGTTTAAAAATGTCAAATAACAGAATTAACCTGACAGTTAATAGAGACTCTATTATGTGTGTATGTATCTATATCATTGAGGCTCTTATCGCCTCCCTAAATGTAAGTGTGTGTGTAAAGTGTTAAAGTCGTAAATGTAGTGTTGTAAGTGTAAGTGTGTGTTAGACTCGGGTACTGCGAGGGACGTCTAAATTCTCTCAAAAGGTGCAGCTAGTCTGCACCCCCCTGCGGGGTGCACCACTGTTTTATATATATATATATATATATATATATATATATATATATATATATATATTACCGTGTGTTTTATATATATTACTTAACTGTATGCGATAGGGTGAATACTGTAAATTTGTAATTAATTTCTCGTATTGTTGTTCTCTGATCTCGTGTTAAATGGAGTTTCTAAAATCAATGTTGTAAGCTAGTACTTGTAGTTTTTGGAATTGTATATCACTGTTTTTTTTTTTTTGTCAATTTAAAGATTTGTATTTGTAAAGATGTGCATTTGTATTAATATGAGTGAGATAAATTGTAATATTTCAATATTTGACTCGTAAAGCATGAATTGGGAGATAGCTTAAGGTTTTAGTGCCAAAGTGTGTTTTCGTTTATTGTAAACTCGCTTTTAGTTTTAATAGAGAATAAAGATATAAATTCTGCTGCTTATGAAATACCCAAAGCTAAATGACATTTGATTCTCCTTATTGAAGATCCAAAGCGTACATAGAAAAGCGGTCACAGTGACGGTAAAAGTGAAGGTCACGGTCACAGTGACGGTAACGATGACGTTCTCGGTGATGGTAACGGTGCCGGTCACGGTTACGGTCAAAGTGACGATCACGGTCAAGGTGACGATCACGGTCAAGGTGACGGTCACGGTCAAGGTGACGGTCACGGTGACGGTGACAGTGTTGTTCAAGGTCAAGATTAAGGTCACGGTCAAGGTGACGGTCACGGTCACAGTCAAGGTGAGGGTTACAGTGACGGTGGCAGTTATGGTGGCGTTCACAGTGGTGGTAACGATGACGGTCACGGTGATGGTCACGGTCAAGATCAAGATCACGGTCACGGTCAAGGTGATGGTTCAATGACGGTGACGGTTACGGTGACGTTCACAGTGATGGTGAAGATGAAGGTAAAGGTGACAGATTTCAGTGTGACTGTGTATGAAAATTCCATTGAACAAATACTTTAAGTCTTGAATATGATTTCTTTACTTGAAACTTCTAATTAGTACTTAAACAATTTTTTCAGATAGTAAATCAACAGCTGCAAGTGACCAGCCTGTTTGCTGGGTAAATGACACTTCACTTCCCGGAAACAATTTAGTCCGTAGAGACGCCTATCGGCCTAACATGAGACTTCCATTAGCATGTAGTCCGTCCTCAATAGTAGAACTTCCGAGATTAGGACCTGAAGACTCAAGAAGTAACTGTTTAATTTAATTTTAATGTGTGAAATTTCTGGGTGCTCACTGCAGAAGAGATTGCAATCTCTTTTAAATTGACTTCATCTTAAAATAATACATGAGTTTTCTTAACTCTCTACAGACTCTCATTCGACTATGACTTCATTCAGGCCACGTCTGAAATCTACTCACAATAGATGAGTCTTTTCTTGCAAATATTACACAAACTTTCTCACATTCATCGATTATTTTCATGAAACTACCGACAAGACACGGGAAATTGGTTTAATTTCTCAAAATCGATTAGTAAGGTTTTCATCATATGTTAAGTCGATATTGGCGTTTATGTGATAAGTTCGTGTGATAAATTTTAAGTAACATATGGGGGAAACAATTCAAACAGCAGTAAAGGCTTATTTTGGGGATTTTTAGTTAAATCCCAAACAGATATTTTGGAACATAGCAATCTGGGCTACTGCCGTCTGCGCGCCCGTACACACACACACACACACACACACACACACACACACACACACACACACACACACACACACACACACACACACACACACAGCGAGTCATGTGGAAACATTAAAGTCAAGCTAATGTTTTGTATTTAAGAGACATGAAAACGAATACATAAATTTATTTGTTCAAGATCACAAAATTTTCTTTATACTTCCTAAATAATCAACGAGAAAGTGAAAATATACATTACCTTAATCTTTATCCTGTAGTGTGTGTTCCACGGAGTATGATGATGGAGTTAGACATTGTTAGTTCAAGGTTGCTTAAAGTCAAGTAGCGGAAAACCGCATTAATTTAGCTGAGTTGATCTTGTTCAAACATTGTTCAAACTCAATTATATACTTCATTGCGACAAACTCTTCTAATTAAATTCAACCATTATTATAGCCTACTTCGTTAGCGTGATTAAAACACGTTTAGGGGAAGCAGAATTTTACTTTTTCACTTTAAGACACAGGCTTATCTATGATAGTCAAATGGAGTGGAGGTCAGTGGAAACTTTTCCAAACTTGATGCAAAATGGTAAGTTTTAAAGCCTTCTGAGGGCAACTTTATTCTTGTGTTTTTTTTTAGGAAAACGTCTACAATTTGAGTAATTAGTACGACATGAGGATGTTTTTAAAATAATTTTAGGTTATTCAATCTTGAGGTGTTTTTCAAATTGGCTTGCAAAAAAAAAAACATTTTACTTTATATCAACATTATTTTTATACGTACCTCACGCAAGACACTTTGGGTGAAAGTAATACTGAACTGACAAGTCTAATTACAACAATGTTTGAATATTTGATTTCAGGTTTTTTGATTTAATATTTAAGAAATTTTGATTTAAGAAATAAATATTATATTTAAGTTTTTGAATAAAATAAAATAATATTGTTTGTTTGGCAAGGAAACTCTAATTTACACAATATTCTTAGTAGTAGACCTATAAAATATTTAATAAAAAAATTTGTTTGTTAAGAAGTTTTAAACAATAAATAATTTAAGAGCAATGTCCACCACAAACACAAGGTCACTTAAACTTAACTGAAATCGGCGAGATGATTTTGCCAATTAATCTAGAATTTCGTCTGGCAAAATGCTCTATGGATATTCAGCATTATGAATTATTCATTAGTATCAGTCAATTATTATTATAAGGTCAATTATTAGTGACCTTACACTAAAATTATTCACCGCAGGTTCTATGCTTTGCTTATCTGTCGGACGTTATAATTGCAACGCATTAAGAAGCCCAGTACATTTCACTAAGCGTGTAAAATTCAAACATTAACAATATAATAGTGTAGCTATTAAGTAGTTACTTTATCAGTGGGTTGGGGTTTGTTGCGAGACAAATAATGACGTAAAAATGTAACTAAACTGGACTATTAGAAAATGTGTTAAAAATCATTTTTTTTATCAAAAGAGAGGTTACAACCTCCAAACACCCCCCCCTGATACGCCTATTCTATGTGAAAAAAAGAATTGGGTGATATTGAAAGAATCAACCTTGAGGGGTTTTCTGCTTTCATGTTCCCTGAATCAAAAAAGCGGTTTTGTATTTGATACCTGCTGTCTGTCAGTACGCGTGCACATCTCTACACACTGAACAAGTTGACGGGTTCCGATGAGGTTTGATTGTAGCCTGTGTTGTTTACCCATATCCCGAGAATATTTTTTTTTAACATTAGTTAATTGTGATTTTTGTAAATCTACGCGTATATTAAAATGAATTTTTGGAAAATAAATTGGAGAAACTGTAAAAAGCACTCACCGCTACTTGGTTTTTGGATTAATTCTTGTTTCGTAAAAATATTTTTTCAAATTTTATACAATAATAAATCTTGAAATACGAATGAATTTGAGTAGAATGATGAATCTATTTTTAAGAAGATGGATTTACTATGCGATTTTCTCCAATCAATTTTTGGAGCAAATATCTGCATTTGAGAAAAAGTTTGTGCAAGACCTACAAAAAATTTATTTTCAACTGTTGAATGAGTTCCTACAGAATCTGCAACTCTCTGTGCAGAATCAGTGCAAATATACAAAGAGGAAAATCCCTTTTATGGATTTTCGAAATGTTTAGCAAATTACAAAACTGACTAAGCTTTTATTATAGTAGTCTGACATGGTCGAAATGGTGTCCGAATCAGGAAACACTCGAATACTTTCCAGTTTTTCTAACCATTTCGACTAAACAGTTGTTATAACTCAAATTTTAATGAAAAATCGTTAGGCAAGAATTAAATTTTCTACAAATTTATAATTTAACCTTTTTTCTAGCTCGTACCGTTTTCATGCAAAATGTATAAAACGTTTACATCTCAGAAAAGTAAAGGCGATAGGGTCATATGACCAAGAGATCAAACAACCAAAAGTTCATTCAACCAAATTCTATACTAATATTTTGGCCCAATGAACTTTTGGTCATATGAACCGTGTTTTTAAGAGGAGAGATCATATGACCAAAAGATCAAACAACCAAACGTTCATTCTACCAAATTATATGTTAATATTTTGGTCGAATAAACTTTTGGTTATATGAACCATGTTTTTATTATTATTATGTTTTTATTTTTATTTTAAACACCATTATACTACTTACCCAAATTAATTATTTAGTATTCAAGTGTTAATTCTATAACAGTGACGTTTTCTACGTTTATTACATATTGGTACCTATATGCAATAATAAAAAAGTGAATATATAAAGTATTAACAGTATATTCAACTGTAGGCCTAAACGCTAAAACAATATAGAAATGACTGGTCTGGGTATGTAGTGTAATGGCGTGTATTATTAATTTAAATATCAGTAATGCCACTGATCTATATGCAATAATAAAAAAACCGTGTTTTACAAAATATCCTCCTTCGAAGGAAATACGAACCTCGATGTTAATACATCTCTAAGTTATTACACATTTTTGGTCGAATGAACCTTTGGTTGTTTGATTTTTTGTTCATATGAACCACTCTGTTAAAAACATGGTTCATATGACCAAAAGTTCAATTAACCAAAATATTTAAGTATAATTTGGTCGTATGAACTTTTGGTTGTTTGATCTTCTGGTCATATAAGCTCTTCCCATGTAAAGATATTCAACTAGTTATAATAACAAGATATTAACAAGATAGTAATAATAACAAGATATTATTATTCAAGAAATAATAGTTTTCAAAAAATGCTATGTCAAATGTTATACAGCTTAGGCCTATATGCTGTTGATTTATTTATATAAAACCAAAAATATGTTTGTTTGTCTGGAATAGAAACTTAAACTACTGCGTGGACTGCCTTACAAATTTTTTTACATACATTTGATAGTTTTTTTTGTAAATTCAGTTGTCAAATAGTAATATTAATTGTTTATTCATCTCATTAATTATTCCATTTCAGCTGTATATTTGCAGGCAGACAGAAGCTTACAGTATTATACTCGTATATTACAACGTTATTATATTTAAAATAACAATTAAAATACCATACCATAGCACGTGTATTCAACTAATATAATACAATGTTCAGAATTAATTAATTATACGTAATTGTGTTCCAGTTATTTGGCTACCTTCATGTAAATGCTCTATATGGAAAAGAGATTATCAAGAAACTCCTGTTGTTGAAGTAATTACCAAAGTAGTACAAAGCTACAGAAGACGGCAAAATTTACTTTTTGGAAGAAACAGTAAAATGTCTTGAAGTATTAAATTACTCACCAAAGTAGCCCAATAAATTTATATTTTCGAAAAGATAAAACATTTCAAATTGATTTTTTAAATGTAAGCTAATGTATTACGTACGATATCGTTAATGGGTAGTCGAAGATTTAATTTTTTTATGTTTTTAGAATGTATATTCTCAACAGAAAACAATTTCTTTAGTTTTTGTGCAAATATAAAGAACACAGTAGTATACGGCGCTGTTAAAACGTAATTGCTAAAAATAAACTAAATAATTGTGCAATATAAATAAATAAAATATAATATTTAGTGACATAGCTTTTAAGATTTGTAGATTTTAAAATAAAATTTTAAATAACTTGCGAAATAAATACTGATCTATAAACTCGGATGGTATACAAATTTAATTTGTGTGTAATTACGCGTATTTACGGTGTGTTACTTGGCAATACAGTTTTTCTTATCATTGTCAAAGAAGGTTAACCTTCTAGTTAAACGTCGAACTTTCGGGAGAGTCGTAATTCAGTCGGTACGAGAATGGACAGTTTATTAGGTTAAAGAGCAGACAACTTTATTTAAAAACGTTATTCGGTTAGCGTTGAATAAAATATAAGGCTTTGTAGTTGCGATGTTCTAGACAACTCTGATTTAATGCGCATGCGTCATAGCCTATTACTACAACTACAATAAATTCTCACGTGTACGCAGTTTCAAGTCACGATCCTGCCGTTGGTTTTTCCATTCCTTACGTTTAATTTAAATCTAACTGGTTTGGCTTAAGCTAAAACGAAAAACAGCTTTTCATGAGAGCAGTCATGTATTACACACGATATAACTTCTAACACCTTTCCATCTTCCTTTTCCGCAGTTCTTTATCTAAAGAACTTCCCATAAATTCTGCCTCGCCATATTGTGATCAATAACGTCAATCCACGACCGCCACAATACCTCTCTTCCGTTCAGGAGATCTTCAACGAAAATCCGTTTGCGTCCCATTTATTTTTGGCATTTTCATCAAGTATTCAAATCATGTCACTCTTCTGTGTAAATTTTGACTATCAACAATTGTTTTGTTCAGAGGTGCCCATTAACGTCTATGGCGCATGCCCCCTCAAAATTTTATAACTATACTACCCTTCAGTGGCAAAAAGATCGTAATTTTTACTCGATCGATCAATTTTTTAAGAAAAAAAAATTAAAACAAACAAAATATGAAATTTTATTTTTCATTCTATTAAATATTTAAATATGTTTCACTAGTTTAGAACAAAATATATTTGATTTTTTGCAGTTTTAAAGCTGGAATGTAGATAATAATAAAATAAAGATTATTGAAAGTAACTATAATACTATTATTGAAAACTTTATGTTTTTCCATTTAAATAATCGCTTAAGAGCAATAAAATTCATTTCAATTAATATTTCCAAGTAATTATTTAAGTAACAATACAATAATAAGGAAGAAAATATGATTAAAAAAGATTGATTACATAAAAATGCATTTATAGATAATCAAAATACAAAACAAAAATAATATTTTTATTATTTTTTTTAATTATTGTCTTTTTATATTATTTAAATAATAATGTTTTTTTCTGAGAGAGGACGTTGGTGCATATTGATCAATTATATTTTCATTAGATAATTATATATTTAGCAAGGATATCATTAACAAAAGCTTCGCTTCTGTCGATAACTTCCCGAGTTCCACACGTGTACTTTTTTTGCACACTGCGCATATAGACAGAACAGAGCGAAAGTTTGCTCAACATAATCGTTAATCCTAAATTTAAAGAATCTTTTTTGAATAGAATGTTTAAGGAAAAGAGCTTTAAAACTTTTTTTTAAGTTGAAATATTTGTCGCAAAATTTGCACAAACTACCATGGGTGTCAAAAGTCATACATTATTTTCAGTTTATATAGTTCCCAACGATAAGCACACTGATAGACAAGCAAGATTAATTTTTGAAAACTTTGGTTACCAAAATCTGATATATTCATTTAAATTTCAAATTTCTTTCACTTTGTATTTTTTTTTAACGTCCGACTATTGTGCTCACTTATGCAGACGATGGGATCATTTATAGCGTATGAAAATACCAAGTCCTGACCTGGAATCGAACCCGGGTCCTCGGGGTGAAAGCCTAGTACGCTATCAACTAGGCCACCGAGGCGGCTTTCATTTTGTACAGCAGGAAAGTGAAGGTAGTGTAAATCCTCTTATTAAATAAAACCTTTAAACATTCGCAACTCTATTTAAACATGAAATGTAAATTCATCAAGATTGTGTTAAAAACACAAAGGTGTATAATGTAAATAAATATAACAAATGCCAAACAAGAAATCGCACAAACCAGATCGAAACTTCAAAACGTTACTCCCGACTCTTACACAGATCAAAGCATAGCGCTGTGTGCTTTAGGCGTTGTCAGATTGCCTTTGATGTCTTGTAATGGCTACATTGCCGATGTGTTATATTTGCGTAAAAAGCCGCTCCACCCGGTGATACTTCAATACTTCAACCGCATTTATACTTAACGCCTTTTACCTACCAAATAGCTGTTATAAAAGGCAGATTTACACACACATTTTATAAGCATGAAGAAGGCTTTTATATTGATGTTGGCTACCAATATACCGTTGGCTAAAAACAATTTTTGTTGGTTGAAGTAAATAAATTTCAATAATTCTAACAAAAATGGCTTCTACCCCACACACTTATAGGCTAAAAGGTTTTAGGGTTTTGTTGTGATGTTGGATTTTGCGGGGCGCGTGATGTGAGGAACATGTTTATATTGATAAATAAGAGTATATTTTCCTCATCGCAAGTCTCACACTAAATTAAGCCTAATTATAATTAGAAATTTCTGTGTTTCTTCCGGGATCGAACCGGGGGCCTTACGCGTGTGAGGTACACGCTATAACTACTAAACTACAGAAACTACCAAGAAATTTGAGCGATTTAATTATATGAAATTAATCGTTAATTTAATTTTGGTAGTTATATTAAAAGATCACTTGTTTTAAATCAATTCGTAACGATCAGGTGATTTCATTAACAGCTGATAGACGTTAATGTTCTTTTAGGTTATGATGTTAAAAACTAGCTATGTTAATTTATCGTGTTTTCGAACAAATTATCTTAATTAAAATTTTAAAAAGGAAGAGAAAACATGATACATGATTTTTTATTTTTAGTTTAATAACAGAATTTTTTTTATTTGTGTCCTGAAAACAGGTTTATCAATCAAAATCTCAACTTTATTTTTTAATTTATTTTTTTATATTTTGCCATACTCTTTACATACTTTGCATAGTCGTAAATTAAAAAGTAAAAATAAGGTGTAAAAAAATGAAAGATGAAGTCCGCACTAATAGAGCTTAGTATAACGAGTTATAGAGTTTGCTTTTTACAAAATGAAGTAAAGGCAATTAATGTTTGCCTTTTTATATGTGACACTTTGAGAAATTTTAGTCATGTGAATATAAATTTTGAGACCTCGAGTAAAATATGAATAATTCCAAGTTACACTGTAGTCTATATAAAGTATAATGCGTATTAGGAAACATGGGATTTAATGCTTTGGACAAACGAGATATGAAAGGGAATAATTCAGAACAATGAACACAAATAATGGTACAATATACACTACAAACTTTTCTACATTCAATTGAAATAAGTTATATTAAAGAACTTTAAAATAAATATATAAGAAACTAAACAAAAGGACTAAAAATTCTGTTCTGTAACTATGAAAAACCTTAACATCTTACTATTTCTCAAAAATATCTTATAATTTTATTTTATTTTTATTTTTTTTTAAGATCCGACTATTGTGAACACTTGGGCTAATGCAGACGATGGGATGATTTGTAGCGTATGAAAATGCCAAGCCCTGGCCGGGAATCGAACCCGGGTCCTCGGGGTGAAAGTTCAGTACGCTATAAACTAGGCCACTGAAACGGCTCTTATAATTTTATACACAAACCTCTCTCACATATGTAGTTACATAATTCAACTTCAAAGTTTCTTCAGGTTTTTTCTATTTTCTCTTAGGCAAAACCATTTCTTTTATTTCAACTTAGTAACTTTAGTAAACTTAGTTTATTATTTTTTCATATATAACAAAAATTTGAGTAAAATTTTTTTTAAATAGATTTTGTGAAACTAGGTAAAAAAGGTCCAGAAGTTTTTTTGTCGGTAATTCCCCAATCGAATATTTTGGAGATATAATCGAACGTAGTACAGGAAAATTAGAACACAAATATAGTTTCGCAGAACTATTTTATTCACTGCCTGTTTTTTTTTTTACCGTGAGGCATCTTCAGACATAGTAAAGCTAAAAATTATAAATAACAAAGTTATTGTTAAAACTTGAAGAAAGAAGGTGAAGAGGAACGACTGACAAAGATGTAAGTAGGTCAGGGACCAGCATGTTGGCAAAACCACTAAACAAAAGGCTTGAATAAGGCAGAGGAGTTAAAGTTAGTCTGATCATTTAAATTAAATTTTGGGTCCCTTTACAAAAAGAACCCATATATTTCCAGAATTTATAAATTATTTAATTTTATACTTTCTTGGTTTTCATGGATTACAGTTATATTGTTGAAATTAAAAGAATTATTCACAAAATTTTAATATTTTTTTGGTAATTTTAACAATCGAAATATCCTTTAACACGAGTTTTTTATATCTCTTCCAGATTACCCTACATGGACA
Organism: Callitettix versicolor; assembly: GCA_022606455.1. Classification (NCBI taxonomy): domain Eukaryota; kingdom Metazoa; phylum Arthropoda; class Insecta; order Hemiptera; family Cercopidae; genus Callitettix; species Callitettix versicolor. The sequence continues at coordinate 43,842,486 of CM040191.1, forward strand.
CTCTTCACACGTTACTTTATACACACCACTGTTTAGTAAAAAATATATTTTATCTTTATTGTTGACCTTGTGTTTTCCTAAGTTCGATGTACAGTAAAAAGTTGGCTTGATATTAGTTTTATTTAAAAATAAATATCTAATTGTATAACTCACATTGCCTAAAAATGATATTTTACAATATATTTGTGTTTCTTCGGTTGACTTATTTACATTGTACAACACACTAGTTACTAATGATTTCTGCTTAGTGTTAGTATATAAGCAAACTTAATTTTAGCTTTACTATTTGAAGATGCGAACATATGTCACCAAATAAAAGAAATTTCTAAAACTATATGTGTTCTAATTTCACCAAGTACCGAATGTGTATTCCATAAAGAATACAATAAAGTTTGTACAATTTTTTTCTCCATTTTCTTATTTTAAGCCCTTTTACTATTTTAAGTATTTAATAATATCGTCAGTCTTAAGCCTGTTTCTACGTACCTTTCCTTACTGCGACCCATTTAAGCAAGCGTTTCATGTTTTATCTCAGAAAAGCTTCTTACTGTAACGCATAGTGTTTATCCTAAGTATTTGTTATAGCTTCAAGGAAGTAACGACGTTACAGTTCTGAACTGCAGTAGATAAGACACTCCCGACAGAGCAATTACTTTGTTACCAAACATTCCGTCTTTTTAAAGTATAATTACCGTGAAAGTCAACTGAATCCTGAAATCTCAGCATCTCAGCAATATATAAAGGGAGCGAAACAGATCTACAAATTTTGCAGTGCAATAACCATAACCTAACCTAACCTAACCATAACCTAACATAACCTAACGTAACAATAACATAACCTAACGTAACCATAACTTAACCTAACGTAACCATAACCTAACCTAACCTAACATAACCTAACGTAACCATAACATAACCTAACTTAACCTAACCTAACGTAACCATAACTTAACCTAACGTAACCATAACCTAACCTAACCCAACGTAACCATAACCTAACATAACCTAACGTAACCATAACCTAACCTAACCTAACCTAACGTAACCATAACTTAACCTAACGTAACCATAACCTAACCTAACCCAACGTAACCATAACCTAACCTAACCTAACGTAATCATAACCATTAATAACCTAACCTAACGTAACCATAACCTAACCTAACCCAACGCAACCATAACCAAACCTAACCCAACGTAACCATAACCTAACCTAACCTAACGTAACTATAACCTAACCTAACCCAAAATAACCATAACCTAACTTAACCTAACGTAATCATAATCTAACGTAACCATAACCTAACCTAACCTAACCTAACGTAACCATAACCTAACCTAACCTTCAAAGTAAAAACTGTTGAATGGATTTTGCTGAGTAACAAACTTGTCCAAGCCAAAACAATTTCCTTGTCAAGTTTTTTTTTTTAATATCAAAATTACAAACGCTACAATGCTAAAACACTCACAAAGGCGCGCGCACATACAAAATTTCTAACGATTATTCAAAAAGCTGTCTAGAATTGCGAATTGACGCTCGTTCGGATTTTTCAAAGCCGTTAGAAAAGCTCATTTTTCAAAAAAAATTCGATAATTACTATATTGTATAGTTACCATTCAAATTTTTATCGTTAAGCAAAGAAAATTACCAACAATTTCTATCGCTTATTAAAATGTACGTTAACCTGATGTTTTTTGAAATGTTGTTACTTTTGTAAATTCAATTCCACATTAGTGATACAACTGTGTACTGGATTTATTTTGGGCAGGCATATACAAAACTAGGGGATACCGCTTGTAAAATGCGCGGACCAATCCCTTTACTTGCCTTCCATTTACAAATTGATCCATTAATCAACCATTTACAAATTGATTATATATATGAGGAATTTGTTCTACCCAAAATATAAATATTTTTAAGGGTTACAAAATAGAACGTTAAGAATTTTATTCTCGATTGATTCACCGTTTTTATCGTTAACAATAACGTTTTATTTTTCTTGTATTTTTACTTTAATTAATCTTTAGAATTTGGATCACTAAAAAATTTGCAATTTCTAAAATTTTGAACAATTTTCCGTACTTGTGAACAACAGTCTGCAATAAACAAATTTATTATACCAATTTTCATTAAATTTTTAAATTTTACAATTTTTTGACGTTTTTGTACATTTTTTTTAACGGTTGATAATTAATTCTGTTCGTTAATTTTTTTGTATTTTATCTTAAATTTTTAATGTCGTGTATTTCCGTTAAACAATACCTTTTTTAACACCTTTTTAATTCACTACTGCTAGTTTTACAAATTGGATTTTTATTATTTTTGCTTTAATAAGGTTAGTTAAAAACACTTAATAAGATAGTCTATTATCACTTTGGAAATATTTTGAAAGTAACAAGTTATAGTAGAAATTGGCAACTCATAAAATACAAAATTTTAAAACAGTTTTATCTTATTTGCGAACAACACTGTAAACATTTTTATTATATCAAGTTTCATTTCATTCGATTCGGACATATTTTCAGAATTATACTTTTATTTAAGGCCTAAAGCTTTTTGTTTAATGATTGAAGATAAAAAAATATAAATGATTTAGTGATATTCACCATAACGTCGACTTGTACATTAAATTTCATGCTCGAAAACTTTTGATTAAGATTGTATATTTTGATATGTCACTGAGTGAGTGACTGTACAGACCTATATAGATAAGGTTGAGCCCTAAAAAAATAAAATATTTATATTTTTGTACTGAATGTCTGCAAAAAGCTCAAAACGACGACATGTCTGGGTTTTAATGTTTCAGACAATTACAGCAAAGTCAAAGTAAGAAGTGAGCAATTTAACGGCGATGATAAAGCTTGAAACTGAATGGAACCGAACATTCGGGCAATTAAGTCAACGGCGTATCACTAATGTGCAATTTGTTCCGTGAAAAGTAGCTGACTGAGGCGTCGGTATTCACAAGTTAAAAGTAAATTTAACAGTCACCACGTTGTCGGGACCTGAACAGTTAATTCTATTTATAAAATCAACTTTTAGAATTATTTTATATTTTTACTTTTTGCTGTTGAAAATATAATGAAAGTTTTTTTTGGGACGGTAAACAGAAACTAAAACTTAAAATAATTAATTTAGATATTTAATTTATATTTGTATAATTAAGTTGCTTACTTTAATGTCTTATTAGTAAGAAAATAATTTTACTGTTTAGTGTGAAACTTGTAAATCATCATTTATAATTTTAAAACATCAATATTGTACAATGGTCTAACAATTGCGATGTTTTGCTGAGCACATATTACTGTAGTGTTAATAACAATAAATATTTACAAATAAACTTATTTACGTACAATATAGGCCTACAAAAGAACTATCTTATACAAACAATATCTTGTGCAAGCTATATTTAACTGTAAGCAAGTTAACATTTTGTGTTAGCAGGCCTGATATATTACTGAAGTTACTTATTCACATAATAATATTATAAATCAATCTTAGATAAAAGTACGTGCAAAACACTCTAACCTGTGGATTTTATGCTGAAAGGGCTGGAGGTTAGGTTAGGTTAAGTTAGAATAGGTTAGGTTAGGTTATAATAGCGTTAATAATATAAACATTAATTATTGAAATTCTTTTATAATTATGCATAATTGAACGAACGAAGCGAGATCTCTGTTTTAGTTCGACCGTTCTGTGTTTGGTTTGTGTGTTTGTTTCTTTGTTACTCAGTTCAACTTATGTGTAAGGGGTGGCCTCTAATTTATAATAACAAGTTTAAGCAGTTTTAGTCAAAAGCATTGACTGATTTTTTTTTCTTTAATTTTATAAGAAGGTACCTTGTATAAAGACATAGCCTATGTGCAAGATCTTTTCCATTTACTTCTGTTTCGGAATGGCGGGCTCTGTAATATCTGCTGAACGGCCAAAAACCTCGTCATAATTTTTACCGCTTCATAGAGAGAAAGAACATAAAATTTCTAGTCCAATAATCTTTTTCGTAAATATAAATTGGCGAAAAAGTTACGATCGCTATCTGGGAGCGATTTGTGTATTAAAAACATACTGCGAAGTCTACAGTTTTTTGAGTTATCAATAATATGTACATTATAATAATTGTACTCAAAATAAGTTGGCATGACATAAAAAAATCATACCAAGAAATAAACGTGAAACGAAAACGTACTTTTTCACATCCAAAAGTTTGCACTTTTGGGGCGTCTAAGGAATTTTTCATTTCAAAAATACATTGATTTTCAAAAAAAAAATGACCTGACTGGTTCTATACATAAAACCTTTTTCAGGACCCAGGAGTTCAAAACAGAAGTTTTTACTAGCATATCTGTCCTTCCACCATTATGTATTTGTGCATATTACTAAACGAATCGACAGTTTTATTTGAAATTTAATTGTCACAGTTTAACTATATTTCGGGTTCAAACCTTTATTTTTCAAAAGTTTTGTTTTAAAAGTTAATAAAAATTAAATTTCATTGAAACTATTCTAGCTTTTTTTATAGCATTTTATTCAAATGTCACCTTAAGTACACTCAACTGTCTCAGGAAAATTATAAATCCGTTTAAAGTTGCATCATCAGTTTAACAAATTTTCCTCAATATATAAAACATATATAAAGCTTATTAATATATAAAAGCTAATATATAAAAGCTAATTACAATAAATCTACTCTCTTATATGACAAGATGTATTATCCGAAGGACATTTTCAAGCTATGGTATTACGTGAGAGAGAGAATTAATATTTCTGTAAACAGCTGATTTGGCACCAAAACAGTTCCTTCGATAACTCATTATATTCTGACTGAAATTGCCTTTAATTTTTTACGAATAATATAAATAAAAACAAATAAATCGTTATTAGTCTCAAAGGTTCTTAACACAAAAGAGGATCTGAGCACGTAAGAACCTTTTACAATCGGAAAGGATGTACTTAGAGAACCGTTGTCTCGACAAACATAAAAGATGAACTCAATATTTTCTTAGTATGCGAACGGATTTGTTCTAATAAGGAGTGATGTGAATTGAATCGAAAAAGGACTTATTTTTAAAGCTCTATAAGGAGAAATGTAGGTAGAGAAGCCTCGACTAACGTTGCCGCGGAACTGTTTGCAATTGAAACAAGCGACTCCGCCTAATCCTTGTTGGTGCACGATGACGAAGTATAACGAATGAATTACTTCGTTTACCTCGAAATAAGATTTTTAAGCTTTTAAAGATAAACTTATCTACTGATTATATAATAATAACTATAAAGAAACCATTCTTTAAATATTAGTTCTACATTTTAAATATAATATTGTAACCTCCATGATTGTTAATTTGACGTAATATTTCAGTTGACTTAAGTAGTCAATACAATCCTTCCAAAATCCTTTAGATCATCATGGATATTCTGGTATTAAAAATATTAGTCCTTTATAAATATGTTCATGCGGTAGCACTATTTAAACAAATTTAAAAATTTTATAATCAATTATTTTCCAAAAACATACTGAAGCTTCAGGAAAAAATTTTGATTCAGCCTAATTTCTTAAAATTTATTTTTCACTTTGTCCTTTTATTCTTTTTAAATAAATCATGACTCAAATCAGCGTAACAATTTTCAAATAAAAGTAATTCACAGTCGGTGAGTATACTGAAAAAACAAAAAAACTATGGCGGTCAGAGTTAAATTTGTTTTTTCTATTTATTTCTTAATCATAATTTTTTTTTACTTCAAAATTCCAGGGGCTCGGTGGTCGATGCGGCTAAAGCACTGGTCATTCTATAAACTGCGCACCTCAAGGCTCTTAGTTCGAGCAGCAGTTATTCCCGTTGTTTTATCCTTACCTTTTAACACTGATCAATTGCCCTCATTAGTCTAAGTGGCATAAAGTATGGATGCTAAACAAATCAAGAACAACCAAATCAAAATTGTAACACTGACTTCAGTAATTAACCTTCAAATATGTAAGACCAAAACGTGATGATCTGTTTTTGAAAAATTTATCGATTTTGTAACTTGTTACGGTGGTTCCAGAACAAAATGCTTTGGGGATATAACGATTCATGTGTTTTTTTATAAACTACAACTAAGCAAAAACTTGATCAAAATCGAAAAAGACGATCTTAAGAAATTTAGATTTTTACTAGTACCTGGTAAGAACCATTTTTTTGAACTTGATAGGGTCATTTTTTCACAATAAACTGTACTTATAATGATCTTCGTGTAGTAAGAAAAAGTAAATATAGTATATAAAATAATTCTAAAAGGTGGACATGAAATCGGATAGATCAATCAAAATCTAAACACCGATTTTTACACGATCGGCAAACTAAATGTTTCGTATAGTGAGAAAGTAATCAGAGGTCCGAAAGCAGCTGTTTGGTGGACTATATTTTTAAAATGAGGACACAATAAATCATTATTGATAGTATATAGTGTGAAACATAAAACCCGGTTAGCAAGATCTCTATTTCCCATCGAGGCCGTTCATTATGCTTTGAATTTAGTGGCCTTTACCTTGCAGACATAAATTTACTGGAAGCAAACACATTATAGATAGCAAAGGTAAAGGTTTTAATTAATATAAAGCCTTTTATATGTCATTATATTTTATAAAACCAAATTTTATTTTATATGAAACAACATTGATTTTGATTATGTTAAAAAAAATCTGTCATTAATGAAATAGACATGCATATGAAAGTTCACATTACTAATGACTATACATAAGAACTGTTTGTCCTACTAAAACAAAAACTTTGTGCTCTTTTTGAGCCTTTATTGAGGTGTCTCATAAGATATTCTTAGTTAAAGAAATATTAAAATTGTTAATCAATTTATAAAGAAGTTGACGATCGTGAAACAAATCGATCTTGTTATTTAACGGATCTATTTGTTTTGAGGTCCGCTGAATTAAAAAAAAAATATATTTGAATGTCTTGTATCTGTGCATGTTGTTAATGATTAAACATCATTAACCTAGCTTTTGTTACCTGTTTTAGCAATATCTCAAGGTACATTTTTACTTTTAAATATTATTTCAAAAACTATTAAAAATCAGATTTTCTCAAATTTGTAATTATATTTTACTAACATGTATGCCATAGAATAGAATAGACTAGTGCTAGAGGAAGGGGTAATAAAATCCTAGTCACTTAGACCTGCTGGAGGTATTCAGGGTCCTGGAAACAAAATACCCTTAACTTCTTCCTGTTAAGAGCCTCATAGTCATAAATTATTTGGCCTATAGTTTACACTTCTTTCCTGCGGATTCTCCATGGTACGTTCTTACTTTGATCATGTACCACCTTAAGCCTCAGTGCCATGTTACGGGGTTTTACAGAATTGTGCTCTGTCCAAGATATCTGCTCGCCTAAAGGCCTCATCACTTAGCCGCATGAAACAGGCTCCTAACTTGTCCTCTTTTCTCAGAAAGTGCCTGATTTTACCATTTCACATTAGCCCCAATCATCCACCTTATAAGAGGGTAATTCGTATGAAAAGAATCCACAACTATCTCCATCAATCTACCAGCAGCGTACTCTAATTCCTGCGAGTTACCTGTCGGCTTCCTAAGTATCCAATATGGGTAACGCTAAATTGAAACTAGAGGTCGCTTGGTATCCAGAGTTCGTATACTAAAAACTAGGCTCCCCCTTAGCCATGCAGCCCTCGGTGTGTGTTCCACCTTGACTTGGGATGGGTGTGCGTCCTACGCTTCAGCCGTATTGTTACCTCCTTTTTACAGGTCAGCATCCAATACGTTACCACTCTGCACCGCGTGGAGTCCGCTTTTGAGTCTGAACAGTGGGATGTCTTCCTTCCCACACATCCTCTGAGGAAGTGTGGTATAAGAAACCAATGTGCAGACTCTTCACAGATCAAATGTAGTTCATACGTACCATGAAATGAAACTTATCCCAAAATGTCCTTGTGGCAGCTAGAAAACCACTGAAATATGACCTAGTTTTTTTTTTAATTATCCTATTTTTCTCATATTGTTTCTTAGATAAGAATCAAAAATGTGTTTCTGTCTTTGTGTACATCGCTGGAGACTGAACCAATTAATCGAATTGGTGAGCTTTTTAACATAAGTCTGGTTTACTGACATCACAAGTTCATTTTTAATTTAAAAAGGTTTTTTTGAACCTTGTTATCTCTCTCTTAAACTGATAATTTTAAAATCAGGAAAAAGCAATGGTGGTCATTTTTGTTTTGGTTTACTAGCGGGCTGTAACTTTTATTAGTTTCAAATTTTCTACAATGTCTTGAAATATAAGCTTCATCTGACCAAAACTTGAGCAAAATCTGATGATCTGTTTATGAAAATAATCCAGATTTTTCACTTTTCCCGTAGTTTCCGAATCGGATATTCGGTGACCCATAAATTTCCTTTGGGTACTTATGGATTACATATTGAGAATAATAGTATTCATATCGTTAACGCCGATTTAAGGAATGGCCGTTATTAGGTTTTACGGCAAAAATATATTTAAAAGATCTTTTTTATTAATTTAAAGATATAACATTCGTTTCAAGATATGGTCAAAGGAGTCCAATAACACTAGGCATTGAACATCTAAGTAAAAAACCACTTTATGCACTCAGGGGATCTTAAAAAGTAAAGAACAATTTTTTCCCACGATCTACTTTCTTATACATCCTACAGTGAAAACGTAAAAAATCAGAAGGTTTTAAATTGAATACCATAACGAAAGTATATTATGCTAAAATCGCTTTTTACATCTACTTAAGAAATAATATCGGCAAAAAAAAAAATATATATATATATATAATGTTTTAAAAATGCGTAAAACCCAATATTTTACATTCTTTAAAACAGTTGCCTCATTTGTACTCCTTGAAATTATTTAAACATACGTTCTTGCAGCAGTACATGTATCTTTAAATTTGCCCGTAAAAATCCTTAAAATAGTTACTTATTACATCATCGAAGTATTACAAATACATAGGTGATCAGAAAATCAGTAACTTGCTCTTCTTTAAAAGCTTTTTGTTAAAAAGGAAACTCGTAGACCTTATAAAAACTCTACAAGCTATCTTTAAAATAAAAAACAACTAATGTCGATTTTTTTAAAGTCCGACTATTGTGCACACTTGGGCTAATGCAGACGATGGGATGATTTATAGCGTATGAAAATGCCAAGCCCTGGCCGGGAATCGAACCCGGGTCCTTGGAGTGAAAGCCCAGTACGCTATCAACTACGCCACCGAGGCGGCCTAATGTCAATTTACGATGTAACGAGTAAGTTACTCGAAAGTTACTCGAGAATCATAGTTGAATTTCGTAATTTGAGTTCAATTAAAAATTATCAGTTATAAAGTTAAAAATCTGTCAAACATAAATAAATGGTGCTCTCATTAAAACGGTTTTGCTCAAATTTTGAAGGGTAAACCATTTCGTGAACCAACCTCCTTACTCTTCTCATTTTGTTACCAATACTATAAAAATTGTAAAAATTTGGACAAGTACATTTTTAATAAGTAATTTTTAAGATTTTTAAATAGAAAAAAAGTTTGTAAAAGCTTCTGATTTACGTACAAAAATATGTTTTTCTTGAATGTTTAATTTTATTAATTTTAGTGTTTCGTCGAGTGTAGTTTTTAAACTAATTGCATTTTCTTGTTATTTTCACTTTAATGAGTTTTAATTAAGTAGGTAAAATCGATCTTGGAAAATATTCTGAAAATAAGTACAAGATATGTTGAGAGTCACATCATTCGCAACCAGCAGTGTAATTAAAAACGTTTTGTAAAGATTGCTATAAAAAAACTGTATTATTTGATTAAAAAGACTAAGTTCCTTTGATTTTGAACAAATGTTAAAATTTTACAATTATTTGAAATTTCTTTCAAGTATGAAAACATTTTAGGGATATTTTGAAGTGGCCTCCACTATTAGGTTAACGTGTGTGTTAAATTTTATGCTCGAGAAAATTTTATTTGAGATTGTGTATTTTGAAATGCCAGTGACTACATAGAGGTATTATGTAATTAAATTTCATTATAATTGCTGTACATCAAATCACTGTAGGCTACACAAAACTTCAAATTAATGATATTTACAATATTGGAATCAATCAGGAAAAAAGGAATATTAGTTTTTTTTATCCACCTTTATTTTTTTATCGTTTTACTATCAAACCATAAATTTCTTTTGCTGTTGTTTTTACCTAGCTTCAAAAGCAGAGTTTTTGGGAAACTAATTGAATATTAGAAAGATAGTGTAAACGTTATGTTTTTACACAATTTATTAATATAAAAACTAAAGTATTGTATTTATCAATACATTTACCGTAACAGCCTGTGAGTTGTGTGTGACATGATTTATTGCCTAATAAACAAGTTTAATACTTTGAAAAACGAGGTTAATAACGGGGAGCTTCATTTCGTGTCTGTGTTTTACAGCTGTGCATTAAGTGAAAAATATGCTCTCGGGTGTTACTGTGGGCCTACACTTCTTTGGGCGGAGTTTAACACATCCTTTCCCGCCAACATCCAGCGCCACCGACAAAACTAATGTGTTAACTTTAAAATAATGGTGCAAGATATATTTTACTGTATAACACTAAAGCTCTATACAATAAACTTCACTTTTTGAACAGATTACAATGAAATATTATACAATTTATTTCCTACATAACGCCTCTTATTGTGCGGAATTATCTACATCCATCAATTTGAAATATTGCTACTGCATACCATACCGCTTCAGTACTTATTAATTACATTAACATTGAAGTGAAAACTTATATTGTCGCGGTTGACAAAACATAGGTATAAGCATACCCATGTTTATACGTGACGCTAAAGCATACTTCACATCATATATTGATCTTGTATATATATAGAATGGAAGTGACTATTTCTAAACAGCTGGTTTCGCACAATATCTTCAATATAATTTCAATTGAGGTTATGTTTATTGTTCTTGTTATATAATAATGAATATATCCGGTTATTTTTGTACATTTTAAAGAGATAATTTATTAGTTTATAGCAATGTTTTTGAAATCCACCGGCACAACTTTAATGATTTCTAGTGTGGACTGTTTAAGTTTTTCTCAAGTATATTTTATTTATAAATGTCTAAGTTGTGTTTATCTCTGAAAAACCTAACGGGGAAATGTTATTGGTATCGTCGAACAAATATGTTTAACGATTTCTTGACCGTAAAAACGTTTGTAAATGCTTTAAAACCTTAATTCCAAAATGTTGTTCCCTTTTTTTCTATTTCCTCTTTCCTTTCCACTTTAGCACGAGTGAATAAAGCAGATAATAAAGCTATGTAGAAAGAAAAAATGTGACAATAAAGGATTTTTTTAATGGTTTGGTAGTTTGTAAAATATATTTTTTTAATTTTTTTTTATTAAATTAAGCCCGGAGAACGCCAGATAAAGCAGAGTACGCTGATATATAATTTGGTTATTAAAATAACTTACGCACAATTTAGTAATTTTATAACCTTTAATTACTGACATTATTATGAAAATGTAAACCTATAAAACTAGTTGATTTATAATAACGTATAAAGCAGTATATTGTATGCCTGTTATAAAATCGCAGTTACGTAAACTTCATAAACTGAATAAAGTAACTGTTATTGTGACAAAATAAACTTGTGCTGCTATCTTTAGGAAAATCAATAAACTACACACAGCATTCTTAATCAAAGGTTTTAAATTAATACTCTGTAATAATATTATAAAATACATTAAAAGAGGATCTCATTTTTCCTTTTTATCAGAAAAGTAGACATTTCAAAAATTGATGTATTTTTTAGCTGTTAATTGAAACGGTAATATTAAAATATAAAATTGTAAAATTTAAAATTTACACCAACTTTTGATTACAATATTTAAAAATTTAAGTCTAGAATGCAATTAATATATGCAGAACAATATTACAAACTGATTTTTAATTTAATGTTAAGTCTAATTTGAATAAGTGTAGTTTTAGTTTGAAATATTTGATATGAGCTGCTTACTATACAATACGGAGTGAGGGTTTGTGTGTGTGTGTGTGTGTGTGTGTGTGTTGGGTGGGTGGGTGGGTGGTTGGGTGTGTGTGTGTGTATGTGTGTGTGTGTGTGTGTGTGTGTGTGTGTGTGTGTGTGTGTGTGTGTGTGTGTGTGTGTGTGTGTGTGTGTGTGTGTGTGTGTGTGTGTGTGTGTGTGTGTGTGTGTGTGTGTGTGTGTTTTCAGTACGATCGCTAATTTGGTTGTATTTGATTCAAACTTGGCACAAAAATTAATTATGTAATAGCTTGGACAAGTTCATTAACTAGTAAAATTCATATAATAGTTTTAAAATAATGATTATTTTCAACCTTTAAAAATGTATTACTTTTGTAAATTAATATAATTCCACCTCGTAATTATCCTAAGAACTGCATCAATGTGCATTTTTAATTTTCAAAATTCCTTGGAATTAAGAAGTTTTGTGGCAATAGCCAGGTTCATTTTCATATTTTCAATGTAATTTAAAATACTAAAACTTGCAGATTTTAATGTTGATTATTATTGTGAAACTAGAATTTCCAAAAGAGTAAGATAAAGAAAAATACTTTTGGAAATTCACTTCTATCACGTCAGCGAGACAGTTGCGTGCCCGACAGAACCGTTATTTCTGATTTCCGATCATGTTGAGTCTAGCACTCCATCAAACGGTTATAAAACCGACAAAGAGGTTACCATAAGAAGTTAGGTATTCATTTGAGTAATCCTTAGATTATTATGGGAATAATTTACTGAATTCTTGACTAAAATGAATTTATACAACATTTTATTGAAGTGACTACTTCTTATCGCGGGATATTGTAAGTGTATGTTTTGCACGGTAAAAAAAATTCAGTTTGCCGTCACGGAACGCTCTAACACATCCATGTATGCACTCTAGTGAACATTATTATTACAAAAATTATTATTACAAGCATTATTGAAGTGACTACTTCTTATCGCGGGGTATGGGTGTATGTTTTGCACGGGAGAAAATTCAGTTTTCGTCACGAAATGCTCTAAAGTCAGAACGCATTATTATATTTTTATTTTATTTTATTATGTAGTGATTAATAAAATGTATTTTTGAAGTGAAAACTTATATTGTCGCGGTTGACAAAACATGGGTATAAACAGTTGCTTTCGCGTCACCCTTCAATCGGTAATGCATACCTCACAGCATATATTGTTCTTGTATATATCTAGACTCGAAGTGACTACTTCTAAACAGCTGATTTCGCACAATAGCTTACAATCAAATTAACAATCATGGAGGTTACAATATTATATTTAAAATGTAGAACTAATATTTAAAGAATGGTTTCTTTATAGTTATTATTATATAATCAGTAGATAAGTTTATCTTTAAAAGCTTAAAAATCTTATTTCGAGGTAAACGAAGTAATTCATTCGTTATACTTCGTCATCGTGTACCAACAAGGATTAGGCGGAGTCGCTTGTTCCAATTTGAGGTTATGTTTATTGTTCTTGTTAAAAAATGTGTATTTTTTAAATTTTCGTAATTAAATTATTTAATGTATATGACCTATACTAATTTTTGAATACCAGAATCACAAATATTATATTTATTATTATACTTAGACAGTATAACTGTCGTGTATAACTGTAAAAAGTAGGGTTATGATTAATTATTAAATTCCCTTATATAGCCTAAGATAATCAAATTCGTAGTCTGTGACAGTTTCCGTTAATTTTTAAGTTGTGTACCTACACGCACACGAAATTTAATACGAAAGTAATTTTCAAGAGTTGTCCTTTCCTGCATGCATCTAAATTGTTATAAAAATAATTAAATCATAGTAGTGAAAAAGTATGCAGTCATGCATGCCAAAAGAAGTAGTCACTTATGTCAGTCAGACCCGCACTGTAAGTTTTTTGTTTATTTTTCAAGGATTGCAATATTATTCAATTAAATTAATTTGCATTGTGTAAAAATGATTATTATTCTCTCACTAGTTATTTGAAGATCATTTCGACTGAATAAAAGGAAAATTACTACCATACTTTGCGCTAGTCTTGGAAAAGTGGTTTTGTTAAAATAAGTTATCTTCCTTTTATCTTCTTGAGACTATAAACTTTCTCAGAACATTTAAAATGATTAAGTGAGTCTGCTGTAAACGGTAGGCTAAAATTTAAAACTTTTTCTCGCACAAACTTTACGATATTGTCTTCAACTATACAAATAGAAGTTTCTCCAGTTACTGATTGAACGCCCGAATTTCAGGCAACACTAAATATTAATACTGTTAATGTTTGTCAAAAACTTTTAAACTGTTGAATACATTTCGTGAAGTTATAAAGTTTCGTAACTGCACGTTTTATTCGCGAGGGAAACTTTAAAAACTTTTAATTTTAGACTGCATTCTTATCAACAACCAAACAGAAAATAACCTAGTTGTAAATGAAATAGATAATTTCAGACGAGATAATGTGCTTATCTGAAAGTTAGCCAGTGAATACAAAGACTGAAATTAAAGTTATTGCATTGGCTATGAAGTTTTTAGACGACTAGTAGTAAATTACCAAAAAGTCAGAACATAAAGATTAGGAAAATATCCAATGAAAGTGATATGGCAATGTGGATAGGATGCGAAACGAAAAATTTCCAAATAATGTTATGTAAATGAAAACTATAAGGAAAAGCAGTAAAAAAGCAACCAACAAATTATTAATATGGACACTGAGGTGAAGAATGAAGGGGAAAGGAAAAACAGAGACGACGAGGCTTACAAACGAATGTGGAAATTTTGGTGTTTAACGTCCGACTATTGTGCACACTTGGAGTAATGCAGACGATGGGATGAATTATAGCAAGCCCTGGCCTGGAATCGAACCCGGGTTCTCGGGGTGAAAGCTCAGTACGCTATCAACTAGGCCACCGAGGCGGCTACCAATTTATGTTACTAGCAATCCATTACACTCTGACCAGTTTTTACTGGTTGTATGTCACTGTCTCGCATCAGCTGATTCAGTGCATTTTTTAAGAGTTTTAAATAATACCAAAACTATCACAATCAATGAACCAATAATAATAATTTACAAACAAAAACACTGTAAACTTATATGATCTGTTTAAACGTGATTAGCATGCGGTTACTTGTAGTGTTGAGGGAAAATGTACAATAATGTTAAACAATTTTCCAAATGATAATAAGAGCTCATGTACGTTTCCTTCGTAATCATTAACAAACGCCAATGTAAATATGTTAACAAACGTTAACATTAATTATGTGAAAGTTTAAATTATTTACCAATAAATTGTTATCTCGTTATACGTATTTTTTACACATCTACTTATTATTAAAGTACAATGGGATTTTTTAAATGTTTTTTACCGAAAATACATTGAATCTTTACATTATTGTGTAGAATTAAAATTACGCTTATTGGTACATTTCTATTGGAAAATGAGTTACTGGAAATCCATCACACTAAAACCCAGGTCCGGTACTATTAAATGAGTGGTGAGCAATGAGCAATGAGTGGTGATTCTCATTTCTTAAGAACTTTTCGAATGGGTTTCAAAACTTTTGTGAGGGAGCATGCGCGCGTGTTCAAATCTGTCCAGCAAAATCTGCTCAACCATTTCGAAATGGCGACCGTTCAAAACCTTCAAATATTTATAAAATTATTATCCGAAATTTGATTTAACGATTTAATAAACGTTAAAATATATAATTTTAAATATCTAAAATATTTAGATTTCTTAATATGCAAGCTTTAAAACTGATTATGATGGTGAAATCTGACTCAAAAAAATTTAAGATAAACAAATATATTTTTACGACAATCATTTTTTTTAATACAAATATATTTGCATAATATTGAAATCTTCATTTATATGATGTGATATTGTTACTTTTTTTAGAAATTCCATTCATTATGTTGACGAGACTGCCAGTGTATCGGTACTGTGATTATGTTAAATGATTTAAAGCCTATATTTGATTTCGAATTCTAAAACAAATTTTATTAATTTTTGTCAATTTTTTGCCATATCTGTACTTTTTTTTGTAAGGCGAAAAGCACATTGAAGCTATTATTGCTTCCCTAAATGTAAGTGTAAGAGTAAAGTGTTAAAGTCGTAAGTGTGTGTTAGACTCGGGTACCGCGAGGAACGTCTAAATCCTCTCAATAGGTGCAGCTAGTCTGCACCCCCCTGCGGGGTTTGTACCTGTAAAAGTGTGTATGTTTGACCGGGATATAAATCGAAATTACTGCGTGAAATGTCATGAACTTTTACGTGCATACACTTTATATTCCGAGTCAAACATTTTTTTACAGTTTTAATAATTGCAACAAAGTCAAACAAAGAAATTATTGCTTGATTATTAAAGTATTGCAATGCAGCTGTATATGAGGTTGGGCAGACTGTCAACAAAACGTTTCCAGTGCGCTATATGGTCTGTCTGATTTATTATGTTATCGACTCATATATATATATGTATAGCATTCATAGATCATTCGATTATGTGTGTTCTTTGTTCATTAATGTAACCTCGACATTTTTCATTGACATTAATCATAAGAGTTAAACGAATTAAAATACCTATATAGGAGTACAGGTATTCAACTAATACAGCATAATTTGTGTTGAAACTTTTATCTACAAGTATTAAATATACAGTCAGCTTCATGTATTTGAGACTATTATACTGATGAGGCTTTAATCTTTACGAAGTTCGGAAATTGCCCAATAGAGTGACGCACTTGTTAGTAATCGACTAAAGCGCTACCTATTAAAGGAGAATAAACTAAACGCTTTAACAAAAAATGAAGTTTTTTTACAGCAGTTTTCTTAACTTGCCCAATATATTGCATTAATCCTTAAAAACTTTAAATTAATAATTATAATTAAATATGTTAAGGTTGTAGCCATTTACTCCTACTTATGTTTAGTAACAAATAATAATACTACTACATTATCAAGTAAATAGATAAGCTGAAATAGTAAGTTTAAAAATTTAATGAAACTGAGGGAACACCTTTTAATATTAACATATGGTATTATATTAGGAAAGGTCTTTTAATATTAAAATAAGTGTTTTATTTATTATTAATATTCTTATTATGAATTTAAGAATGAATAAATTATTATTGGTTAGGCCTCACTTATTCTCGATTTTCCAGATTCTTAAAACCAAAAATAACTACCAATAGATTTTATTTGTTTATACACATAAGAGAATTTAATCTTAGTTCATTTTAATAATGAACTCTTTATAAGTAAACTGGTATTTTTTTACCAGTGGACAAAATGTTGTGTCTATAAAAATAGCAACTGCATATAAACATTCAGTTGAAAGAATGTGCACATGAGCATGGACAGTTTTCTTAAAGACAATGGCCTAAGATTAACTAAGAAGGAATGTTGTATTTTATGTAGGACAACAACTGACATGATAGAGGCAAATTTCAAAAAGTATTTTTCTCTAACTTACTCTTTTTGAAATTTTGATTTCACCATCAAAATTAGCATTAAAATTCACATATATATTAGATTTCAAAATACACTGAAAATACAAAAATGAACCCAAAAAAATAATTTCAAAATGCTAATTTACGCAGTTTTTAACACTTATTACGATGGTGAAATAAGATTATCAAAAAATTTAAAGACAAAGAAGTTGACGATTTTAAAGATTTGAAATTGTTGCCATTTGAAACTGCTGAACTAATTTTGCTGGTTAACAAACTTGTTTAAGCGAATACCATAAACGATTTTTATGCCAAGTTTGGATCAAGTCAGAGCAAAATTACAAACATGAGTGTGCTAACAAACGCACACACATAAGGACGCATGTACACTACAATGACTGGGACTAGCCAACGTTATGTGTTTCTTCTTAGTCGTCAAGAAAATCAATACTTTGTTGTTCTATGACACAACTTTGATCAATTTAATTTTATTAAAAAAGAAAATTCATTACTTAACTAATTTGAATAAATTTCAAGAATTTATATTGCTCTTTTTATTTATTTATATTTTTATAAATTAATCCTTTCTTACCGAGGTGTATCATTTTGTAAGGACCATACCTTAAATAATCTAAACATCTATTCTGCTTATTAGGTTGGTACACTTGATACCAATTATTTCCACAGTTCATAACTTCGCTGTAATTTCAAATTACTCAGTAGATCATCACTGATAAGGTAGTAAAGTTCAAGACAAAAATAAAAATATAAAATACGAAATTATATAAAATATGTCCACTGGACATACGAAATACGAAATATACAAAATATAAAATACACAGTGGACATTTATAATTTCCCAAAATATTTCTATTTCAAATTCTAAATGATCGTGATACTTTTTTAACAAATGTTACACTGAAAATATCATTTTCATTATTTATATTATTATGTTAGCATTTTTATATTATTCAATTGAAATTTGGTCAGAAAAAAAGACATTTAATTTCCTTTATAAACACAATATGTAATATTAACTTAAACTGAAGTACAAGTCAACCTTTTATATCGCACAACCAACTTTAATAAAAACTAAACGTAAACAATTGCAATATCAGCTGGTAATGTGAATGAAAACTTCAAGGTTATTTTAAGTACCACTGTCTTAAGAAAAGCTGATGCCACAAGCCACGTGCAAGCAAGAGCAAACAGAGTTGTGCGTACAGGTACTAAATTACGTAAGTATTAACTACAATAAATTAAAAGCATCATAGATATTATTTTATTGATAATTACAGTTTCAGACACTGCTAAATAATAAATATCAGTATTTTAATATAAAACAATTTACAAAGATCATAACATTTTATGACAGAAACAAAAATTTAGTTGACTATTGGATATTTAAAATATGAAAACTAAATTTCACAAGTACACAAAAAAATAAATATAAAACTTTACCAAATACTGTATAGGCTTATGCAATAAAATATGTATACAAAAATTTAATCTGTAAAGTATTTTATTTTGTTAACCACTACAATTTATACAATAACACACACATTTTGTCTTCTTACAATAAATGAAACATAATCAGTAGTATTCAAACTAAATCAGCCATACCCTGGCATTAAAATATGTTTAAGAAACAATGTCTCTGTCTACTAACTCTGTATTAAATTATTAATGTTTTTAATATTCTAAACAAATTTGTAGATCCAGAAGTAAATTTTACATAATCATTATTTAGAAAATAATGTTTAACTAAAATAAAACTTACTGAAGTACGTTTACTTTTTTCATGTCTTATATAAAATAAATTTTAACTTTTAAATTTATAAAAATTATTAGTTTTACCTATTTATTGGCATAGGTACTGAGTCAACATTAAATAAACATAAAATGATTATTTTAAGACTCTGACAACATTTCTTCTATAGTTTTATCATCATGTAATGGAAAATTTGAGAGGGCTGTGTCGCTTTCTAGAAATTCTCTCAATTCTGATTCCAAATCGACTCCCACACCTTCTTCTTCCCCTCCAGTACTTCCAGCGTCCTCTCCAGAAGTAGATTCTAAGCATGCTCTATTTGATCCAGATCGCTGTAATTTAATTCATTATTTCTTTTAATACTGTTAGCAATTACATTATAAATTTAAGTTTTCCTAAAGTAAGGTTATGGAGAAGTAAAACCGAAGACAGGTTCAAACTAACCTCAACATTCATGTTATGTTTTCAGAAACCTCCTCAACTAGAAAATTATTCACTAATATTAAAGCTGTCTTTCTTTGCAGAACTGATGTTTTTATACAAACACAAGATTTTTAAATTAGGGGTAGTTTATTATCTCACAAATAAAACCACTCCATGTTCCGTAACTATATAATTATCGATACTTTGTTATTTTCTCACTAGAAAATTTAAAACTGATTTTTATCTTTACCCATGAGAAAGTGAGGATTTTGCAATCTATTAATTATTATCGGCTTGATTCTAAAATCGTCTATAACACTGGTATATAACAGAAGAAATTCTTCGTTTGCTGCCTTTAAAAAATGAGCTATATATTCTGTTTTAGAAAGAAGAGTTCTATTCAGCCTCCCCATTAAATACTTGTAACGGAACATAATTTCTTGTTTCAGTAATTTTTGCTCTATACAATGGTTGAGGTTCTAAGAACTTAGGCCTATATAGTATATTATATTATTATATATAATATACACTATATAGTCATATTACAGTGGTGTCACAGTACTTGGAACTTTTACTTGTACATTGTTTAGAGATAACTGTCAATACCTCTTTATATTTTATATACCGTAATTAGTTATTTCGTATTAAAAAATTTCATAAAACAAAACATTAATAAGAAGCCAAGTACTCATGAATGTTGTTTTTCATTTGTCAATTCGTGAATAGTTAAGACTTACAAATGTTATGGAACTACTGTACAAGGTGTGTTCAGAAAGTAACGAGAATTTTTAAATTTCGTGGGCTTGGAGAGTCCGATTGTTGAACATTTTTTTTTTATTATGTTGGTATATATGCCCTTGAAGTATGATAAAACTTTCAGCTGTTTTCATTGTTGACTGTCTGTGACAGCCACTAAGGTTAGACGTGTTTTTATGAGCTCGGCGATTTTCGTTTGTTAAAAGAAATGGATCAAAGAATTTGTATCAAATTTTGCGTAAAAAATGGAATAAAGTGTAACAAAGTGTGTGGAATGTTAACAAAGGCCTATGGTGAGTCTGCTATGAGTAAAGCAAGAGTTTACGAGTGGTATAAGTGTTTCCAAGAAGGCCGTGAAGACGTTGAAGATGACGAACGCCCTGGACACATCACAACTGATGTGCGCCCCATCACATCAACAACTGATGAAAACATGGAAAAAATGAAAGAAATGGTTATGAACAATCGCCGAATCACAATTAGAGAGGTAGCTGATGATGTTGGCATATCGACTGGATCATGTCAGGACATTGTTTCCAATGTTTTGTGTATGAAATGCGTGGCAGCAAAATTCGTTCCAAAATTGTCGAATTTTGAACAAAAACAGCGGCTAATGGAAGTTGCTCAGGAGTCACTAAATGACGTCAACGACGATGCAGAATTACTGAAACATATTATAACAGGTGACAAAACATGGGTTTGCGGATATGACGTCGAAACTAAGGCTCAAAACATCCCAGTGGAGACATTCTGGTTCGCCAAGACCGAAAAAGGCTCGACAAGTGCGGTCGAATGTGAAGTTTATGCTTACTGTGTTCTTCGATATTAATGGCATAGTGCATCATGAATTCCTGCCACCAGGTGATATGGTCAATAAGAAGTGCTATCTACAACTTCAACGCCATTTACGTGAAGCAATCCGAAAAAAATGCCCGGATCTGTGGAAAAACAATTCATGGCGTTTGCACGACAATAATGCACCAGCTTCATACTTCATTGCTTGTTCGTGAATGTTTGGCAAAAAACAGTACTGTAACAATGCCCCAGCCTCCATATTCACCACACATGGCTCCGTGTGACTTTTTCCTATTTCCAAAAATAAAGAGAACCTTAAAGGGCCATTGTTTTACAGCCATAGATGACATTAAAAACACATCATTGAAAGAACTAAAGGCTATCTCAAAGATCGAGTTTGAGAAGTGTTTCAAGGATTGGAAGAAGCGCTGGCACAAGTGCATAATCTCCAATGGGGACTATTTTGAAGGCAACAACATCAATGTAGAAGAATAAATAAATATTTTGTTCAAAAAATTAAAATTCTTGTTACTTTCTGAACACACCTCGTATACTAGTCAGGTTTCAAAATTATTTATGTAGAGTTAGATTTTACTGTATTTTATATTTCGTGATGTATGTTTTTAATGTTTTGTTTGACTTTGTGACAACCTCGACAGAGGGATTTAACATTTTGCATGGCCTGAAGATGAAACTATAAAGTTTCGAAACCGCGGTAGCCTTTATGAGGTGAGTTGATAGACCACTGACGGGAAGAATAGGTATATAATCCTAATCATTTGTATTTTATAGTTCTGGTCTATCTGCATACTTTGGCCTTTAATTTAGTTTAAATTTAAATGAAATGCAAATTGTTTAAAAACTTAATTTACGATTACAAACACATTATTGCCACTGAAAAACAATAGTTTTATTATTTTGTTTAATTTATATACAAAAATTAGCGCAGAATTCTACGGTATCTGTATACAATATTACACAGTATCAACAATGCAGGTTAGTGCAAAGCAGTATGATGCTGTAGATCTACACAAATATATTGAGAATATTAGGTTGTATTCTAATACATTTTTAGACCTATTATATCGTATAACTTAAGTCAAACATATAGATTTATTTTAAAGAAGTCATTCTAAGTTAAAGTTTTCCTATGCATCTTCTCTGATTCAACAGATATAATCTACATTTCACAGAACTAAATACGAAATTTTTATTTGATGACTTCTTTAAATCTTTTGTTAATTTTATAGTAGCTTTTGATAGTTAATAAAACTACATATTATTAAACCTTTCATGGCCAACTGAATTACTATAATAAATAAAAGTAGGTACAGTAAATAAATTATAACATTAATAAATTAATGATTCTTACTTCAACAGAGGCTGAGAGAGGTGAAGAGTCTGGTGTTGAATTGCGATTGGATGAAGGCGTATTATCAGTTCCTGTTCCCACAGAAGCTGTTTCTGGAAGAGTGTGAGGCTCTGCGACTATTCCCATAGCTTTCCTAATTCCTGGGATGGATACTACTGCTCCAGGAGGCACTTGCTTTGCCAGATTGGTTAAGCTTTCAGTTATTTTTTCCGCTGCAATAATATTAACAAATTATATACTGACTTTTAACACTATTTGAGACAGTTGAATTAAAAAGATATTAAAAAATTAAAGCTTCAAGAAAAATACCATTTAATACTGCCCACTTAATGCTGTCGTTTATTTTGTTATGATAAAAACAAATGATGGGAAATTTGGACAGAAATTGCAAAATGTATATAGAAATAACTAATAAACTACTACAAGTACAAGAATAATAACACGTAAAACACACAAATCACACTTTATTCCTTACACCTAACTTTCCTAAACAATAAAAACATTTTTTAACCTTTTCACTGCTATATTGGGATGACCTACAAGTATGCCGAATTAAGACTGTCAATGGAGAATTTATTATCAAGTGTTTCTGTATAAGGAAAGCTTTTTTTCATAAGACAAAAAAAAAAAAAAATAAACTCATGATCTACTAATTAAATATACGTATTCTACATTCACTCTACATTATCACAAAAGGAACAAAAAAAATTAGCCGCCTCGGTGGCCTAGTTGATAGCGTACTGGGCTTTCACCCCAAGGACCCTGGTTCGATTCCCGGCCAGGGCTTGGCATTTTCATAGTATAAATTATTCCATCGTCTGCATTAGCCCAAGTGTGCACAATAGTCAGACGTTAAACACAAAAAAAAAACAAAAGAAACAAAAAAAAGGAACAAAATACTATTTTGTCCTATCATTTTTTTTTAAATATTGTTATTTAGAATGAAACACCTTGCATGCAAGGGCGTGACAAATAACGAGTTCAGTATACTTAACATTATCACTAATGTAACTAACTAAATCACTGAAAACTATCACCCTTCACTTTCCAAAATACTAAATAACTCTGTTTCGTGATAGTTGATGCTACCATTTGCAAACAGTTAGTTCAATGTACAATCGCTTTCATTTGCACAGTCAGAATGATAATATTTGTTACTTTGGACAATTCAAAATACTATGGAAATATTCACCAATAAGACGTTACATTCACCATCTTGGATGATAGGTTCTAAGTGGTGCGTTAAGATGCCAAACTCATTCTCAACCAGTGCACTTAATTCGTATATAATGCTCTGCTAAACACTTTACACTTTGTACATATTTTATGTCATCCGCTAATTCAAGTTTTAATGCCTCTACATGCTACCTATCATTTAATTGTGTTATTTTTGTTGTCTTTTATTTGTGGTTAATTATTAATGTAATACATTGTTTTATTATGAATTAAGATGTTTGTGTTTGAAAAATTTCCATGCTAGCTCTAGATCCAGATGCAAACGTTATGTAGTGATCATCACTGTTGACTAGTGAACTACGCAACTGAACAAGCCAATCTATTATACTATCATAATTATTAATAAAGGAACACTATTACTTAGTCAAATTTGTTTGAATTAATATGCCTTCAGTGCACAAGTTGTAATATCATAGTTTCAGTAACCAAAAATTTAACTCTGTGTATACAAAATAAATTCATTCACCATTGTAACATCTCTTTCCTTAAGTCCAATGTAAGACGGCACCACTGTGTAAAAAGAAGCAAGAAGCATGTGAACAACACTGCTAAAAATGTGTACTTTCAGTCACATAAAGTTTTAGAACTAGTATACCTATGGGACACAGCAATACACTTTAGCAGCAGTTGGTAAATAAACTGAAATAAATGGACATATCAATAAGAAAGTTAAATGAGGAAGGTATTTTCATTTTTAAGCTATGAATCAAACAGATCCTCTCTGTTAAAGGTTAGGTTTATTAATTATTACAAAACACAGACTTACCTAAATTTAATTCAGTCTCAGTTGGTTGCATGACATTTCCCAGATGAGGTGGAGGAGCAGAACTCAAGCGATCGCTTTGCACTTGTTGTAACTTTTCTAACAGTACCGTTGTCTGATCTAATTTCTCCTGCATCAGGCTATCCTCTTTACATATTCGCTCTGAATCAAATTAAGCACATCTCTCACTTATTCTTAACAATAATAGCTTCACCTAAGTATAAAACAGATTTATTTTGTCAAATTAAATAATACTACACGCATCATAATAAAATATTGTTTAATTTTATGCAGCGAATATAATAAGCTGCTGAAAAAAACTCACAGTAAGATGATAAAGAATATTAATAGTCACAATTACAGTATAGTACAAGTGACACTTAAAGTGGTGTCAGATGAAAGTAATCACCGAGACAAGCAAAACAAAGTCAGAGAAACCATTAATCTGTCTGCCTAATATATATTTAATCAGTAAGCGAGACCAGTTCACTGATATAACAACTACAAAATAATCACAATTCTTAACACTAAAAATTTAAAAACAGTTCCATTTAAAAATTAATCAGAAAAACTATGACACAAACCATAAGAATAGAGAGACTGGTTCTCTTACAGAACTATTGTAAAACAGTTGAAATAATTACGTAAACACCCAAAACGGTGAAAGTTATGGCTAATAGGAGAAGCAATCTTGAAAAAAATTTCCACAAAATCAAAACGAAACTTCTTTGACACCGATGTGTTTCACTCCACTTGGGCATTTGATCCCAAAATATCAAAGTATTACAAGAAAAATCTGATATTCTGTTTATATTGTTTTTCTTTTCTGCTAGGATTATTGTCACTATGTTCAGTACAATAATCTGCCTTCCCTAGCTTTGTCAAATCTACTTTCATTGACTGTAGTTATAGTTTTTGAAAATGGAGGTTCTCCGAAACACATCAACGAAAATAGAATTGACAAAGCTAGGGAAGGCAGATCATTATACTGAATATAGTGACAATAATCCTAGCAGAAAAGAAGAAGATAAAAAGAATTTTACGTATAAAGTTAATGCGTTTATGTGTGGTTTTATGAAATACTATGTAAGTGGATATGTCCTTTGGAGAAAAAAATAAACAAAATCATGTAGGCATATTTAGACATTTTTGAGAATTGTGTTTTCTCTTAACTAGAAAAAAGACAATGTTTACCTTCGCTTGTCACCATGGATAAATAATTTCCAAACAAATGGGCAGTGAGAAAAGATGTATTAGCCTGTGACTTTTTCTAATGGAGTTAAGTGAAAAACATTGTATTACCAGAAAAAATAATAAACTTTGTGCACTTGAAACAAACAATTAATGTTCTACTTACAAGAGACACACAACCTGCAGTCTGGAGAGAAATTTACTTTTGCCTAAATGTCTGCCGAGATACAAGAGGCGCAAATACACCACAGCATGTAAGCACAATTTACTAATTAAGTAAACAAAACTGATTAAGATAAGGAATAGAATAAAACGGTTGTTTCCAAAGTGGTGTCTCTAATTTTATTTTATTATTGAAACTACACTGATATTATATAAGCATCCTGAATAAATTTATAATATAAAATAAATTGACTGTAGTTAGATATAGTTTTTGAAGATGGAGGTTCTCCGAAACGCGTCAACAAAAGTCAGGCAGATTATTATACTGAACATAGTAAAAATCTGATACCTATTAATAAAGTGATGCTACAGAAATTACACTTCGGACATTCTAAAATCCCAAAGTATGAATAAAACTTGAGAAAAACCAATACAGTCAAACGGAATTGAACACTACAAAGTAAAACATACATACCAAAATAGTCCAGAAAACTAGTTTCTATTCCAAGCTCAGAGAGTGTCTTTAACTGAGCCATCTCAACTTTAACATCTGCAATGGATGTAGGTGTGTTGGGCTGACTAGAAGGCTTGGTTTCCATTAGTTGGCGGATCCTATCTTCTTCCTCTCGATATTTTCTCCTCTCTTCTAACACTTTCTTTGTCTTGCGATGATCGCCACCAGTCAGTATGTCCAACAAGTTATCCACCATTGTTAATGTATAATCACAGTCTTTGGCGAAGTTCAATATGCTGCAACAAAGACTATCAGTAACATTATCTCGAATAAAAACAATCGTGAGATAATGCCCATTGGTTTATATTAAAAGTGTACGTGTCAATGTTGGCTTACTTGTTGAAAGTTGCCTTGTCCATTCAATATTATTTTGATAATTGTTTACTTTTAATTAAAGTAAAAAAATAATTGCTTAGTAAAAATTGCATAATACTGTAATTACAGTTTATTATTCCTTACACAAAACTATTTTATACTGATAAAACTACTGAATAAAATAAAAACACAAAAAACATTATGTAAAATAAAGAATACTGTATTTTAAAAACACCACACTCCAGATTACCCTTAGTAATGAAAGATACCTATGTCCTGGATACAACAAAATGTCAGTTATTCGGTGTAGACCTAAATGCATAGTAACTCCTGATTCACGCTACTGTAACTAAATGAGCATTTGGCTTTGGTCTGGAATAGATGTAAAGAAACGCATGTATCTGTACTTATATGCGATCTGTTAATGAAATGACATGTCTGCTGTCATACATCAACTGTTCAGAAGTACATTTCAGCTGATATATATTCACAGTTTGTACTTCTTGCATGATTTTATGTATGCCTTCAACAAAGTACAGCCTTAATATTTAGCCTGCTTTCTTAATGTATTTTACAAGTACATTAGTGTTCTACTTTTAATAAGATCACAGTAACATAAATCTACAAGGTGCCTTTCTATTTTGTTTAAGCTGAACCTATACTAATTAACACATAATAAAGTTTAGCCAACACAACCCACTTAAAGTACAGTAAATGACCTTGGGCTGCAGCCATCCCACAGTGCTAACTTTATTCTCTATTATAGTTTCTTTTTTTTGCTATTACAGTTAAACTACAATGTGGTTACCTGTTTACAGACAATTGGGAATAAAGTGCAGCTGTATTTAGAGCATTTTTAAGAGCATTTCTGGCTATTATACAAACACTTAGCAAAATTATATACAGAATTACTGATATTTGTCGATTGTTACATTTTTTTAAATGATGTTCGCTGCACTTAACAGAACCAATGCCTAAAATAATAGCTAAATATTATAACTATCAGTAAAGTGAATGAAATTATACTATTTTTTTTTATAAAAATTTAAAAAAATATAAACTAATGATTACATTGTTAGGGATTCGGGGTTCTCTACTACTCGGGTCCTTCAAAGAATTAATTATCGGTAGTTCATCAAAAAAAAATACCTTTAATATTGAGATGTATTACCTTACATATATCTTGTAACAATTACAACTATGGTTGATGACAACCCCAAGAATGAAAACTACTGTCTTATTCTTCAAAATGTTCCCCAAAATATATACTAATGTATTCAAACCAAAAGTAAAAGGGAAAGAAGCATACACAAATTTTTGTCTACTTCTCAGCACTGCCTGGCTGGAATGCTCTTCCGTAGTGCGTCTCGACGAACAGCCTTCAGCTCGTCGGGTAACAGAATCGACCGTTACCCGGAATATACCAACGTTCCGGTCCCCTCGAAATCGAATGTCCCCGCCTTACTTCTTCCCCAAGCTTTTATTTCAACTGCTGTTCTACATACCTTGTTGCTTATTGAAACAGGCAGTATGTCAGCAGTTTCGTAATTTGCCTATGTCTTTGTCAATAGTGTTCATTCTTTGGCTGTGAGCTCATTATAATATTTAAGACTAGTAACTAAAAATTAACATTTTTTAAATCCTAACAACATTATCAAAAAATTCTACAATGTGTAAAATTTGTTTTAAAGTAATACAAAAAAATCTGCAGTATAATGAATGCAATCACCTGAAATTTATTGGCACTGCTACTGTATTTGCTAATAAAAATATTGACCAGAAAGTGGAAATGTGGAAACAGGTGATAAGTTTTATATGAAAAAAATAAACTTTTATGTAAAATCAATTACTGTATGCGTACATATATATATATATATATATATATATATATATATATATATTATTATTATTATTATCTGCGCATAGACCCTGTTGGATCACGCAAAGCACTCCGACTCATGTCTTGTTCCTTCTAATCCTCCACACCTCCCTCATCCTGTCCCCATGGATCCTCTTCCGCTCCTCCGTCCATTTTACCCCTGCTCTCTTTGGGATTTCATTCTCTGGAACCTTCCAACCGAGCAACTTTCTCCTGTATGCGTGTCTATCTTCAACATCTGTTGAGTCTATTCCTGCGTCATGTAGGTCTATTCTGACTTGACACCTTGTATATACTTAAGGATTCTGTTGGCAAGTCTCGTTGTTGGGAGTCTACTGATGTGTCTATAGAACCGAAGCCTCCTTCTTCTGATATCTGCTGCCAGGTTCGATATCTTCTCTGTGGTCTTCCGGGAGTGCAACCTGTAACCATCTTCTGTTAATCTCAGGCCAAGGATCTTCCTCAAGATTTTGCGTTCTTCCTTCAAAATACCCTCCATGGTAGCTTTTGCGTGGAGTGCTAGCGTCTCGCTTGCATATAATACCTCCGGTTTTATGACTGTGTATATATAAACATCTGCTGTCTTATTACAAACATTGTCTTTTTCACAAACAAGTGTTTCTTATTACTTAAGAATAGCATAAAGTTACTGTTAGTAAACTCTTACGTAGTTGCTGTTAACTAAGTTACGTAAGTTAGTAAGTTACGTAGTTTCACTCTTAACTTATTTTGAATGAAACTTACCTTTCAGCATACTGGACTGCAGTTTCATCCCCATATGTTTGGAAGACCAGATCAGACTCTTCTTTCGAAAGGTTAGCAAAAGTTGAGTCATAAGATGGGGCATAAGATCCAAAAGCTCCGTAATAAAGTGGCTTCACTTTAACAGACAAAACATTTTACCTATCATATTGTAAATTTAAGCTGTGGACCATTCAAATTAAACTGGAAATCATAAAATAATATGTTCAAAACTTAATTATTTTTATTTAACAATAATCGTGCATTAACACACTAAAAACATAATTCATATGGGTTGCTATTTTGCCAAAAATATGATTCTGGAGTGTAAAAATTATGTTTTTGTAATATACTACAGTATACAAAGCGTACAAAGTATATTTAATTTTCATCTTCAAACTACAAGAGACTACGATAAATGTACTATCATTAAAACTAGTTAATGCAATGAAATATTTAAATGCATAACTTTTCAAATATCATATTGCCAGTAAACTAAATGTAGAAACTTTACTTTTTTAAGTTCAACAACGTTTGAAATATACCATTAGCAAAATCGCATGGGAACAACTACAAAACGTTTATTGTTTAAACTTCAACCAATGGCAATATTCCCTTCAAATACCCCTCACCATCATTAACACCTATGCAGTCAGTAATCATCTCATTGTTATGAACTTCGAAAGATGACAGAATAAAGAGACCTTTCTTCAAGAGAAATTAAAAAGTCATAAGTGTTGCAGCCTAATTATGTATAAAATAAAAACCTATATATATATATATATATATATATATATATATATATATATATATATATATACACACACACACATATATATATATATATATATATATATATATATATATATATATATATATATATATAGATGTAGAATTTACTTGTCAAACCTCTGATCTGATCGTTTGATTCCCTTTCTCATTATCAGCTTATGTCTGTGGTGTGCTATTGCAAGCTGTCTGAACTTGTGTGTGACTAACTATAGGAATATTCCATCCATAAACAGTAAACAAATAGCTACCAGGAATGAGAAAACGGCACACATTTTTTTTCCATTAAATTTTGAACCAGACTGTTAAAGCGATAAAGCAAAATTTGTTTTTTTTAATTTCAGTCGATACAATATTTATTTAAATTTTAAATAATGATTGTGAATCAATTTATAATTTATCTTTTGTAAATTTACTGCACTTAAATATATACTTACCAGTCTTGGAAACATTTCGCCTGTCTTCTCTAAAACCTTGCATAGTACCTGAACCGTGATTCAATTTGCCCACCAGCTGTCCTAGGCAAACTGCCTTCTCATTACTTTCAGCGTCTAAACCCTCATTTGGCACAAGAATAGCTAATGATGTAGTGCCATCTTTTTGTGTACGCAAGAAACCCATCTGTAAATTATTAAAACTTTAAACTTATACATTATTAAATTACATAAAAGTATTATAATTCAAATAAATGATACACCAACTTTCTCACAAGTAATTAAATAAATTAAAAGAGGTTTTATAGTTATAACTTATTACAAAAAATATAGATATAAGAAAATATTTGGGTTCCGGGGAAGATTATTCACTGTCCTCAACTACTACCAGTTTTTTATTATAGATCCCTGACTTTGATCTACTGTTAAAAGCCAACGAAAAATAATATAATTACACCATTACCTTAACGGCTTTATCCTGAACAATTACACATATACAACTGTTTTAAGAATTATATAATTTTTTTTTTTTTGAGAGAGAGAGAGTGTAATAAGTTTCAAAAAGAAACAATTTGCACAGCCTTTTAGCTTTTCATTTTTTTATTTTTACCAGCTCGTTAGTATTAATGATAAAAACAATTCTTTTTCAGCAACTGTTACTTTAATGTCCAGAATATAAATGAATTTTTTTAAATCTTTATTCTGATTATAAACGGTCATTTTTTTCCTTCTGATATTTACATGTACATCATCGGCATGTATGTATAATTATCATTATATATGTATATTACATATGTATATATATATATATATATATATATATATATATATATATATTAGTATAAGTATTTCACAAATGAACATATTGATTAATTATTTAATTTATTATTGAATTAGTGTTGACAAAACTTTTAGTTTTTTTTTTTTTATTTCCTGCTGATAATCTGGGGTACACAAAAATCAAAGAGCTTGTAATTGTGACATTTGTCAGTCAAGTCAATGTGATTGTCCATTTTGACTGTGTACTTTGTACAACATGAAGTTCGGCCACAATATGTCCAGCAAGATCCTGATTATACCTCTGCCACTGAACACAGCCCAGTGCGCTGGTTTTTAACTTGTTGATAATAATTCAATTTTTAAAATACCATTGTTTGAAATAATATATCACTAGCACATACAGACTAACAAAATGTCAACAGTTATGTTCATGTAAAAAACATGTCAAAAAGTCAATAACTATAAAGTTAAGCATTATTCACAAAAAAAACTTAATAACCAGGTAAATAGTACACATAAAAATCCACGTTCAAAAGTTAGTAACCTATTGAGGGCTCAGTTGAGTTGAGACAATGGCAAGTACATCGCACATTTCGAGTAAAAAAGTAAGACGCAGAAATTTTAGAAGAAAGCACCGATAGTGATATTTCAGTATTCTCATCGAAAGAAGATGGAGATGATAATGAAACCTCCAGTGAAGATGATCCAAAAGTGGAGAATAGTAACAAAGTGGAGCGTAAACAGACAACATACAAGTGTAAACAACGTGACCTTCCATTGTGCCGTGTGGGGTGTTTTTTGGAATACCACCAGCAGCGAAATGTGGAGGTTCCAAATTAGGTGAATAATTTACCACTTGCATAAACCTATTATGAATCAAATGAAAAAAGGATTATAGGTTTACCTCTCATAGTTTAATTATTATAATTTTTCTTCCGAAGAGAGATCATGTTTTCTGCTATAGCTACATGTCCCTTTAAAAATCGCAGCCAGCTTGTCCTAGCGGTAGGACTTCAAAATAGGAGCGGCAAAGGGTTATATTTTAAAAATCCATCATATTATAGTGTGCATATGATAGTGTAAGCATAGACAATAAACACAACACAACTTAGGCATAGGCATAAACAAGGAACAGTACTTATTAGGTTTGGACTTGAGTGGTTGAAATGATTATATGCATGTGCAGATTTTTATAATTGGAATCAGATTCAGATCCCACATCTGGAGATCTTATGTTCGAATAAGCAAAACAATTCTATGCAGCTTATTCCGATTTTAAATTATTATTATTCCAAATATCTAAGTCATTTGATTCCACGTTCCTGTGCCAGATATCTTATCTGAATATCAAACCAACATTACTAGTTCAGTCTGTTGATACAGACCATGTGACTATATCTACAAACAAATGACAGCAAAGGGTTAGTTGACCTTGAGTCCACTGCTTGTAATTCAGTAATGTGCAAGGGCCTAAAAGATGAACAAATTAAACAAGATTTGTTTACATAACAAACTTAATAATTGTCTTCATATTTTGCTGAGGTAAATGTTTGGAAGCATTGAACTAAGAATGTCTCTTCTTCTACTCTTTTCTCACTGATATTTATTCTTAAAGTCAAAATTGTACTAAAATACTGAGAAACTATTGTAAATACAGAACACCAAGAGACTGCGTTCGATGTAGCACAATCCGTCCTAAATATTAAGTTATGGCAAGTCTGTAGCCAACATTTACTTCACTTCAAATGATTTTTATTTGTTCATGCATACAAATACAGTAGACGCTTGTTAATCCGACACATATGGGAGCAGGACCCTATCGGATTATAGAAAATTATGGATTACTGGAGGTATCATTATAAAAATGCTAAATAACCTCTCAGGAAAGGGTAAAACGAGGTAAAAACTGTTTAAATGGGTTACAAACAACAAACCACTTTAATATAACGTTTATTTGTTAAATTAACATAGAAACACAATTTGAATCTCGAAAATGTTATTTTTTAGTCATGATAGAAAACACAGGACACAGTTCACACAATCAGTACATTACATAAAATTACTACGTAAACGAAATAGAATTAAACATACAAGATAGAATGAATCATATAACAGTGCTTTCAATAACTGTAAACAAACAACTGATTTGGGTTCAAGTTTTGACAGGAAAGATGAGTCATTCCCCTCCCAGCCATGAATATAGTCACGCTCTCGCACTCATGAGAGATATTGCCGAAGAGGCATTGTCAGATTATAGAACGTGTCGGACCAATAAATGTCAGACAATCGGAAGTCTATCGTAAGCGATTTTCTCTACCTACGTCAGCAGTTTTTGTATTTCCAAACAAAGGTTATTTTCCCGTAAGCTCTTGTATAAAAATATAAACAAGTTAAAATATTTTTTATTAACACCTACAATCATACCCTAATTTTGTTATTTACCTTACTGTTGGGCTTCTTAGCAGACAACCTTTCTGCAGCAGCCTTAGCAGCTTTCTGTGCCTGTTCAAGGATTTCTTCAGGCGTTAAATCATCAGGGATGGCTTCAAATTTACTTCTGTAAAACAACAAAGTTATTATTTTACTTTTATAGTAGAAATATTCTATATAAAAACTACTAATTTTCATAAAAACATTCATACGCATGGTTACTTTTATTATGATAACTCAATACATCTGCTCTATAGCCTTACGCTAACACAACAACAAAATTTTTTTAATCTAAGAATTTGTATTTAGCAGGCAATATAGACCGAATTGTGTGTTCAAATGAGAATCTTTTGGATATTCTGCTGCAACCATTGTCTGCTTCTCAATATTTTGCTGCTATACTCATTACTGTTAATTCTTCTTTTATATAAACTTAATTTATCTCAAAGCCTACAACAGATATTTTTTTATGTTAAACACAAATAGCTATAAAATTCACTTTCTCAAATATTACTAACTCAGGCAAATAATGAGGACCTCTTCGAACAGGCAATACAGGAGTTTCTTCTTCTTCTTCTGTTTTCATTTCTACTGAATCTATGCTCTTGTCTAAATCCATAGGTGTTGTTCCCAAATCAAAACCAAGTTGTTCTCTGGGTATCTGAAGTATGGCTGGTAAAGTAACAGCAAGAATACGCAACTTGTCGGCACTCATCGTCTTAACTCCCGCATGTAACAAACGCTTTGCGGCCTTGTAATAGATTGTCTCTGGATGATTGTAAACCATTGCATTTCCACACATAAGTTTGAAGTCCTCCTATGAACAAAAATTAGTATTTGTATTGATGTAAATTACCAAGTGAAAATTATCAAATTATCATATGAAGAAGAATTAAATAGTCTAAATTAACCTGGTAAAAAGATAATTGATAATCAAGTGTTTTGTCTTAACAATGTTGGAAGTCAATTTTGCATGAATACAATGCTAAAATAAGAAAGATTGAAGAATTAAAGTATGTTGAAAATGAAGTTTTACAAGCGCAATACACAGAAACAAGCTTATATTCTTTCATTTTTAACATTTCTTTCCAGCTGAAAAGATAAAGCTAATTTTGATTCAGGAACTGAAGCCATCTTGCCCTATCTTAGCAATACTAAATGAAGCACGAAATCACAGATATAATAGCTAGAATCTATGCAATATTCTTTAACCATAAATAAAAACCAACAATATAAAAAATGTTAAAACTCAACAAAGCATCATTAAAATTGTTACATTCTATTGGATACCTTTGCAAATTGGAATTTACAGAAATGAGGAAGCAGACAACCTAGCAAATAAGGGGTTATAAAACAACAGTTTATCAAAACACACACAGGAATACTCAACTTAATCCCACTGCAAAAAAAAAATGTTTAAACAAACCCATTAACAGAAATAACAACAATCAGTTAAATCTATAACAAAATATGAATATATAGCAAATAATTGGGACAATAATCAAACTAAATCAAGTGAAGGTACTGTTATGACTTTTTTCGGCTTGATAAAAGACATAACTTTAAAAAGGTGCAGCACAGAAAGGATTCAACTCTCAAATGAGTTGAACACTCTGCAATGATAAACTCAAGAGTAGACAAGGAACTACTTATAAAGTATCACAAATTATCACTAAACTTTATAGTGACAGTACTGTAATTCCATAAGTTAAAACAGAGAGCTACTATAAACTAATAGTAGCTAATATAATCATGGCACATAGTTATTTCACTTACATGATGAAAATAAATTTTCAAAAACTAAAAACAAATATTTCAATGTGCAAAAATCAAACATGAACAAAAATAACTTGGACAAGTCAGTTATTGAACAAAATCTGTATATATCCATTTCAAAATAAGGTTATTTGAAGTCTTTAAAAAAATTATTACTTTTTTTGACAATCATATAATCGCTAATAAACCATAGTTCATAAATTATTGTTATTTAACAATTTATCATTATTTAAGAGAACAACTAATCTATACAAATATTTTCAAACAGAATAGATAAAGGCCTACTTAAATATATTAAAAATGATGTACTTACAATATATTCATTAAGAGAACTATAAAGGTTGTCGTCTATTTTCTGCTTCATTGTGCTGAAATCCATTGGCTGAGGAATGATTTGTGAATACCCAGGAGCAATTTGGTCTGTAACTGGCCAAGCAAAAAACTGCTGCGGATCTCTCTTCTCTAAAACATTCTGCAGGTGGTCTAACAGTTTTTGTAATGGACATCGTGCACACATTAATTCTTGCCTTTGTCGTAATAGTTGTACACACAATCGTGGTTCTCGTCCAGGACTTCCATGGTCTGCAAAACAAACAAATTAAATAATAAATAGAAAAATATAATTTTAAAATAACAAAAAGAATAAAAAATATAATTACATCATATTTAAATAAATCTTTTTTTTTTAAAAAAAAGAAAATCTTTTTATATAAGTTGTCTACTATTAGTGCATCAGGAAAAATATGATAGGCTTATGAGATGAAAAGACATTTATAACAGTTGTCCATGTATGACCTACTAATGAGGATGATGTGGTACCTGGCCAATAAATAAGGTATAATGCAGCTATACACAGCAGTGTCATCCAAATATATGAAATATTTGGACTAATAATTAAAAGTAGTTCAAAATAATTTAATATTAAATAGTATTTATTATTATAACTTAAAGTATTTAAACTTCTTAAATTCAGTTATTAAATAATACAAAAAGTTGGGTATTTTGAATAATATACCCCGCAGAGGGGGTGCAGACTAGCTGCACCTATTGAGACGTCCCTCGCGGTACCCGAGTCTAACACGCACTTACACTTGCAACATTACACTTACGACTTTTAACACTTTACTCTCACACTTACATTTAGGGATGCAATATAGCCTCAATGTGCTTTTTGCCTTAAAATAAAAAAAAAATTGAATTATATCAATTCCTTTTAGAGATAAACTTGTATCCTTACATTGTAAATCATTTTTTTCCATTGGTAAACTTCATTGATTAATTAATTTGGTTTATGTAGAAGCAACCTACTTTTCTTAATCCAATAATCAATTGTAAAAATTGAGCTTAAATCATTTCAACCATTAGAGTAACCAGAAATACGTAGAAAATGTGGTTTTATACTTTGTTAACAGGAATTTAAGTCAGTTCTATAGCAGACTCTGTCAAGCAGTGACGTAAAAGTCTTCATGTAAAAAAAAGCCTTTGTATAATAAAGAAAAACGTCATCTTCATGGAATAAAAATTTCAATAAGTAACATCGGTGAACAATATTTTATCAAGTAGTGGCATTAATAAAGCTCTTTGTATAATAAAGAAAAGTATCAAGTTTCTTTGTAAATGTTATTCTAATAAAAAAATAGTTCATCACATATAAACTTACAATTTCGATTATATCAAATATTCTATTAGACTCAAGTTGTACAATACTTTAATATTGTATAGTTTCATTACTATGCATTAGATGGTGAACTGTAATATTTTTTATTTTTTATCTTTTATTTATTTAGTGGTATAAATTTCCCTAGAGGGTAATAAATTACCTGTGCACGAACCCAGTTTAATACAAAACAGAATCAAACATAATTTATCTTAAAACTAAAACCAAAAAACTAAATCCAAACCAAATTCCAAGACCTACATTACCTTAGAAATTACAACCAATGACTTATTCCAATTCTTATGACTTATGTAATTCTTTCTAATTACTCATTATGGTAACAATGCATTTTTTCAATTTATTTTTTAGTGAGTCTTTATTTGCATTAAGAGTTTTTAAATCATTTGTTAATCTATTAAAATACATAATAGCTATGTATATATTCTTTTTTTACCAGCTTCTTTATATACAGTAGGTATCTGTATAAACTTATGCCTTGTAATAATATTCCTATTTATAAATTTATTGCTCAAATTATGATTGCTTAACAACGTTGTCAAAATATAACTCATATTTATGTTTAGTATATGTTTTCAAAATTCAGCACTATTACTTATTATTTTTAATATTCTTTTTTATAAATTAAGTAATGGCATAGAGCATTACAATATTAATATTGGTGAACTGTGACTTATAAACCTTATTTATTTCTTATATTGTTTTGTTTATTTGTAAATTATTTGTTAAAGAATTAATAAAAATGAGTAAGTAAACTGTTATCAACAGTCTACACCATGTTCCAGATTCTTGCCACATTAAATTCTTTGTTCATTTGAAAATGAACTGACTCTAAAATTATTAATTTTATTTGTAATACCTTGAATACATATTTTTTTAACATCTCTTGTTCTTCTTATTTAAATTATCTTATAATACTTTATCTACCCCTAATTTCAACTTTCTAAAATGTTCAATGAAAAGTACGTACTAACAACACCATGATCTACCACTTCGCTAGATTCACCAGGTTTACTTTCAATTCCCAGGCGCTTGGCCAGTGGAGGTTCTGGTAAAGATTCCTCTCCTAGACTGACATCATCTTGACTAGACTCATCACGAAGTCGTTTTCTTTTTTCCTGAAAACAAAACAAAAAATAGAATTAAACAATACAAAAAACATTTACTTACCTGAAAATATAATTTGTCAACAAAAAACTTAAAATTCACAATATTTAAAAAAAGCCACAATATTATTTTAATATCAGAATTTCATGTTGAAGAAAGTATTATAATAGTATTAAATAAACCTTTTAAATTTTAAAATTGGCAATTAGAATTGAATCTGTATCTTTAATATACTCGCAAAGCAAATTTCATTAAAGCGAAGTTCTTTGTCTTAATAATGGCAGCAAGACAACTGTGTACCAGACTTAACCTTATTAGATTGTTTTGCTTTTTAACTAGAGTGAAGCAAATGTTTTTCTTTCTACTTGGGTTCAGAAAATCATATAATTCATCTATGAGACCTTTTAGTTTGAAATTTATACTAAAATCATGAAATATTTACCAATATTTACATTTACCTTTTTGAGTACATTTTTTTATATAAGTTTTAGTCTTAACTTTGAATGTTAATTTTTTCAATTTTTAAAAAGTTCCTTCTGTGATCCCAATTCACGAGAAAAAAGAGGTAGGCTTAGAACCTCTATCTGCCCTAAGAACCAATGCAATTGATTTTGGGATATTAAAATATGTACCTTTTTGGGTTAACTTTTAAGATATTCGAGTCAAATGTTATAAGCTTTATTGTAGTGATAAATCCAGATTCCACGAATTAACACTTTTGGAATAATTGCAATATTAAAAATACTTAAACAGAAAATAATATTTCACTCACCTTATGCTGAAAGTAGTGTTATACTTCATTTATGGTGTTGTTTCAATTGTCTTTTTACATAAATAGTTCAAAATATATTACCTTGAAAAGTAAATAAAATTAACTAAAAAAATATTTGTTTGTAATGTAACATTTCTTATGAGTAAAATAATCATTTTTTTTAATTTTGAACCCGTCCTATCAATATGTACCTATTTACATATTTACACTTTATATCTTCAACTTCATTTACTTCAACTTACATGGGTATATACTGTAAATATTGATAAGCAATATGCATGGTAAGGCTACCTACTTTGTACAGGTATGCTATAGGTTAATAGAAAATACAGTTTATTTTACAAAGCACCATCATTTGAAATTTGCCAAAATAACTACAAATTTAATTAGTATTTTTTTTAATTAGATAAAAGATTTTAAGACCTTATAATGAGTTCTCAGAGCTTTAGAATAATTTAGAACTGTATTTCACCATCCAGCATAATTTCATTCAAGATTGCAATGAGCTTTCTCTGATGTCAGCTTATTGAAAATGTTAGAGCAATAAAGTAATTATAATCTTTCTGAAGATGTAAAATGATAAAACATATGAATGATTGCAGAAACTGATTGTAAGATCAGTTAAGTTAGGTAAAATTACCTACATACAGAGATGGGCAGAGAAGTTGAGTCAGTTTTAGTGCTATGTATTTACCTAAATCTATTAGCCTAAGCTTGCTATGACTTTAAATATCCCATTGGCTCCACTCAGAAGGGAAAATATTTGCAGGTTAGTAATACACTGACAGCGCATACACACTGGCAAGAAATCAGTAAACACCACCAAGCGGCCAGGGCTCAATTTCTGTGCTGATCTCTATATTTTCAATGCTACTAATAACTACAAAATTTCCTCAAATAAATATAAAGACGTTATGAAAACCGTTCTATAATGGGTTTTGCTCTAAAAACTTATTTTATCTTGCAAATTTATTTCCTTGCAAACTACTCAGTAAATTGATGCACTTTATTTTTACCAGTATGCATAGTCCTTGAGATTAAACATATAATGAGGACTAGCTTTTGTACTTGTCCTAGGTGATTATTAACTACCGCAAGGTTATTAATAAGGTGCTTATCTAGCACAAGCTTATTGCAATAAAGCTATTTAAAAAATCAGAAAAACAAGAAATGGGGAGAAAACATACTTTATTTATACATATATATTTTGAGACAGTTTAGCAAAACTTGCTATGCTATTTAACAAAGTATATGTCCTAAATAGAAACATACTTTTTTTTCATTTTTTCCAAATTTTTAAATAAGTTAATCTGTTGTTAGTAAGCAAAAATGAACGATAAATTCTACCAAGTGACATACGATTTGATAATTTCTTTTGTCATAGCGGGGCAGCGTAGAACACACTTCACGCCATATCCATTTAAATTGTGAGAATGATAAATGTGGTTATCATAAACTCAAAATTATTATTAAAAATGTTTTAAAACAGTGTCAAATATTATTTATTATATAACTCAAGTTAGATATTGAACTTTTTAAATTCAGTTATTAAATAATACAAAAAGATGGGTATTTTGAATTATATATTAATTTCTTTGATAGATAAACTTGTATCCTTGCATATTTTTCATAAATAAACTTCTTTGATGAATTATTTGGTATATGTAGAAGCAGTACCTTTATATCTGTGTGTTTATCTTTTGTCTCCTTGTCTTGTTTAACTTTTTTTAACACATTAACTTGATGTTAGAAAGCAAAACTAAACAATATATATAATACAGAAAAAGTTGCTCATGACTGCAAAATAGTGAACAATTACCATCAACACACTTCGAAATAAAACAAGAATCAAAAAAATTTAGTAAAAATAAAAAATTTTTTGTGCAAATTTTAGTTACCAAATTTATTTTTAACCTGTACTCTTCCATTTAGAATAAAGTTAGCTGAAAATCGTTTTGTTGCAGCATTTAAGTCTCATAAAAAAATCATTGTTAACCATTATATTCAGAAAAACTTTTTTTTTAATTTAAAAAAATGTTTTAAATATCGATGGTCGAGCTAATACCCAAATTTACTGATTGATTTTGTGTTTTCAGAAAATTTTAAAATTATGTTAATAATGTTTTATAATTTATTAGTCAGATACATTACTAGTTGTATACATAACTTAACAAAAAAGGTTGCAGGTAGAACATAAATTCTTGTCAAAGACAGATGCTATTTTTTTATCAAAGCTAGGTATAATAGTCATAGCTATATAATAGTTATTTTTTCTTAATCAGTAGTATTTATTATTATATGTGGCAAAAAATCTTAAGAATATCAAAAGTATATTAGGCTAGATAATTACTGGTAGGCTAGGTATCCTGTTGTATGACTCAACTCTCATTTATATTACACTAATAAGTAAAACTTTTTTATTAGATAAAACTACTAAACATAATTTAAAAGTCTGATTAGTTATACTATTATTAAAGTAAGACTAATTAAGGTCCAGTGACCATAGTGTTCCTTCCTCTAGTTTGAATTTAATCTAATCTAAGCCTAATTAACTTAGAATAATTGTATTCATGAAAGAAAATAGCTTCTCTGTAAAAATGTTCACTTTATTTTAAACAAATAGGAGAGAACAGAGAAGTGTAATTTTAACTTTTAAGATCTACCTGATTCAAAACATAACAGTCTAGATTTAGCCAAAGATAAAGATTAAGTACTATAAGTTAAGATGTTATTCTATTCTATATAGCCTAGCTTCAGTGGTTAAGATATTATTGATATTATTAATGGTATGTTTAGTAAGTTGATTATAAAAATACCTTGTGATGATGCTTCTTTTTCTTATCATGTTTCTCCTTATCTTTTTCCTTCTTTTTTTTCTTCTTTTTTGCTTTCTTATGTTGTCTTTCATCAGTAAGTCTTCCTGGTTGAAGGGAAACTACAGAATGCATAGATTCTTCGTCACCTGTTGTAGGTGCAACACTATAGTTTGAAGGTAAATTTGGTCCAGGAGAGTCACTACTGTGTTCAGGAGTTGAAGAATTTCCTACTTTTAATATTAACTTAAGTCCAGAAGGTCTTTCTGTAATGAAGAATACAGCTAAATTATGCAAAGAAATTAAAACATTTGAAATTTTAATCTAGTTACAACCCAAGCAAACAAAATTTCTTCCATTAATAAAGGTAATATTTAAGCAGATATGGCATTTAGTATTCATGAAATGATTTTAGCATCTTCAGCTTAAACTACAACATCTATAGAGCTTTTAAGGTATAGTACAGATATATAAATAAATTTGTACAATGAAACTGATAAATATGTTGGTATTTATATCTAAATGTACATATTAGTAATTCCAAACAACACACTTTACAAAAGAGAAGCTCATGATGTCGGCGCAATGTCCAATAACCTTAAAAATTGATTTGGTTTTATTTTATTTTTGGGCGTCTAACAAACTGAGGTTAGGGTTGAAACTTCTTACCTTCATTTTTCTCCCTTTTATGTTTCTTGTGTTTCTTAGGTAATATTTCTTCATGATCGTAAACTGGCGCCAGTTTTATGATTTCAAAATTACAGATTTATACTCTTTAAATAATTATTTTTAAATAAAAAGTAAAATATTTCTCACAACAATAAAAACAAAAACAACTGGATAAAAATTACCAACTATTCAGTGTTGCCAATAGCTATACACAAATATTTAGTAAGCCTTGGTGTTTTACTCTTTACACATGAATATTATATATCCAATATGAGCATATACCGTTAAAATTATTTAACAAAAATTAAAAAATTAAACAATTCTGAATAGAACAAAAATTTGGTCGCAGTTATATTTCAATATTAGTTCAAACATGTTTTTATTTTTATTTACTATATTGTCATTTACTTTCCTTTCACTCTTATACTGTTTAGATATACCTTACAAAAACATATTGGAATACTATCAATTATTTACTTTAGCAAAACCCGTCTCAAAAACCTGTATAAATTTATTATTGCTTTTTGAATGTATGACCAAATACTTATACAATACAGTACATAACTTTATAACTTATACTTCATAACATCTCACTTCTGATTATCACATTTCCATGAAGTGGCAAAGTTGGCTATGAACTTGTGAGTATTTTAATCACATGTATTCTACTATGATTATAGATAAACTAGTAAACAGTCAATACAGTGTCTTCCGAGTGTTTTGAAAGTCTCGTTTCAGTGTTCCTTGTGTAAGAATCTGTTCTGCATGGAAATATTTTACACAGATTTGAAGACCGTGTACGTTTATTCATCATTATAATTATACTAAAAAATGCTTTGATTTTTAAAACACTGAATATTTCAATTTTAATTCGATCGATGTTTTAATTGTCTACTTCTTCTTTTGGCTTCTTCATATTTTACTGTGATTATATAATGTCAAAAGAAAGTTGTTTTTATTTACTTTCTACTAAAATAGAGTAGGCTTAATAATTACAAATAAATTCCCTAATAATTGTAATTTAATGGTATTTACAATATATACTGCAAATATTATTATACTGTTAATAATACTGCAGATATTATACTGCAAATAAAAAATTAACCAATAAGGTATAATTAAATTATTATCTTTATTATTTACTTTACGTGCAAATACAGAGTGTTTCAAAAACAATGACCCGATTTTAACTTGTAATATATTGCTTCTAGTACATTACCGCTACTGAAACTGCATTACCGACAACAGAGGAAGTCTAGAGTTTTAGAAAATGTCTACACGAGTGCTGGCCTTGAGGCTAACGTCAGTCTATAGCAGTAGGGCGTTTTTTCGTAATAGTTTTGGTACCCAACCACCACTACTAAAGAACAGTCATCGTTGTTATAAACAGTTTGTAGAAACTGGGTGTTTGTGCAAGGGGAAAGTTCTGGACGACCATGCATATCTGAAGAGACAGTGCAACAAATTGGAGATGCGTTTCAGTGGAGGCCGCGTAAGTCAACACGGCGTGCTAGCTTGAAGTACCTCATGTGACTGTGTGGTGCGTGTTGAGGCGACGTTTGGCCTCATGACCATACCGATTGCAACTCGTACAGGTTCTTTGTGCTGCTGACAAAAGGAGGACTTTAGCAATGCTATCTTAGAAGACATAGAAGAATATATATTTTTGCCATTGTTGATGTTTAGCGATGAAGCAAAGTTTCATATAAGCGGTAAAGTTAACCAACATAATGTACTCATATGGGGACTGGACCTCATTAAACAATTGAGCATGAATGAGATTGTTTAAAGTGAACATGTTTTATACAGTTTCACAAACTAAGATTTATGGACACCATTTTTTTTAGGAAAACACAGTGAACGACTTATGTCTACGAAATTGACTGTTTTCACAATATACTGCTGACTCAGAAAATTTCATCTATCAATAAGATGGAGACCACCACACTGGCACAAGGATTTCCTGTACATGGTTTCCTCAATAACAACTTGCCTCAATGTTTAATAGGGCGCACAGGACCACGAGACATTGCTACATTCTTGGCCTCCAAGATCACCTGACTTTTCCCTATTGTGATATGTAAAAGAATGTGTTTATGTTTCTCCCTTAACTCGTGATACTGAG
The DNA here is from genome assembly GCA_022606455.1 of Callitettix versicolor. Taxonomy (NCBI): domain Eukaryota; kingdom Metazoa; phylum Arthropoda; class Insecta; order Hemiptera; family Cercopidae; genus Callitettix; species Callitettix versicolor. The sequence goes on from CM040191.1 coordinate 43,887,236, forward strand.
GAACTTAAAACCATGATAACAAATGCAGTAGCTACTGTCCAAGAACATCTTGTGGACAGTTTAAGATGAGTTAGGTTATCGTATGAATGTCGTCCGAGCCTCTAATGGAGGCCACATAGAACATTTGTAATACGTCAACATAAACTTGATGGTTCTATGAGTAGTTTGATGTATAATATGTGTGTGTGTGTGTGTGTGCACCCATTTTTTAAAATAAATATGGTTGTTTGAAATTGGTCATTCTTTTTGAAACACCTGTATTATTATTCTAAGTGTCAAATCACAATACTACTCTCATTATTCTAACTGGCATAAAATGTAGACGTTAAGTAAAAAAAGCAACCACATTTCTGTAACAACACATTAAATTAAACCTAGTACAGGTATTTTTAAGCTGAAAAATATATTAATAAATCTTTAATAATGAAATTATAAAAACTATGTTCTTTTTCATTTATGTGTAATATTTTTGTTTTTTATAAATAATTTGTTTTTGTTTTATAAAATATTATTTTCGTTTTTGTTTTGTAACAGGTTTATAATATTATCAATAATATTTATTAAAAAATAGGTAATTATTACATTTAATATAAAAAGGCTAATAATTTTGTCTTCACATTTAAATAACGATTTTTCAATTATAGGTATCTGAAAATATCCACTACTTACAGCCTTCTTTAGTATATTATGCAGAATATTATTAACTAAAATATATGTTTTTAAGTCAGCTGGTTTTAGCCAAGAAGCCTGGAATCTTAGTCTTTGTTCTATATAATCTGTGTCTTGAATATAACTTTCTGAATAAAGCGTTGATAATGGGGAAAATCAGAGGCAATACAAACCTTGCTTAAGATAACTTGTTATTTTATAAAACTTTGAGTCAAAGAAATAACGATACGTCAATTATTAACAATAGGTAGCTTTTTTCTTAATTAATTTCTTAAGTGCTATATTGGGTTTTGGTTTAATGTTACATCTCTGGACCATTACCTTTTATATAACTCTCTTTCAGTCTAGTTTATTTTAACTTCCAATGTTCCAACCCACCAATACTTTTGCTTCACATTGTTCTTTTTCTTTCATTCCACATGTAGTTCTTTAGTATATACTCAGAAATACTACTTCAGCTGTCAGTTTTCATATAAATATGTCTAGTATCTAAAAAGTAATTGTAATATAGCATGGACATGCTAATGTCTTCTTTTATCAGTGGAATATTGCGTAACACAAAATACATAGGACTTTTTGCACAGGAATAGTGAAAAAATGTGCTATTAAAATTTGATTTTTGGAAATAATAACCAATCCATTAGAAATTAAAGTGAATAGTATTAGATGCAGCACTTCCCCAGTAGCATTTTCTGTTGGCCCATTGTTGGTACTTTGTTTTCACACACAGTTGGGCAACAGTTAAAATTGGCACAAATGCCTACCAATTAATAACGAACCAAATCCCAACAATGGGCCAACAATTAAACATCACCAAAAACCAACAAAGAAATTGTTGGCCCAACTTACTCCCAACAGTTATCCAACTAACTTTCAATGGTAACCTTTCTAATTACCAACATGTTTAAAGTGTTATATTTCTATTAAATTGATTAGTGAACTTAATAATAATCATAACTTCTCTACATTCGTGAACACATTTGAATACCTTTTATTATCAAATGTATAATATTCTTACTCAAAGTAATATATTAATAAGTAGCCTACTTTAGCTTTTTAATTATATATTATAGTGTACATACTATTTTAAGTAAGAATACATATTGAATTTGATAAGAAAAAGTATTCAAATGTGTTTATGAATGTAGAGAAGTTATTATTACGGTAATTATATAGCAGAGTAGCCTCACTTCGAAATTAATTTTTATGGATTTTATTAGTCAAGTAAATGTGAGAAAAATATTTTATCATCAAAAATATGTGTCGGAAAGATGATTACATAATATAAGAAAGATGATTACATAATATAATTACATAATTTAAGTCCGCAAAAAAAATATTACATTATCATAGTGAACGCAGGAAAAATATGTTATTATCTTACTCATAGTCAGATTCTGATGAATATTCAGTAGTAGTAGAATTTATTGAATTTAAATGTATTTCACTCGTAACTGCCCACAAATGATGGAAACGAGTATTATACTCGTTGTATTTTCTTTGAACATAAATTCAGCTATATGGCCATGGAAATGGTGTTTCAAATTCCCATATCGTGATACATTTCCTCGCACTTCTCTCCATTGTCGTTCAATTGTCTGAGTATGTGCTCCAGTATCAGGATCAACAAAATTGTATGAATGATTCACAGTCAAGTGCTGAAAGCCTTCTGTATCTAAACAATTATAAGACTTCCAGCAATCACTAATAATAGTTGTTCCTGGCAGCACATGTTCCTTTATAATTTGTAGAAGAGTTTCTTTCCCACGTGATGGTACTGGGACCATGAAAATGTCTTTTGTATCACGTTGAATGCCACCAAATACCCAGTTACCATCTATGATCCTACCACGATTATATTTGCGTTTACCAATTTTTGCTTCATCAATCTCAACAATTTTGCCCACACCACCAATTTTTTTTTTCATAGAACACATATATTCAAAACATACTTCTCTGAAATAATTACTCCAATCAACAATGGTATTAGATGATAACCCCAATTCATTTTTTATCAAATCTTGTCTAGGTGGTTTTAATAAACACCACATTATGGAGAAACGTAATACAACAGATAACTCCATTTTAATATTAACAAACCACGTATTTTTATATTGAGAAACAACGGTATTGCACTGTTTACTTTCATATTTTCTATGTCTATTCATTACACGATGACGTTTTCTACACCGAAATATATGCCGTTCCATTCGCATACTACTAAAAATTCATAAATACTATTTCCGACACTTGTTTTTGATGTTACAATAAGTTTTCAACAAATATTCGACGAATAAGATCCATAAAAATTAATTTCGAAGTGAGGCTACTCTGCTATATAATTACCATTATTACTATTAAGTTCACTAATCAATTAAATAAAATATAATATTTTTAACATATTGGTAATTAGTAGGGTTAGGCCTACTATTGAAAGTTAGTTGAGTAACCAACATAGCATCTTTGTTACTGAAACCAGGTTATTTTATAAAAAGAGACAAAATTCACACAAACAAAATTTATTTAAATAACACTTGTGAAAAGCCAAGTCAAAAAAAGCATTACAGCACCAGATTATGATTATAACTGTACTGTACACATAGGACCATGCATCTTCAACTATGGGTGTGACAACAAAGAACTAAAGGAGCAACAGACATACTTTCACTTTTCCACAGTGCTGGCAATATTTCAAATAATAAGTACATCATAAAATCATCCATAGTAAATGATTATAGTTAAGTAGAAATAAAATACTATTATTATTACTAATATTATTATTATAAAAATGCTATTATACTAACAAATAAGACTCCATTTTTAAACTTTTAGAATAATTATACCCTATTTAATTTATGAGATATTTATTTTAACAAAATATTTTTTATATTTTCTGCCAACTAAAAATTCATGTTGGGCCAACAGCAGAGGTTTTCATGAATGTAACAGTTGGCCTAGCAAACAAACAGCTCCTTGGCCCATTGAAGATAATTCGTTGGCATATTAACTAACCATTGCCCAACTTTGCCGACAAAATCCCAACATTGGGCCAACAATGTGTGCTACTGGGGTTATTAGAGGCACTGATGCAACATGGTAACCTTAAGGCTAGATTACCAAATGCGGAGCAAAGCTGTGTTGAGCATATTGTCTTTAATGTAAAAACGGCCACTGAAAGCGAAACAGAGCTGATCAGAGTCAAGCAGAATCACTGGGCTCTGCTTTACTTTGAGTGACACACTTATATTAAAAACAATAGGTATGATTTGAATGCATAGTCTACTGCATTCAGCACAATCCCACTCCACATTAGGTGGCCATCCAATCTTATACACACTCTATTATACTCTTAGAAATGGTAACATAAAAGAAAATTGGTATTATATAAGAAATTCAAAACATGAAAAATAGAATGTGTCACAGTATCATCCCACCCATGCGGTAATTGCATTTTAGTTAATACTTTTTTACCATTATTAGGTAATAAGCAACATTTGCCTTTCTTTTCCTGTTATCTCTTCATCACTCTAGTAACACGTGGTTTAATTAACCCATTGGAAACTGGATTTTACTAACATGTTATTGGCCTTCAGTACTGAATTTTTTTAGTAGTTTACACTAAGATTATGTGCAATAATAAAAGCAAGTAACCTACCGCAATTTTATCCTCCATAATGTTGTTGTAATTGTTAACACATATTTAGCCAACACTTTTAACTCTATATTAACATTTTTTTATGTTTATATAATTACACTATGTACATTTTGTTTCCTCTTCAAAAATTTGTCTGACTATGATAAATTTCAAAACAATTTTCCAAATACAAAGGAACACTACATTTTTTGCACTGGTAAATAGTTCCAGACCTTTTTCCTTTTGCAGTACTCTACACTTTCTAGATGGTCTTGCTTTGCTTGTTGGGGGGATTTTCCCTATAAAATGTCCCCAGAATTTACTTTGAAGACGCAATGGTGTATCTACAGAAGCTGATGGCCTGCCTGCTGATGATCTGGCTGGTAGATGAACACTTTGTAGAATTTAGAATATGTAAGTAAATTTTGTAAATATAAATTTTATTAGTAATTAAGTAATTAAATAAATATCTTATGTACAATTTAATACAAATTGAGCCTTATGAATAAAAACAAGCAAATGCTTTAATTCACAAAATCTGAAACATATCCTTCAAGTGATATGAATAAAAATATCAATCAAAAATATCAATCTAAAAGGATTTGCTTCTCATTTAGAGTAAATGGTTGATTTTATTCATAAATATTTACTACTGACAAAGCAAATGAATCAACAAAAGAAGATGAAAATTAATCTTTTGTTAATTCATTTGCTTTGTCAGTAGTAAATGTTTATGAATAAAATCAACCATTTACTCTAAATGAGAAGCAAATCCTTTAACAATGACAAATCTAATCAGTAGGAGATTAACCTGTGAAGTAAATGGTTATGTTGTTTTATTATGGCACAGTTAGTTCGTGTGCAAAATGTTAAACATTATAAACCACGTTCTTCTCCACTTACTGGTGATTTTAAGAGCTTATATTAGATTTAAAAAAATGGTTTTGTTTCAAATAAAATATAGAACTAGACCTTGATAACAAAACCACAAATGTTATCAGGGAAACATTAACTAATACATTCTCCAAAGTTCAATTCATGGGAGAACTTTCCACCCCTTTTGAGATGGGACTCTCTCCATTGTTATTTAATTGTGCTCTAGAAAAAATAGTTAGAGAGTGGAATGTGAATACGCATAGTGGAATCAGACTAGGAACTAAGAACAAAGGCATTAAGGTAAATTGTTTGGCTTTTATGGATGACATGGCCTTACTAGCTGAGACATTGGAGGAAGCTAAGGAACAGACTCTTAAACTCCAGAAGCAAGCTTTAAAAATGGGTCTCAAAGTTTCATTTGAAAAGAATAAAATATTGACAACATACAAAAACCACCAAAAAAGCTTCAAGTGGGAGAACAATACATTGAGATAGTCAAAGAATTCAAATATCTTGGGAAATGGATCAGCTGGAACGCTCTAGAGAAAAAAGCTATGGAATCTAGGAGAAATAAAGTTGAATTAGCCTTCCAGCTTACCAAAGACACATACAACAAGAAGTCCCTCTCCTGGAATACAAATCATACGGTAATTAAACCAGAAGCCTTATATGCAACTGAAACATTATCTCTCACAACCCAGGGCCCACTTGAAAGGCTGGAGATCAAAGAAAGAAAGATATTACGAAAAATCTTAGGCCCCAAATTCCGTAACAACCAATTACTCCACATCAGTAATGAAACTCTTTACCAAAAAACTGAAACACTATCAGACACAATAAGAAAAAGGAGAATTGATTTTTATGGGCACATCCTCCGAATGGACAAAAATAGACTAACCAAAAAAATATTTGACTACTTTCGCAATAGAAGAGCCAAACCACTTTGGTTTAGAGAAACAGAGAAAGACATAACAGAACTACAAATCACTGACACATTTGTCAGTGGCTCATGGACAGAACAGCCAAAACAATAACCAAGGACAAGAAGCAACGGTTTCAAGGCAAAGTCAAATCCAAGCGAACGATCCAAATCTCTGACGAAGAAAGAAAAGCAAGATCACAACGAATGAAGCAATACTGGGCTACAAGGAAGGCACAGAACGTTAAAAAGTGATTGATTTAGTTTACCCCAAATTTGGTGAAACAAATAAAGAGAGAAAATATAGAATCCATATGAATAATGATTAACTTTTGCTTACAAGTAAATCCTGTAAAAGTAAAAGTGTAGAATCCTGCTTACAAGTGTAGAAGTAAAAGGATCAACCAAAAAAGCTTCAATCAGCTGTGATTTAAATAAATTATTATCCATTTTCATATTGCAAAGTATATCTCTATTGTTGTTTGGTTAGTTTTTCTGAATAGGCCTTTCTGGTTATGTGCCAGTTTCGTGATTCATATTGTGAATATGAAAAAAAGTCCAACAATACTATTGTTATAAAACAATTTTTAACAATTAAAATTCTCTAATTTGAGTTTCTATGGAATTTTGAAATCATTTCTTCTTTACTTGTCGAACTGAGAACATCAATCTTAGTTATGGGCAAGATTTTGAGGTGTATTAAGAGAGCAGTGCGTTGTAAGTCTACGATTTTATTATAAAATGTTATCAACATATTTACTTTTAATGTTGCAGTTATTTTATCAGTGTAAAAAGCATTTAGAATCCACTAATGAATGTTAATTATTATTAAGAATATTTTTATTATTATTAAAGTTGTTGTAGAAGAATGAGGTGTTAAATCTAAAAATATACTGCAATATATTTATGGTTTTAGATTTGTTATAGATTTGAATACTTTGTTGTTATAAGGGATAAGCCTAAGTTATTGTGATAGCCATTAGTGTTATTGTGGTTAAAATGTTTATGTGATCTTGTAGTAATGCAATTAAATACATACAATACATAAATACGTAATTCAACATACAAATATCTTTGTTAATAAAAACCTATTTCTGATTTTTATAACATATTTATACGTGCTCGTATTTTTGGCACATATTCTGAAACTTTTCAGAATTTTTGATATGAAATTTACTGATTACTATAGTTTGCACTACTGACTTTAACCAAATTTATGTTTTGAATTATGTAGGCCTACAGTAGGAAAACATTTAATAACTTTTTATAACTTAGAGCTTTTCTTGAAAATCTGATGAACAAATACTATCTCCTTACTACAGACTGGAGTTGCTATTCTTTGTTTGTACATTCAACCTCTAGGTTTGTCTGTCCAAGCAACCACCTTACATCAGGTTCAAAAATTACGTATCATGCATCCTACATAGAACTTTATTTTGAATTTCTGCAGGTCCATGTTAATTGCTATTTGTTAATGTTAAGTAACCTCATGTTAACTGCAAGTGTACATTTCAAAGGCGTCACTTTGTCATTCTTGAAACGGGTGAACGATGTAGCTTTACGATGTTATCTGGAAACAGATAACAACGGGTTTAATCTTGTGAAGAATTTATTTATGCTTATAAAGGGTATCCTGGTTTAATTAATTCTTAATCTAATTAATTTTTTTTAATTTCTCGTTGATTGTGTTTAGATGTATGAAAGAAGATGCTTGGTCAGTACTCTTAGCATTCCAACAATTCGTATGAGTTCAAATAGTTTTATTAGAAAACAAAACATTCTCATTTTCTTGGTCCTTTTATTAAAAAGCTAAAAACTTTACTAAATGATGGATTTCTTTAATTTCTTTTAATTAACAAGTCAATAATAATAGCCTATTAAGCAAATTACCATTTACTGCAACTTACTACATAACTTCCAGGAGAGTTTTATGATGAATGTTCATAAAAAGGGAGGCTGTTAAATTTAAAATTTCTTTATTGTAAATGATTTATACAGTTTTTCTTTAAATCAGTAAAATTGAGTTTCTAAAGTGAATTATAGCACAGTTTCAAAATTATGTATTGTTTTTTTTTTAAATCTTCTGTAAGGCTCTCTTGCATTCACTTGAGCAGAACCATTCTCACTAAGAGGTACGGACGCATTTGTGTGAGGATTTTTTTTTCATTTTTATTATGTGTGTGGTTTAAGGAAAGGAGAAAGCATTTAGTTTAAATTTAAAATAAGTAATTCCTATTAAAAACTATATTAATGTTTGTACCCACAATTACATTTAGCGAGGTGATAATAGCCTCAATGTGCTTTTCACCTTAAAATAAAAAAAAAAAAAAAAATTAATGTTTGCAAGAAATTATGAGTGAAAGGTGTTATATGCTATAATTTTTTATTCGTTCGTTAACAATTTAATTCATTTTGATTGCAGTTCTTTGCTGTCTCCCAAAGCCGCCTGATAGATACGAGACTGATGAATACATACTTCCACAATGTATCTGTTATGGTAATATTTAAATATTTATAGAAAACATTGTTTATGTTCCTAAAATAATTTGATTTTTGGCAATTTAAATTGATTATAGTTATAATAATAAATAGTTGTAACAGTTGCAATACAAATCACATTACCCGTGATTTGGCATTGCTTTTAGAAATCAAAAGTTTTTACCTTGAGTGTTTTATGTAAAGAGGTGTAACTTTCAGCTAAATATTTTATTTATAAAAATATAATTAGAAGTGTTTAAAGCCAGCTTTGAGATTTTGTCTGACCTTCTATTTTAAAATTTCAGTTCTTTTGAGTGGATTTAGCTGTACATTGCACACATACACACAAACAACATACACACACACACAAAACAACACACACACACACACACACACACACACACACACACACACACACACACACACACACACACACACACACACACACACACAAACATACCGTATCAAATGCAATATCTATTTGGAGTATCAATAGATGTTTTGTGACATATTTTGAGGTAGCTTCTTGCACTCACAATTTTGGTCTGATTTTTTTTTCAAACCTTAAGTATGAATTTTATTTTAGTAATAACTTAGATAATTGAATGTTCTACGTACCTAAACTCCTAATATAAACACCACATTAAATCTATTGATAACTACATAGTGAAGAATTAATTATACAAACTTAAGTCATGTGCATACACAAGGGTGATATAAGTACTTTAAAAAAACGTGGCTGTTGCGGGACTGGCCGACAAAAAACCAAACACTTCAACTAATGAAAGTTTATTATTGGTTTATATATGGTTAACGAAATTACAGATGCTATGAAAAAAAATAGTTACAAATTCCAGACTAATACATCTTGAAAAATAATTATAAAATTATTACTAAATCTAAAAATTAAATTTATTAAACACAAATTAATTGCCACCAATATGTTGTAAACTGATAAGTTTAATAGGTCAATAATTGAAAAATTCATATTCTTATGTAGTAGATGCTCAGCGTCTTAGAAATCATAAGACCTCTTGATACAAAAAGCAACTAAAGATGTTTTTAATCTAAACAATGTAAACTCTATGAATAATTTAAGGCATGAAATATTTAGTGTACAATCTAAAAATAGGAATACATTATGCTATGTTTTTTCTCAGAATGGAACCAGGATCTCCGTACTACGAACACTTATACGGAAAGTAAGTATGACTTTGCTTTGAAAACACAACTAAGCTATATTTTACAAAGTTTAGTTCCTCATTAATTTATTTATTGTGATTTTTGCCACTTATTTTAAAACTAAAACGAGGAAATGTTTGTCTATTAAATGAATTATTTTGACATTAAAGTTTTGAAACTAAACATTTAAAGCTGGCTTCGACTTTATTTAACATGCTCGCTATTTCTTAAATTCAGTTTGACTTTATGATATAATAAAATATTGTTTCTTTACGTTGTTATTTTAAAGCCTTTCTTGGTGAAAACTCCCTAAAATATTTACAAAATTTAAATTTAAAAATAGATTCCAAACAGTTGTAATCACAGTAGAACTTATGTCCTGAAGTACTGAAAACGAAATGTATCTCTTTGAAATCCAGAAAATTTTGACAAAATGTCTGTATATCAGCCTATTTCTCAAAATCGATTCATCAAATTTTGTTCAAAGTTTGGATATTTGAAGATTCTTAACACAAATTACTGTAAAAAAATGTATGGTTTGCAATTAAATAGAACAAAGCAAAAATAAGCCATTATGGATGTCTTATCTTAACTTCAAATCTTATTAATTAAGCTGATTTCAACTTTAAAGCAGTTAATACAGTAATTTTATTTTTAACATTTAACTGAAGTATAATTTGTTGTTTTCAGGGGTAGTCATCGGGTATATACTGCGGGCCGTATCCAAGGAAGTCATGCTTCGCCAGGTGAGCTTTTGTTTTGTTAGGTTATGGTGTAAGTATAACTTCTAGAATGATAAAATAAGAAACATAAAAACCTTAAAATAAAAATGCTTTTGTAAATATTAATACTACACAATATATTTTGTTTCACTAACATTTGAATACATTAACATACATGAAAATTGAAATATAATAGGTCAGCTGGTTTGCAATAACATGTGTTGTTTTATTTTCTAGGGCTTGCAAGGTGATGTATCGCAGTACGTCCCACAGCGGTCCAGTGATCGCCAGTCACCGTTGGACAATCGGTCTCTCAGTGACTACCTTAAAAACGTGATAATTTCTGACCTTTTTAATACCTTAGATAGAGTTGAGCAATCTCCAACATCAACAAAAGTTTGTGGTATGTATTTACTTATAGATGAATAATATTTTGTGACTTAACATCTAAAATGTATTCAATATATTAACCTATGTATTCATTTTCAAGGTTATTCTTTGGTAGTGAATATGCATAGAATTTGTATAAACAACTACATTGAACAAACTATATTGATCAGTTAAATATTACAAAACTATCAAATAATAATACTTAATTACTATTTTAAAGGTTTTTAATATTATGAAGTAAATTTAGTTCTTGCAAAAATTAATTTTTAATAACCTAATATCAAGGACTGAATGTCTTAAGTTTATATTTTAGCCATTAACATTATACTATTGTTTTTTCTGGACAAAATATATTCTATTGTATTTTTGATATTTAGAAATATTTTGAACACAAAAGAGTTAATGGGATGAAGAGTGTCAGTCTGAGTCTCAATATCTGAAAAAATCATTCATGAATAATTTTTTTCCATTTTTAATGTATTTTTGTAGTTTTTCATGTTATTATTGTAATTACTTAAACTATACCTGTTTGTAAATTATTTCCATTAATCAAGTGTCTAACCTATTTTGTTTTCTGTTTCAGCTACAATGCACACAATTTCTGTTGATGTACATCTCCCCCCCTCTTAGGCCATAACTGTTTGATCACCAACAGTTTCAAAATTTCTGTGTCAAAATTTCCGTGCCCAAATTTCCGTGTCCAAATTTTCGTGATCAAATTTTTGTTTTCCCCGTTTATTTTATTTTTTATTTTTTTCAAAATTATGGGGGGTAAACGAAGGTCGCCTCCGTACATCGGTACAGGTGCCTCCCGGGTAGCATATATCGTGTGAGCTAAATGACCTTCCGGGTCGGTTGTGCTCAGTAGAATGGCCTCTTGGTAAAAAAAACCTGGATTAACAGTATCACAGAGTTTAAAGTATCAAAGAAACAAGCATTAAAGAAGTAGAACTGGAAAATTGAAGCATTCAAGAAATGTTCAAGAATGAACCCAATGTTGTGAGAAGTGAACATCAAAAGCTGTAGAACACTCTGAAAGACTACAAAGAATTGATTGTTCAAAACAACCAATACAACAGCCAATTCTTCAGCTCATGAAACAGTTTTAAAAATAGCTTCAGCAAACGTTGCTTCAAATAAATAAATTCAAAAAACTAATCAGTCAATTTAAACTCCAGTCCTCAACAATGTTTTTAATATTGAAGATATAATTTAAACTATCCTGCCTTTGAGCTGAGCAAAATGATAAACATACATGACCAATCTAATGCTTCTGAAAGAAGTAAGAAGTAGAAGATGGTGAAGTGAAAACCGAAGTGGCAATTTCAAATTTTGTACACAGTATGTGACACAATAACAAGATTCATCAGTACAACAAGATTCGTTTCCTACTTACAAAAACTTAGTGTATGAAACTGATGTCTGATGAAATATTGATGTTTTACATACTCAAGACAATAACCACTGTATTAAAGATGAAGAAATTTACAAAAATCAATTTATGCTGATAAATAAATCTTGCAATTAATAAATTTTTATCATTTTTTAAATGTTAATAGTTTTGTAGGCTATTTGCTTCTTATTTTTTTAATCGGACATTTGCCATAATTTGTTTATTTAAGAACAATTTTTTTCTGATTGTAAGTCTTAGGTTAGAAACTGGTTGATCCACACTCTCAAAACAAAATGTATGATTACTAAAACTACTTACATACATGATGGCAAATACCCAATAAAATAAGCAACATTATTAAAAAATAATTGTAAAACTTAAGAGCCAAATATTATAATTAATTTTTCATAGTGTCTGCAAAGTCTAATTAAGTTAGGCAAACAATCTACTTGTTTATTATCCAAATACTACTTACTAATGAAGGCGAACGAAACAATGAAGGATGTCTACGACTACTTGTTTTGATTGCATGACCAATAAAATATTCAGAAAATTGGTAGATTTATTTCTCTTACACTCTTCTTACTCATTTATAAATTTCTTAGCAAGTAAAATTGAGTTTAAATTTAGAGGTCAGGATCAATACTCGTTCAAGGTGTCAGGTTTTGGTCTTGTCACGATTGTCGTTCCATCAGCTCATTTTCCAATGACAATTCGCTAATAAATTGTGCAAATAAGTTACACAGAAGATGTCAGAAAACATGGAAAATCAGCATATTAGTTTTCCATCAGAATTAGCTCAAATTTTGTTCACAAAAATCACAACTCAAACCAGTGTGCCGAATTTTTAATAAAAGAAAATTACTGAATACCGAATCGAAAGAAACCCGTGGTGAAATATTATTAATTATTTAAAGATTACATTAGTGTTTAAAAGTATTTTATTGTGTGAAACATGAGTTTACAAAACACTGAAAAAGTATGGCAAAATATTTCAGTTTACTATTTCATGAAGAAGTTCAATGCAGTTCAATGCATCAGTTTACTTTCCGGAGGACCAACCAATGCAATTGGTAAATTTAATAAAACAAATATTGAAATGTTGTTACTAAAATTAATCATCTTATATAACAATTCGAAATCACAATAATACTTAATTTTGTTGGTTAGCGAGTAAAACACTATTTTTTCTTAGGTTAGTTAGTACAATATTTTTCATTGGCGAAAATTATGTCTTATCTATACTGTTTCCTTGCATAAAATTAAAACACTTAATTGACACAAATATTTACACAGAAGACTGATCTATATTATAAAAGTAGTTTTGAAATAAAAACATCCGCCTAGTGTATATGGACGCCAAACATCTTTTGACTCCAAACGAAATGAAAAATGCCAGTTGAAGGATGACAAACTCATAAGATTGGCAGATATACAAACTGAAACATACCAACTCAGGGGGTAAACTTTATAGCTTTTCACTTCACAAACTGAATAAAACAGATTCCAGATCTGTAACTACAGAAGCTGGTAAAATAATTTGCTTCAAAAACACAAATTTCAGTCTCGAAAGGCAACGTTTTTTCAGGTTTGTAGTACAACTTTTAATAGGTAATAAAGAAACTTGTAGAAAAGAATGATGTAAAATAAGCCATAAAAACAAATAGAAACATATTTTTTTATTAAATCAAAACTGAAGAAAAACCGACAGATTTGTACTAAAAATAATTGTGAAAGAAATACAGACTTTATAAAAAAATATAGTTTCGTCTAAACAATTTACACAAATAAAAAAATAACGTAATAAACTAATGGCATAAACAGTTGATTTGACTTTAAATAAATAAATTACACATTTTTTTAAAACATGCACACACACACACACATACACACACACACACACACACACACTTCCAAGTCAAAACGATTTTTTACTCAAGTAAAAACAGATAGTTCTATTAACCAGAATATAAATATCAATTTTTCCAATCACCAAAATTTGTTTATACTTCCTATAGAGAGATATAAAAACAATAAATTATGATGTCTGTTGTATATTTGTATAAATTTTTAAAAAATTCTTGAATTTTATTGCGAGAAACCACTTTGTGTTTGATACAGAGCAATTTACACTAAAATAATATATTATTGAGACAGGTAAACTGTTAAATACATAACTACAACTTGATTTTCATTAGACTAAATATCTAAGCATGTACAATATCAGCCTGGTATCTCAACGAATGCACAAGGGCTGAGGTAAAGCAAATATCATGATACAAGTACACTAGCATACTAATAACATAATGGAGTTACTAAAATAGAAATGGTTTCATTATAAAAAAAGAGTAGGTAAACAAGTGAAGCAACATAAATGAAGAAATCCAATTTACAAAAGTTTCTTTTACATTGTTCGCTGATTTCTATTGAATATAAAAATTCTCTCAAAAATCTTTGCTGAACTTTAATTTTATATTAAAAACATAATTCAAATCAATTTAGCAAATTTGTACAATTTGGAAGTAAAATGTTTTTGTTTATTTAGCAGAACATATGCCAGAAATAACTGAATGTGAAAAAGTATTTTTTTAAGAGTACTGGAATAAATTTGGTATTTTCAGAAAACTATTCAATAACAAAGAGTTCACTGCAAAAAAATCAGTCATTTTTAAAATTATCCGCCATTTTGTTTCACAAGGGTTTATTAAGTAACATCCTAATTTGTAAAAATTAATAAACCTGATTGAAAGTTCTGTTTTAAAATGGCGTCCGTTTTGAATAAAAATAACTTTTAAATAGTACTTTTTTATAAAAACTATATAAAAGTACATTTTTTTAGCACTTTTAATTTTTGATGAAATGATGACAGCCTACTATCAAAGTTGTAAGCTGAAGGATTACAATTGCACAATGTCCAGGGGTAATGGGAACAGGCATGAAATAAATGGTAATAATTTCATTGGTATTATGTACAAAGCAAAAATGCATCAACAGTAATAACAACTTAACAAATTTAAAATCAGAATACTCTTTACACAATATTTACTAAATGAAATAGCTTACAATATTTAGTAAATGAAATTATTCAGTAGGAATATTATTCAGTAGTTATCACACTATCTACTGAACATGTTTGTTTGAACAAGTAAAACTTTGCGTAAATACTGTACATGCATACCTCGAAGGAAAAAAACAAACTTTTATAAAGCATGCTCAATAAACTTAAAAATAATATTTATTTTTTTAAAATAAAAAATTGATTGTATAACATTGTGAAGGCATGAATGCACCATTACACTACTTGACCAATTATTTCCCGTTTCAAAACAGTAACAGTTTTAAAGCTGTTCCAAATCATAGCAGGAGTTTTTAACAGTCTGAATAATAAAAACCCATTTATTTAAAATTAATTGCATTTTTGAATTTTTCAGGAATCAAATCTGTCATCATCTTCAGCAATATGTGAAGACATCACTGCCATCTGCGTCTTTGATATCTTAAAAAGGTACATTAAGCCTTACATACAGTATTTAATAAAATAAATTTTAATCACATACTATTTAAGGAAATCTTCTTGTTTGGGTAACTTAATTTTCAATTTAATTTATACGAAAAACGTCGAACCATGGAGGTCTCTATTATTTTAGAAAAGTTCGAATAATAGAAATATTTTTATTTCAGTTTTGACTTTTGGAGATTTTTTAAACATTACAATGAGTCAATGATGGTTAATGACATCATTTAAGATTCTAAATGTTACAAAGTACTATGAAAACTATTACTTACTATGAAAAAAGGTTTGGTGAACAATACCAGTTATCCATAACTAACAACTCGGCCTTGACCAAACAAACTTGCACATACTCAATACAACCTGTTCGCTTACTAAAATGTCTATGCCCTCTGTAGACTCCTTCCCAGTACAAATTTTGAAATTGTAACAGTAACCAGTTTCCGAGTCACAAACTTTATATATTTTTATACCAAATCTGGCTCGCTTTGAAGGATTGAACTGAATATATGATAAACGCCCACGAAAAGCCATTAGACTTTCATCAATACAAATATATTTTCCAGGAGTAAATATTTTTTTAAAAGAAAACAGAAACAAATTTAAATTAGTCCTAATTTTTCTAAGTTTGTCACATCCTTCATTTGTAGATGAAAAGTAGAGGTATTTTGAAATTGACATAAAGTGGTCACGAGCCATAGTTTCTCCAAATATAGGGCTATGTATTACTCTTCTAGTGGACTAATATTCACTTAGTCTAGACTTTAGGTTTTGTGACATCAACATTACAAGTCCGAAATAGGCTTTCAGCTCATCAGGTGTGACATCTACCCATTTTTTATTGCTGTTGTTATCACCACTTGCTAAAATGTTTTGATGGGCTTAAAGATTTGTTTCATTAGCAACCTGGTTCCAAAATATGTCACATAAAAATTGATTTAAAACATCTAACTCACTACTATTATTATTATTATTATAGATGCCTTGAAATAACCGGATTGATGCCAGAATTACCAGTGAAACTGAAATGTTTAGTTATATTTGGATTAGAAGTCCAAATTCGTACACAACTTCACAAAGAAACTGGCGGAAATTAACGAGTAACAACGGAAATAAACGAAGGAAAAATATCTCATAGATTGAAAATAGATTTATGTTACTATATTTGACTTTTAGACTAGAAACATACGGCAAAGAGATCAAGGAAGGAAGGACAGTCTTAGTACTTAAGATGGACATTGCCCAGGCAACTTAGTACATATAAGCCATTGAGAGAGTGAAGGACTGGCAATATATCTTTCAGCAAAAGAAATATAAGTCTTTTGTTACCAAGTAAACTACTATTGTATTATGACTTTTTTTAAGTTTTAATAAATATTTTAAAAGTACTGGTAAGTGGTTAGAAGCAGAAAATAATAAATTTGTATCACTAATTACATATGAAAAATTAAATTGAAAGGTACAATGTAGGCCTACAGTACAAAGGAAGAGGCCTACAGTATATCAAACTGTACCTGTATATACATAACCCTTGGTGGTGCATTCATTCTGTATGTGGTATGCAGTTGGCCAATGAAAAATTCAGTAAAACAATAAAAATGTCTATAACAGTAATGGTTGATATTTCATAAAAATGTAAAAGATTAAATTCCTTTTAAAAGAAAATGAAAGAACAACTTTGACTTTATTTACCTAGAATTTTGTCTACCTATTGATAGAAAAATGTACTGAATCCAATGACCCTTTTCTTTTGATGCTACACAGACTTGTAGCAACCAGGAAGAACAATTAATTGATGTGTCATGTGAACATTGAAAAATAAAGTATTTGTGTTGCATTGTTGAATTTCTGGATCGGTGTTTGGAAGAATACACAGAACTATCAAGCATTGCTGTAAAGTTCTTATTGGATTTACAACTACATAATAATGTGAAAGACTGTTTTTAATTTCTGTTTTTCTGAAAAGAAACAAACTTAATGTTAAGACTAATTAAAGTTGTACTAATTAAGTATTTGACAAAGCTAGATGCGAACACTGAACAGCTGTACACAGAAAAACAAGCTTAGCCTTCCCATTTTTTTTTTTTTTAATTAGAACTACTTTTACATTTTAGTAAAAATATCATTAAAAATATATTTAAGTGACATATTGCTTATTGATTAAATACTGATATTGCTTAAATGCATTTATAGTGACTACAGAAATACAGTGACTAAAAAGATTGAGAACCCCTGATATAGGCTACAAAATTAAACTTACCTTACAAGGTAAATTTACATTATGTAACAGTATTTCAAGCTGTAGTACAAACTGTGGTTTTAAAATGAATGTTTAAGCTCATTGTTTTAAATTTAATTTGAAAAATCAAAATTGATATAATTTAAGCCCCCTTAAATTTATTAAATTTATTACTGTAAAAAGCAAACCACACTTATAATCATAATAAAACAATTTTTTTCTTTAAATATTTTTTTTTAATTAAACACAAATTCAACTTGCATTTAGTGCACACAACATTAGTAAACCCTTTGTGCAAACTTGTTTATACCGATTTCTTTTTTCGTTCCAAACACGCCCCTTGATCAGTATGTACATTGAGTCAGTTTTGTTCTTTATAACACGAGGTGGACGAAGGTCTGCAGGTACCTTGATCCTTTTGTTTTGCATTTCTGGTTGCTGTAAAATATGGCCTTCCTTTTCATGTTGACTGTACTCTTTTTTGTCAAATAAAACCAGTATTTGTTCTCAGTCATTTGCCTCATATTTGACTGTGTAAAGTATCCATGAATTTACTGTAGCCATGTTGTAGAATATTCTAAAGTACCATTTCTTAATTTTCAGCCTTATATGGTGTATTTAAAGTGTGAGTCCATAAAATCAACTTTTCCAATTTAATGATTTTATTCCTTTGTGATTTAAAGGCAAGGAATACTACTGAACTTCCTTCAGGGTCCGTCAAATCTTTTGATTTCTCCAATTGGAAGTACTCCAAATTTCATAGAGCCTACAGGTTTTGTTATTTTCTTTTGTATATTGTCGTTTCAGGATACTAATAAGTAAATCACTGATTCCTCTAGTATTTTTTGATAGTTCTTTTTCTACCAAATAGTATTTGTAAAATATGATCAATTCAGAAAGTAGCAAATGGTTCTAATTTTGACAAATAGCCAAAAATTTGAAGACTTCAATAATAGTTGTCATAAACAATTGTGAGACTTTCTAGGCCCTTTTCTAGGCAAGGAGAACAAAATTTGCAGAAGCTTCCAAGCCTGATTTGTCTTGCGGCACTGTGAGAGGCTGGCCAGAATAGATTTTATATTAATGGGAAAATTTCCTATCATCACAGCTGACACACAATTTATAACCCCTTCTATGGAGTTTTCTCGAATTGTACTATCTTAGAAAAAGTAATAATACACAAAATACTTATATTTAGATACACAAAGGAGGTTTAAATATTTATGTTTTTTTTTAAACATAAGGCTTATAATGAAAATATGATCACTAAATTTATGTGTGTAAAAGATATGAAAGGGTTATGGGATTCAAGAAATAGTCTTAAAGTTAAAACAAAGGCAGTGGGAGTGTACATAAAATAGAAAATCGGGTAATCATTCTGAATCCTGTTATCACTTCTACATTTATTGGTTTGGCAGAGCCATTTATTTCTAATGACTATTTTAATTTAGGCTTTACCATTTATACGTTAATTTTGACACAAAAGTCAGGTAGGTTCTTGATAAAGCTATAGAAAACCAAAGCTCTGTTAAATTTGGAAAGCCAAATCACAATATCTCGAATCTTGAGAACTTTCAATTTGAATGTTGGCATGAAAGTTTTGCTAGATGGTTGAAAGGAGATAGTTTCAAAAATTTTAAAATTAAAAGGTTGAATAGGAGTTTAACTATGCAAAAGCAAAAAGGCATTAATCATGTTACCTCTCAAAGTATGAGATGTTGGAAACAGTTAACTCTGCCATTATTCCTTTACCTGAGAGATCAGTCATGTAGGGCTATTAAAAATTGCAATAATTTATGAACAGAGAGAAAAAACAAGAATGTTGTTCACAGGGGAATCTTGAATAGTTAATTAACAATTTGTAGATGAAAAAAGTTTTTCCAAAATTTTATCTACCCCAAAGGGTTAAAGCGAGGAAGATTTTTAATTTTGTAATCAGTGGCGAAGCCGCGATTAAATTTTAGTAAATTGTGGTATTTTAATAAATTTACGAGTCCATGAGCTAAACAATTTAGTGTTACATTAATTACTTAAGATGAAATTGTAGTCAAAGAGAAAAAACAATGTTTTGTACTCTATTTTATTCTTTAACTACTTCCAAAATATATGTAGTTATAAAAATGTCCGCTAGATCTCGTTTCACTCTCTAGTTGTGAATATCACCAAAATATAAATTTTGGTGTATGCATATCAAATAAAATTTCCTACAGACCATTTACTGACTGAGATTCCTATTAGTTAGCAACAGATTGCCCCACAATGACAATTTTTTTAAAAAAGAAGATTTTCATTTACAGCAATTTACGCATTTTTAATGATTTACATTTTTATAGTTACATTAAATGGAATTAACAATAATCGTAACCGTATATTATAGGCTTTAATTGCTCTTTTAAAGTCAATGAATTAAAAAATTGTTGTGTAGTTTCTTCTTGAGAGAAAGTGGTAATTATAACCATGTTAAAACGTCATGAACAACTTTTTAAGGTGTAACAAATAATTTTATTTTTGTAAAACACATAAAGGCTTCCAAAAATATATGTAATGTATTTTTAGACGTTGACTGGTAAGATTATTGAGAATCTATTAAAAAAAAAATTAAAACCATTGAAATGTCGAAAATTAATATTAGCTTAAACAACGAAAATTAATATAACAAAACTTTTACATTTAGGTTAACTTTTCAAGAATTATTCGTTCGTTTTAATCTGTAGCCTACATTATCCCCGAACTAAAAGCAACTTCATAACAGTACCAATATCGCATCGCATAACAAAATAATTACGTTTACCTCACATTTTGAGACTTCAATTTTTTTTCATCACAAATGTTTATGAAAATTATATTTCAAAATCAAAACCTGCGTTAAAATCTGCATAAATTACAATTTTAAATTTCATAAGGCTGACCACTGTCAGATTTTAATCTGTTGAACTGAATTTGAAATACAATTCAAATTTATGTTGTGCACATTTTAACATGTAATATATGACAGAAAATTAACGGTATATATATATATATATATATATAGTGTGTGTGTGTGTGTGTGTGTGTGTGCAGAAAATTTTAGTTGAATTTGATTCAAACTTGGAATAGCCTAATACGTTGAACTCATCGAAATCAGGTCAACAGTTTTTAAACAGCGAACGTTTCAAACCTTATTAAATTCATAACTTTGAAATCTTCATTCTTTTTCAAATCTGATTTCACAATCGTAGTCAGCATTTACTAAGGTCAAGGTAAACGCTGACCTCAGTAAATGATATATTTTCATGTATTCAATGCAATTAACTTACGAAATTAAAATCAAATTTACAGAAAAATCGCTTCAATTATGTTAGCGAGAAAGTCTCGAATAACGATTAATTTAGTTATTATCTAATTGAAATTTAGATAATTTGTTTAAAAATTTCAAAAATTTGCTCAGTTTTGACGTATGTGAAAGTTAATAACAGAAATCACAGTAGCGAATTCAGAATAAATGAAGTACACTGTGCAAAAGTAATTAGCAAAATCTCCATGGTTTTAATGGTTTATTTCAGTTTTTAATTTTTCACGAAAGGAATTAGATCTAAGGGAAAGTAGGTTTAACTGCCCTTTTAAAGTCTGTTTATGTGCATGTGTGCATCGCTAGTTCAAAGACGCTGACCTATTCGTAATGGACATGTCTGGAACCATTTTAAAATTGTCAAAAATCGTAAAAAATATGATTTTCTTAAACATTGGTTTTAATCAAATTTTGCTGAGGTGTAATTAAGTTCCCGCACAAAATGTACGTAGGGTTTATAACTACATGTCATATCTATACGGAAAATTTGTAAAGACGGTATAATTTATTAAAATCGGTTCAACAGATTTTGCTTAAATTTTTGTTGGACTCAAAATAAGTATATCAATTCGTAAAAAAAAGGAATTTACCTTTCGCAAATATATCGGAAAACAATTACTAACTGCCTTCGAGTTTTTTCCAATTTAATTATAAATTTCATTTTAATTTTGATGAATTAACCTGTGTTATGATTTTTCAAATAGGCTAAAATTTAAGCAAAATCTTATCTTATTTCTTCTTGTTTTAATAGCTTTCAGACTTTATGAGAGTTAGGTCTAATGAGGACGAGAAATCGGCAAGAGTGTTGCAGCAGTAACTTCGGTCTTGAACCTACGACTTAGACGTGCGCGAATTCAGAGAATCAACAAATTGACCGGCGCTTTAACTTCTTCGGAAATCGGTATCTAAATTCTTATTAAAAGTATTTTTTTAGAAATCAGCCCTGTTTTACAGTTTTAATGCTGCAGCTGTAGCTTCCTAACTGGATTTTTTGGCTGAAATAATGAAATTTAAGAAGTTTTACAATATTTGTGTACCATTTATTCGGATGAATAAATTTCTAGGCTTACTATGCACTGCGACATTTGTAGATATATTGTACCCCCTGACTCCAGTCTTAATCTCTTCATAATGTCTAAAATTTGGACAGGATTCAAGATGGATAGCTCCCCCACTTCTAATTAGTAACTTCTCAGTTCCGTTCCTTATTGAGGCGCTTACAAATGCTTGTGCTGCTAACTCGTTTCCAATTTTTCTTTCACTTGACCCATATTACGGAAGTTTTGTTCCATTTCGGTCAGCTTTTTTGTTATGTGGTGAAATCGCATTCATTCTATTTTACATTCTTACCCACAAGGAATACGCACAAGGAGCTGAGGAAATAAGGGCACCATTTATTTACAATAGTTGAAAATTTGTGAAACTGGCTCCACGTGGCCTAAAAGTTAAAAAAAGCGTCAAAGCTATCTGCAATTAATTACTATCGTGTGTATAAATAAGAAATATTTCAAGTCTTCAGGTCATAAAATAAATTTAAATTTCACGAATAAACTTTGGCGTTGATAGTGGGACGTATTTTTACAGCGTACAACGAGGGGCGAGAACGGGAAACAGTAAAATTTTCATCATTGCGAAATGTAGGCTAATTTTGTTTAATGCTCTGCTAATGATATTTGTTCACAACTTTGCAGGGAATTTTTAGCAAGCCCCAGGCGTTATAAGATTGTCTCTAGAATATAATGTCTTATAGGGAAGTGAAGGAACTCCTCCTCACCCCCCTCCGCCATATCTTGGCTGTAAATCAGATGTAGCGTTAACGACTCTGGGGTCAAAGTTTTAAGTCGCGCCCCGTTGCAAAGTTACGTACACGCCTACTTGAAAATTATTTTTTTAAATTTTATAATAGTTTATTAAATTTATACGATTATAATCCCACCTAATTAAGTGAATGAGGTTTTAATTATTGTGCACAAACTTTATGAAAAAGAAATTATTTAGAAGTTTAAACACTTAATTACCCCGTACAGACGGGCAGATAGTCATGTCGTCAAAACCAAATTTGGACGTAGAAGACCTAAAAACTGATAAGTTAGGTACATAAGAATCTGAAGATGCAGATTTTTTTGTTCACGAAACTTTTTTTGTACTTTATAAAGTGGCCAAGCAGTATTGTTTTAAAATTTTTGTTTCACTTTTGCTGTATTGGTAGTATTACAGATTTGCTCTATTAAACATAGGTTGATCCAATTGGAAATGAAAGATACAGTTGAATATGACGTAGATTTAATTGTACTGAGACGTCAGTGAATCTACTTCCTAACAAACTGTGCCTTTTTCCTGCGCCGATCCGCCAGCCCAAATTATGTACCGTCTTCCGCCGGTTATATAACAACCCGAAGTTCATGTACTGCAAAGATGGCATAGCCTCATCCGGTAGGCTAACAGACTTCTCAGGATCGATCATCCTGGATCGACAGGGAGACTGTGTCACAAGTGAAATTTGAAAAAAATCTTTTTGAGAAAAAAATTCAGTTTTTTTAATTTAACCTTTATTTTAAGCCTACTTTTCCGAGAGTGTAAATCAAAAATGTTACAGTTAGAATATTTTAATTTACTTAGAAAAATATATTGATATGAATGTCTAATTTTACATATTTTATTCATATATTATCTTTACTTTGATGATAACAACAATCTGTCATTAATTAGTGGTTGTTTTACAAAAAATATTGTAATTTTTTAATCAAGAAGACTACTAATTTCAAATTTGGAACCCAAACAGTCATGAACAACAATAAAAAAGACTGTTAAATTTCAAGTTTTTTAAAAATTAGAATAAGTGATGATAATTTTAAAAGTTTATCTTTATTTAAAGTATTTCCTTTAATGGTTTAAACAACAAATATTAAACTAAGTTGTTTAAATACTGCACGTCCTTCACTGACAGGTCGACATGTGTGAATATTCCACAACATGTTCGAATAGAAGCCTGTTTTTAGTCATTATTTACGAAAAATAATTTCAGTAAAGGTTATGTTAATTATGAATGCATTATAAATAATAATAAATAAATCCTCATAATTTATATATTTTAACTGGTATTGCCTAGTTAATTATATTATTATTTATTTTTGGATTTTCTTTTGTTCACATGAATGATGATATTGATGTATTTGACAACAAGGAATACAAAAGACTAAAGTGAACATTGTAATTAATTTTGTATTTAATCATTATCAGTAGTAATTAATTGTGTTCACTGCCAATGAAAATTTTCTATTTAGAGAAATTTAATGTTTTATGGCCTAAATAATTTGGACACCAGTGCATATCTCTGTAGACAAAATGAATTCATCTATTTCGATGAAATTTATTATTTCAACACGTTTTGCCTACATAGGAATAATTTTATTAGCAAAAATTACTTAATTTCAGGTGTAAGATGCCTAAAAATTTGAAGACCTCGATTGCGTTATCATTTGGTTCAAGGGATCCGAGGCCAAGACATGACGTCTTCTTGCTCCGTGAGAAGTACGCTGGACCTCCTCACAGAACTTCCTTTACGATTCCCGTCTTGCTCTTTTTAATTCTTTTTATTTTCGGTCAGGGTTCACGTATATTCTTCCCACGTACGGTATGTCTTGCCTGTGAACACGAGGCACTAAGCGACGCATAAGGTGATGCAACGTGTCGCCAACTAGTATCGCCAGCGACCACCAGTACCCGCGTGTAGTTGAAGTCCGCACTGTTCGACGCGATCGTTTTTTTCTGTTTACATCTTAACCAAATCCGATAATCAGTTCTCTGCTGACTAAAACACTTTACCGGTAAATTCTCAGAGTTCAATCAAAGTCTGTAGTTTAGTGGCAGTGACTTTTCTGACCGCAGCGATTCATCACCGGCGACTATACAGTACGCAAGGACATCCCGGACATCTTATCAGATAGTTATACTATTTTATAGGATTTTGACTGACTAAAATTAATACCTGTTTCACCAGACTGGTCTTCCGTATAGACGGTGTAGCGTGAGTGATAAACTCTGTTGTTCTGCCCCTAGAAAATAGCGTCAAAAAAATTATGATCTGGGTAGTGACACGTAAATTTGACGTAGAGTTCGGAAACTTATGGTCCTTTGCTAGTTTGCTGTAAATGCTATATTTTGTTTTTTTAAGAATATTATTTTTATTTATCTCAGTTAAATTCAACATTTTAAAAAATAACTAGGCCCTAATTTTAATAAAACAAAAACAAATTATTTATAAAAAACAAAAATATTACACGTAAATGAAAAAGTACATAGTTTTTATAATTTCGTTATTAAAGATTTATTAATATATTTTTCAGCTTAAAAATGTGAGAAGGCCTACTAATTTTTGTTTAATGTGTTGTTAAAGAAATATGGTTACTTTTTTTTACTTAACGTCTATACTTTATGCCAATTAGACTAATGAGGACCAGGTATCAGTGTAGTAAGGGAAAAACAACGGGAGCAACTGCGGCTCGAACTTTAGGTGCGCAGTTGAGTGACGCAGTAAATGACCGATGCTATAGCCACCTCTACCACCGAGCCCCCTTGTTACAATAATGTTATAGCTCTAACTAACTAACTAAAATCTACATAATTATTTATTTTTATACTAAAATACTAAACTTTAACATTAAACATAAAAAGATATAAAAGAAAAGAGAATATAGTTTTTCCAGTAAAACATTAAACAATTTCCAAATAAATATAATGCCATTATAGATGCGTACGTAAACGTACGATGAAATACGTTTAGAAGGTAGCGACACGTTAACCAGCCATCTGACTTTTAAGATAAAATGTATTACACAAAAACTACCCGGAAATATACCTACTCACACTGCTGGCTGGTCAGCAACTGACTGCTTGAGGCACTGATAAGAGGAGTGCATTGGATTTGTAAGGCTTGTGATTATTTATTTCATACACATCAATATAACGTGCACTACCTTTCTAAGGTTAATACCTTATTTTCAGAACTGATTTTATTATTTGGGCTAATAACTCCTATACATTTCCATGACATAATTTTGGTTGACGTCAGGTTTGACGGCTAAAGGAAGCCGTCAAGGAGGGACGGAGGCCAACATAGGGTTTATATAAATATTTACTTCATTATTTATACAAAAATTTTAATCAACCTTCAAATTTTTTTTGGAAGTTACTTCATGCCAAGGTCTCTGGGGTCTTTAAACGATGACTGTTAGTGGCTCATTGGTCAATGAAAATTCTCCAACATTGATTGAATAAATGTTATCTAGACAAAACAATGTCATAAAAAGAATTACAGTAAAGATGTGTCTATTTGACTTAGCCTACGCGAGAGGGTTTCTTCTCGAAGGGAGCCAAATCTTTAATTCAGAAGACTCTCGCTTCAATACAGGATCAATTCACCTAATCGCGCAGCTCCACTTGATGACCCCATTTCCTCTTCGCTTTCTTAACAATATTGTTACACACCTTTACACTGACTCCCTCCCCTTAATCGATTTACACATCCCTCCGAGACAATTTTCAGCTATTCTTACAGATTATACAAGCTGACCTGAAATAGTTGGTTCATATTTGTGTGTTCGGTTTAGTTTGGAAGTACAAAGTCATTACAGACGGAATCAGTCCTTACTGGGTTAAAGCATGTTTGTTTCTTAAAGAAAATTCGCACAGTCTTAAATTGGACCGAATTTTACGGGGTTATTTAAAAAAAACACTGTAGTGTTTATTACTCCCAAATTATTTTAATAACTTTTAAGTTTTGAAATTGAATAAAATGTCAGGAAATTTTTGAATTTTAAGGTAAACAATAATGTAAATTGTTAAACAATTGTGTTTGAGTAAATCGTATTTATTAACGAATTTCTATTGGAAAAAGAGCACTTTGAGTGATCAGCATAGTAACATTGAAACTAGAGGCCTAAATAAGCAAAAATCGTAAATATTAAAACACTCTGAGAAATTGTTAAAATTGTTGTATGTATATAATACGCTACATTTCTGTATGTTTTTTTAGTAGGGCCTACTGTGTTTTTTCGCAATTACGAGCTCCGCTAGTTCGTATGTCCGATTTGATTCAACTCTCTCTCTCTCTCTCTCTCTCTCTCTCTCTCTCTCTCTCTCTCTCTCTCTCTCTCTCTCTCTCTCTCTCTCTCTCTCTCTCTCTCTCTCTCTCTCTCTCTCTCTCTCTCTCTCTCTCTCTCTCTCTCTCTCTCTCTCTCTCTCTCTCTCTCTCTCTCTCTCTCTCTCTCTCTCTCTCTCCCTCTCTCTCCTCTCTCTCCCTCTCTCTCTCTCTCTCTCCTCTCTCCCTCTCCCTCTCTCTCTCTCTCTCTCTCTCTCTCTCTCTCTCCTCTCTCTCTCTCTCTCTCTCTCTCTCTCTCTCTCTCTCTCTCTCCTCTCCCTCTCTCTCTCCTCTCCCTCCTCTCTCTCTCTCTCTCTCCTCTCTCTCTCTCCTCTCCTCTCTCCCCTCTCCTCTCTCCCTCTCCTCTCTCTCTCTCTCTCCCTCTCTCTCTCTCTCTCTCCCTCTTTCTCTCTCTCTCTCTCTCTCCCTCTCTCTCTCTCTCTCTCTCTCTCTCTCTCTCTCTCTCGTTGAAATTTTGAATCGTAGCTTCCCTTATAGTGTATGAATAAACACCAAGATTGTGTATACACAATAAAACGGTGTTTTAAAAAGTCATCATTTAAGTGGGATTCTTTCTAGTACACGAATTACTCGTTTTCTTGCATTCTTTGCAAAATTTCACTGAAATAAAGGTTGTGGTATTTCATTGAAATGTTTTTGGTTGTTATGTGTATGCATGCACATAAACCTATGTTAAGGTTTTTTAAGCATTGTCCAAATGTCCTTTGATTACTAAACAAAATTGCGGGCACTCAAAATGCCTTTTTTTTTACGTTAAACGTCCATTTTGTCCGCTTTTGCTAAGACACAGATAGAAGGTTCAAGTAATGTCTTTATATTTATTAAATACAATGTTAGCCGGTTTTAAACTGCCATACACATATTAAAACAAAATGGCTTCTACGCAATACGTTTGATTTATTTTAAAACATGGTATTTTCACGAGTTCTAGACGTTAATTTTTTTTTTTAACTTTAAGGTGAAAAGCACCTTGAGGCTATTCTCGCCTCCCTAAATGTAAGTGTGAGTGTAAAGTGTTAAAGTCGTAAGTGTAAGTGTGTGTTAGACCCAAATTGTTAAATAGTCTTGTACACTTTACAATTTAGTTTTTACCAAATTTCCATGAACAAAATCGTTTATAATAATAGCTTGGACAAGTTTGTTAATCAGTAAAAATTCGTTAAATAGTTTCAAAATGGAGGCCATTTCAAATATTAAAAAATTTATAACTTTTTTGCCATAAATGTTCCTGAAAGTTTGATTTGACCATTTTAATCATTGTTAAAAACTTCTTAAATTAGCTATTTGAATTTTTAAATTCCATTTTAACTAAAAAAAAAACGTTAATCAGGGTTAATTTTCGTATTTTCAATGTAATTTGATGTAAAATAATGTGCAGATTTTAATGCTGCTTATCATGGTGAAATCAAATTTCAAAAAGAGTAAAATAGAAAAATATTTTTGAATATTCGATTTTATCGATTTTGGTTGTAATTTTCAGTTTGGTACGTAAAAACGTTCATTAATGGTCCTCCTGTTATTTACAGAAAACATAATTAACTTTTTCTCAAACTATTAAACGATTCACAAATATAACAAATTGTAAAACTTTGTTTATTAAACATTTGTTTGGGTCCTTTATGATCCGGATATAGTAATTAATTAATAATAAGATAACAAATAACTAATAAATAATTAATGCACTTGGGACGCATTTGGTGCACACGAGAATGATAATTCCTAATTATTTTTTTATACTGATTCTTTAGTCCTACGAGTCTTAATTGGTTTATTGCATTAAACAAAACTATTTTACTAAGCATTTGGTCTGTGCGGACCGGATTTTCAAATTGCCTACTTTTACTAAACAATCTTCCTATGTAATATTCAGAGTGATCGTTATAAATTGTCAAACACCCTGTATATAATCTAAAGTGTTCATTTGTTATTTTGTTTACTCTAGAGTAAAATATAGGTACTCTTTTACTTCTCATCCTATCCATTTGTTTTGAAACATTCAGTTCGCAGGACTTTCAGAAATATTATTTACCATTCACTGAAAGAAATAAGCGCGTCCAATATAATATAGGTACTGATGGCAGAATGGGTGAGACAAAGAGGAACTGAGTGGATTGGAAGCGTGATGGACTGAGAGCGACGTTGCAATTGCTTGTAACTTGGACGATGCGATAAATCATCGACGGACCATCGCCTCTCGATATAATAACTCACTAATGGAATGAAATTGACTGCGAAAGAGTGGACATAATACCCTCGTAAAGCTAGATCCATAGTCATATTTCATAACTTTCATTCCGTCTAAATAAAATGTACACTTTCAGATGATCGTAAAACTAAATGCCAACTGCATCGCAGAAATTTGAACAATTATTTTGTACAATATTTAGAAATAACAGATAAAATGTCGTATTAAAATTGAAACTAATTTAAAAGTATATGTTATTTTTGTTCCTGACCGTTTGTACTGTATTTAAAACAACTCAGCTACAGCTATTTGCACACTTGGGCTAATGCAACGTTGGGGTTATAGTATGCAAAAGTAAACATGGCCGGGAATCCAATATTGAAAACAACGCTATCAAGTACAGGCGGAAAATTTTTTGAGAGTAAACATCCAAGATTAAACAACATCAAGTACAAGGAAAATTTTGAGATGCGAAAACAAACACAAGAAAATTAATTTTGGTAATACCATGGGTTCATCTCCCAGTGAAATCAGTTAGGCTAATTCGTTTCAAAATTGCTGCTATTCAAAATATTCAACATTTTCAATTTTTTAAAAATTTTAGCTTAAAAATACATTTTAGTGGCGTTAAAGCGAGCCAGACCAAGGACACTGAAATGAGCAACGATCCTATCTTCAGATCACCTTTTTTATTTTCTAGAATTATTAAAATGACAGTCGTATGTACATATCTTACTTTCGGAATTATGATATAATAAAGTTGTTAACCAGCCACGTTCAACAATTTCAAAATGGAGGTAATTTCATAACTTTAAAAATGCATGACTTTTGGGCCTAACTTGTCGTAATCAGCGTTAAGAACTGCATAAATTAGCATTTTGAAATTTCGAAATCCTTTCAATTAAGAGTTTTTTACGGCGGTCAGGGCATATTTTCGTGTTTTTAGTTTTTTTAAAGTAAATATTTTTAATATATACACAATGTTAATGCGGTTTATAGTGGTAAAATCAGAATTTCAAAGCGGGTAAGATAAAGAAAAATATTTTTAGAAATTTGCTTTTATCACGTTTGCGAGATATTATTTTTTTAATATATTGAATTGTTGCCAATTTCAAAGAAATAAACCAATTTTTTTTAACTAGACTCAAATCTTATTAACACGAATTTTGTGCCAAATTTGAATAAAATTGAACCAAAATTGCAGATGCCAGAGTTATGCTGTTAAGATATTATGAACAGTGAACATTATATGACCCGCTATTTCAGTATTGCCTTAACCGTTCCTCCAAATGCTCATTTTTCAAAAAAGATGTTCTAATTATTTAACATAAAAAGTAAAATTTAGCATTTATTTCAACATAAAAATAATAATATAATAACATTTCAACATAATAATAATAAGTAGGCAACAATAATTTATAACTAACTCGTTATTAACAATAAATTTTATAATTTAAAAATAATATTATTAACATTATTTCTTAATGTTAATGATAATGGCATTTAGTAATGTTAAACTTCTGGATTTAGCTTTCATTAAATGGCTAACAAAAACTGTCAAGTTTAAAAAAATGTTTTTCATTACTTTTCTACATTTATTCCTTGCTTTTAAAAACATGTTTAGTGAGAAAGCAAAGTTTTTATTAGGAATTCTAGATTTTCCATTGAAAAATGAGCAATTTGTGTGACATTTATGACAAGACCCATATATATATATATATATATGGAGAGTCCGATTGTCAAACTTTTTTTATTATGTTAGTATACATGCCCTTAAAGTATGATAAAACTTTCAGCTGTTTTCATTGTTAACTTTGTCTGTGACAGCCACTAATGTTAGACTTGTTTTATGAGCTCGGCGATTTTCGTTTGTTAAAAAAAAATGGATCAAAGAATTTGTATCAAATTTTGCGTAAAAAATGGAATAAAGTGTAACAAAGTGTGTGAAATGTTAACAAAGGCCTATGGTGAGTCTGCTATGAGTAAAGCAAGAGTTTACGAGTGGTATAAGCGTTTCCAAAAAGGGCGTGAAGAAGTTGAAGATGACGAACGCCCTGGATGCCCCAGCACATCAACAATCGATGAAAACGTAGAAAAAGTGAAAGAAATGGTTATGAACAATCGCCGAATCACAATTAGAGCCAACTGATGATGTTGGCATGTCGATTGGATCATGTCATGACATTGTTTCCAATGTTTTGTGTATGAAACGCGTGGCAGCAAAATTCGTTCCAAAATTGTTGAATTTTGAACAAAAACAGCGGCGAATGAAAGTTGCTCAGGAGTCACTAAATGAAGTCAACGACGATGCAGAATTACTGAAACGTATTATAACAGGTGACGAAACATGAGTTTACGGATATGACGTCGATACTAAGGCTCAATCATCCCAGTCTCCGCATTCTGGCTCGTCAAGGCCGAAAAAGGCTCGACAAGTGCGGTCGAACGTGAAGGTTCTCGATATTAATGGCATAGTGCATCATGAATTCCTGCCACCAGGTGAAAAGATCAATAAGGAGTACTACCTACAAGTTCAACTCCGTTTGCGTGAAGCAATCTGAAAAAAACGCCCAAATCTGTGGAAAAATTTCATGGCTTTTGCACCACGATAATGCACCAGCTCACACTTCATTGCTTGTTCGTGAAGTTTTGGTCAAAAACAGTACTGTAACGATGCTCCAGCCTCTATATTCGCCAAACATGGCTCCGTGTGACTTTTTCCTATTTCCAAAAATAAAGAGAACTTTAAAGAGCCGTCGTTTTACAGCCATAGATGACATTAAAAGCGCATCACTGAAAGAACTAAAGGCTATCTCAAAGATCGAGTTTGAGAAGTGTTTCGAGGATTGAAAGAAGTGCTGGCACAAGTGCATAATCTCCAATGGGGACTATTTTGAAGGCGACAACATTAATGTAGAAGAATAAATAAATATTTTGTTCAAAAAATTAAAACTTTACTTACACATTACTTTCTGAACACACCTCATATATACACTACACTATATTTTGACCGCAGAATTTGAGATGCGAAAACAAACACAAGAAAATTAATTTTGGTAATACCATGGGTTCATCTCCCAGTGAAATCAGTTAGGCTAATTCGTTTCAAAATTGCTGCTATTCAAAATATTCAACATTTTCAATTTTTTAAAAATTTTAGCTTAAAAATACATTTTAGTGGCGTTAAAGCGAGCCAGACCAAGGACCTGAAATGAGCAACGATCCTATCTTCAGATCACCTTTTTTATTTTCTAGAATTATTAAAATGACAGTCGTATGTACATATCTTACTTTCGGAATTATGATATAATAAAGTTGTTAACCAGCCACGTTCAACAATTTCAAAATGGAGGTAATTTCATAACTTTAAAAATGCATGACTTTTGGGCCTAACTTGTCGTAATCAGCGTTAAGAACTGCATAAATTAGCATTTTGAAATTTCGAAATCCTTTCAATTAAGAATTTTTTACGGCGGTCAGGGCATATTTTCGTGTTTTTAGTTTTTTTAAAGTAAATATTTTTAATATATACACAATGTTAATGCGGTTTATAGTGGTAAAATCAGAATTTCAAAGCGGGTAAGATAAAGAAAAATATTTTTAGAAATTTGCTTTTATCACGTTTGCGAGATATTATTTTTTTAATATATTGAATTGTTGCCAATTTCAAAGAAATAAACCAATTTTTTTTAACTAGACTCAAATCTTATTAACACGAATTTTGTGCCAAATTTGAATAAAATTGAACCAAATTAGCAGATGCCAGAGTGCTGCTGTTAAGATGTTATGAACAGTGACCATTATATGACCCGCTATTTCACTATTGTAATAATCGTTACGCCAATAGCTCGTTTTTCAAAAAAGATGTTCTAATTATACAACATAAAAAGTAAAATTTCGCATTTATTTCAACATAAAATAATAATATAATAACATTTCAACATAATAATAATAATAATAAGTAGGCAACAATAATTTATAATTGTTACTGTTATTGTTATCTAATCGTTATTATCAATAAATTTTGTAATTTAAAAATAATATTATTAACATTATTTCTTAAGCCATTTATGGCATTTAATAATGTTAACTTCTGGATTTAGTTTTCATTAAATGGCTAATAAGAACTGTTTTTTCATTACTTTTTTACATTTATTCCGTGCTTTTAAAAACATGTTTAGTGAGAAAGCAAAGTTTTTATTAGGAATTCTATATTTTACATTGGAAAATGAGCCATTGATGTGCCATTTATGATAAGAACCATATATATATATATATATATATATATATATATATATATATATATATATATAATATATAACTTATTATATTTTGATGGAAATTTAAATGGTAATTTATGAATATATTAACGCTAATTACAATGGTAAAATCAGGTTTTTAAGAGTTTTATGACTTTTTAAGTTTTGAAACGGTTTGCAGAATAACAAATTCGATTACGCCATTACCAAAAACCGAGTTTTGTGTCTAGTTCGTATGTGCGCACTTGCGCACTCTCTCTCTCTCTCTCTCTCTCTCTCTCTCACACACACACACACACACACACACACACACACACACACACACACACACACACACACACACACACACACACACAATCCAGGATTGCGGCACCAGAAGGCAAGGAGAGGTGGACATCTACCTCACACAGCTTCTAACTGGACACGGTTGCTTCAGAGCTTATC
This sequence comes from Callitettix versicolor, assembly GCA_022606455.1. Classification (NCBI taxonomy): domain Eukaryota; kingdom Metazoa; phylum Arthropoda; class Insecta; order Hemiptera; family Cercopidae; genus Callitettix; species Callitettix versicolor. The sequence goes on from CM040191.1 coordinate 43,921,625, forward strand.
TGTTCCGGAAGGCAGGAAAAAACTCGACTTGTCCGCTCTGTCTTCCATCAGTATTTTTGTTCGCATCAGAAATTCAACAAGGACAGGATGATTCTGCAAACCTATCTGCGAGGCAGCATTACACCAGAAAGTCTGGTTGAGAAAATGATGACTTCAGAGGCCAACTGAAGGGCCATTGGAGGATTCGCAGTTGTCGTGAAGATGCTGAGGATTGAAGATCAAGAAAGAAGAGCCAACGCTGTCGACTATTGCTATTTTTTAATGGGTAGCAATAATATATAGTATAATTTGAACTTGAGTCCCACATTCTGAGGGATGACCGGTACCCCACCCCAGGCAGTCTATAAAAGACTTTTCCACCTTTTTTGGCATCGCAACACACACACACACACACACACACACACACACACACATACATTATTGTTGAAAAGGCGCCTCATAAAGTCAGCGAGACAGCTGCGTGCCACTATTATTATAAATTCAGTAATTAATATTTTTTTAAAATATTTTCGTTTTTTGTCGTCCATTCATTTTCAAAGTCCATTCATTCCAAAACACGCAACAATATAATATCTGTAATGCGTGTAAACAGATATATTTATTAAAATCTCAAAAAAAAGTTACACGACCTTTATACAGTTACTTCTTATTTCGTTTTGGCCCCTAGCGTGAAAATAAAATCTAATTTCCTTTAAACAGGTACTTTCATCTCCCTGTAATACTGACTCTAAATATATCTTATACAATAATACACAGTTCTTATCAACTAATACAGATGGGCAAACACATCAACAAATAACATATTCAACTTGTATTAGGCGTGCGGCCCACCCCAATCCATGTCCATGTTTAACGGCATTTTAATTCAATCTAAGTGTGATACAAAATTCATACCCTCAGTCTCTATGATATATAGGCGACCCCTGCATTATGGCCGAACTGGGACCTGTACAGACTATTCCAAAAACATGCGCCTCCATTCAATACTGTTAAATGATAACCATTTCTGATCTTGTAGTTCATATTCTTTGAATTATTCTGTAAAATATTATATTTCCAATAAAATTAAACGTGAAATTATTCAAATTATTTTTTCGTTTTCATACTAAATAATTAGTAGCTTCATTTTGTTGTTAAAATGGTAACTGCCAGTGTTTATTTATAATTTACAGTTATTGCGTAATTGTTTACTATTTCATATTTACGTAAGTTTAGTGATTATTGGTCTGATTATAAAAATTCTGTGTGTGCCTATAGCAAAAGGAAGTTAAAAAACTATATTCTGTTATTGAACCAAAAAAAAAAAATCATGTATCATGTTTTTCCTTCCTTTTTATTTTAATTATGATAATTTGTTCGAAAACACGAGAAATTAACATAGCTAGTTTTTAACAACCTAACCTAAAACTTATTATAGCCTACCAGCTTTTCAATTAAATCAGCTGATCGTTGCGAACTAATATAAAACAACTGATCTTTTACTATAACTACCAATATAAATTTGTGCGCTAGCATCACACAACCAACCGTTAAAATACGAAATTATGCAAAAAGCCTACATGTTATTTTTTGTTAAAATTCTAACTTAAAAGATAAAACCTGAACAATGCAAAGGCAATGGTCATCAACCAACAGAAAATCATGTTAAGTAACCACGTAACCAAAGAACAGTAGAACTCGTAGTATATCCTTAATTTATATATATATATATATATATATATATATATATATATATATATATGTATATAAATTAAGCACACTCCACGACAGAGCTCGTAACTTTTTTCGTCCATTTAACTTGTAACCATAATATTACGAAAAAAGTTACTGGTCCAACATTATTGGAAATTTTATGTTTTTTTCCATGAAGTAGTATTATATTATACAGCGTATTATTTTTATTTTTACACCACTCAACATTGGATCACCTTCTCGACCTACATCACAACATCTGAAGCAATGTTCTACATGCCAATCATGTTCCACGTTCGTATATACAGGCATTTTGGTTGAAAATTAATTACACAGTGACAACATGTAATAAAATTAATAATAATTCACCTATTCAAAAAAAATCAGCTGTTAACAGAATTAAAATAGTTTCGTTAAGCGAAGCGCTTTTCCCGTATCCGGTATTTACGGATAGAAAATGATTTACATCACAATTAAATAAAGCAGATTCAAGAATAGAAATAAAAGGATCAGGTAAAATATTTACTTTAAAAAAGTGTTACCTAACAGCCAAATTAAGTAAGGGGTTACAAATGCATTTTTAAGTAATTTAAATGAGCAATATTCTTTTCATAAGTGACGTAGTATATAAATAAAGAATTGTAATGTAATCATATTATTTTTGTTTTTAATAATCAGCAGGCACAGTGCTAACGGGAAGAAAAGAGACATGTAAAAAGTCAAATAAAGGAAGAAGTTATAAAGACAATATCAAGAAATCTATAAAATGGATAAAAAATCTTTGGAAAGAAAAAAGAGTGATAAAACAAACAATTAAACAAAATATTATGAAAGCAGATTAAATAAATTTAATAGAAAGCAGGAAAATATGAAAAGAAAAGATAAAGGAATAAAAATGAAATAAAACAAGGAGTTGTGAAAACAAGTTCTAGTAATTTAAAAAACAGATAAAATATTTAAAGAGAGAAGAAAAGTGACATATCCTAGTAGTCGAATAAGCAATACTTTTTTAACGATATTAAGCAAGTGATATTAACAAAAAACACTAAATAGATATAAAAATCATCAATCAAATAAAAGAATGTTTTATTAGTGCATTCAAAATAATTAAATTAGTTAAAATATTTACAGACAAAGAAGAAAAAATAGTTGAAAAAGGGGAAAATATTGAACTTAAGATAATATATAATAAAAACATCAAAACGAGTAAAATATTTAGAAGAAGTTAATTATTGTAAGATCTAACAAAATTAGGAATTACTAATTTAAAATGGAACATTTACGGAGAAAACATTAACAAGTTGAACTTTTACTTTTTATATAATCTTACAACCCAAATTTTGATGGACAAATTTTAAAAAGTACAATAATACGTGAGTATTTTGTAAGAATTTGATCATACTAATTTAAAATATAAAATATTTGTTTTTTATCAAAGACATTTTAAGAAAATGTTTCATAAAAATTGCAGATGTTTTTAAATATAAACGCCAAATTATCTGTCATACAAAAAAGTGTTTAGATCAATTTATCAGCTGTTAGGTTTTTCATCAGAAAACAATGATTTTTAAAGAATAGTTCCTTTGTTAAACTTAGGTTAGGGCAATGTTAACACCTTGCATAAATGTTCAACTGCAAGCATAGCGAGTGGGGTAGGAATCGCAGATTAGGTTCCCTCCAGTAATATATAATCATGTAAGCCACATTTTTTTTCTGAAATTGTGACGAATATTAATAAAGAAAAAACGAAAGTTAAATTCATATAGCCAGTTAAAGTAAAGATGACGTAACATTGAAAATTATCCAATACAAATTTATTTTAATACACATTTTCAAAAAAAAAACTGCTAAAAATTGTAATGAAATAGTTAGTATAGAAGACTGTGTACATTTATATAGACTGTGTACATTGTATAGTTGTTTTGGTTAATAATTAAACCGATAATATTTTCTCACCGAATAACTCGCCTTAAAAAATGATTTTCTCTCTTTTATGTCAACTTTAAGGTTGCTTTTATTATTAATGTTACATAAATTTTCCAGTTGAGATAGGGGTTGTCTAGTAAAGGGATAAAGGGAGCAAGGGTGTTTTAGATGGTATTGTCCTAATACTTTGAATATTGCAATAACTAGTTGCCAAATCGGAGAAAATAATCCTAGTAAGTGTTATTTTGTGAAGGTTTCCGTAGATCAGTAGGGCGTTTCATGATAGTTGTTAAGCAGCATAGAATGAACTACTAGTCAAAGATGTATGCGAAAAATCACGTTTTGTATCTTTGTTTGACATTTTTCTTTGTACAGAAATACAAGGTGACATGGATATTCCTACATTAATATTTTTTTTATTCTTTCGTAATAAATTTAAAATTGTCAATGTAAGTAATAGAAGAATGAAAGTGAAGTTTATTACAAAGACATACTCTTTTCTTTGGTTTTATCATCATTTTGTTTTAACAATAGAGCACAGTTTTGTACACTAACTTATGTCTGGTTTAAAATAATCAAAATTGCTCTTGGTAAACACTAGAATAGGAACCTGGAAAGAAATAATACAAAATATGTGTTGGTGGTTTCTGAAGATTATCTTTTACAACTAGAATATATCTGAACTGATAAAAAAGAGATGGCTGATAGGTAGAAGTGCAACAATATTTAGAGAGCCAGATTTGGTGACGAGACTAAAGATTGGACGATAGAAATGGGCGACGAATGTTCAGCAATGGAAGAAAGAACAGGTCCGAATGAAGTTCTGGAGGGTAAACCGGATGTTATGAACTTGAGAAGCAACACATAATGAAACTGATAAATTATCTTGAGAATGTTCTTCAAAGGATAGATGTAAGAAGGTGAAGGATAAAAAGTCAGAGAACAAAGGGGAATGAAACAATGGTAAAAGAATAACCGCAGGACCTGTAGTCCATACGAGTCTATTCCAGGTTATAATATTTCACTCTAAACTTTGTTTTAAATACAAATAACATATTTAACGTAACTTTTCTGTTACATGTTATGTAACATGCCATGTAACGTTTCTGTTACAAGGCTTTCTAAACGGTTTTATGGTTTTTACCATAGGGCTATAGTCGCGGTACGTTTAGCCAATTGCAGCTATCAGATTTCTCTCACGATGTTGGGTCAACACCGTGACGTTTTTGAGCACCCTTGATAGTTCAACTTGAACTCTTCCCGTTGTGAAACCTCTATACCAGTGTTCTTAACCGTTTTTCTGCTTCGACCCCCTAAATAAATATTTTTTATTCCGTAGACCCCCCAATATGTTTACAATGTGTTGCACAAACATTACCGCAAATGAAGCTTTTATTAGGAACAATTCAGTAATATAATTTTTTTTAATAATTTGCATTTGTATAATTAATTATACATTAAAGATATACTTACATAAATAAATTTAAATAAAATATAAATCATATAAATTAAATAAATTCATAAAATTTTAATGAGATGGTTGCGGTTGATGTCCTTCGATTATCTTACTTATATCTTATATACTTATATATATATATCATATACTTATATCTTATATACTTATATACTTTATATCTCACGTTATAATATCTTAAGGGATTAAAAATGGAATTTATTTCATCGACCCCCAAATGATTCTCCAAATTCAGGACCCCTTTGAGAACCCCTGCTCTAGACTAACAACGTGCTCTGATAGCAAACGTCTTCTTCTTCGAATGCCTATTCGTTCCGTATATTGGTAATCATCCTGGATGGGATAACTTGCAGCATAGCAAATATCACATACAACTAACTGTATTACTATTTTTATTGTCAAGTTAATTGAACAGAAAAATTCAGGTGGACACAAAAATTTGTTAATTTTTTTAACAGTCGCTACATGATCGTACAATGTTTACACGGTTTTTGTGTAATTAATAAACCCTCTGGTAAGAAGACAATCATCAGAGAAATTAATTATTTCTTTGTATCGCGTTAATTACAATTCGAACTAGGTTTTGTGAGTCTCTAGGGGGGGGGGAGAATAAATATAATGAAATGAAAACGTGAACCGACTTCAGGTCGGACAACAAAAGCAGGGCAGGCCGAGTTGCAAGTGTCGGCCATTATTGGATCTGGTTTTGGAAATTACAAGAATGATTTGTTTTCCGAAACATAGCGACACACCCCCTTCCCTTCCCCCCGCCTGCCTCTTTTTTAATTCCATCCCGAACTGCGCATCCCGGAGTCGAGGCATAATTGCAGCGTCAAATTTGCATAGGGAAACAGGGACGTTGCGCGCACGCGCAAATCGTAAGTGTCAGTGTTGATGTGGAGTTTAATGAAAGGGTTTCATTTGGCTTGTAGCGCATAGTTACAGCTATCGTTATAGAGACTACAGTCCAAATAACATGCCGTCGCCTTCTACTAATTTCATCATTTTACTTATTTAATCTTCATTTACTTTTATTTGTATAGAGATTACATTTTTTACCAACTAGGAACAACTGGTAAATAAAACAAATAGTTAATCTCGACGATTATAAACAATACAAATTTATGCAAAAATAATGTAAAATATAGGCCAAAGGTACAGATTACGAATGAATTTCTCATAATCATATAAAAGAGATTCAAATTAAGGTACCAATCAAAAACAGATTATTATAGTTCCTCATAAAATTTCACTTTGGAAGTTTTTGAAAAAAATAAGGACATCAGATATCATGGTTAAGATATTCGGTCGTAACTTTCGAATCAGAAATTTAAAATAAATCGAATTTCCTCGATAAAAATTTCTGTTTTTTAAATTTACTACACTGGGTGTTGTCATAACTTTTCGTACATGACCAAAATGAAAATATGACTAAACAATTTCGAAATGTTAGGTGTAGATTTTAGAGATTTTTACGGAAAAATTTCTTTCCGGATTTTTAGCGTTTTGTTTGGACACTTGTGGCCTGAATTTAGTTAAAACGTGATCAACATCATTATATAGATTTTTATATGATTAAGGGTTTAGAATTTTTGAACACACAAATAGGTTGAAAGAAAAATTTTAATTGTTCCAAGATTCGGGTGAACTAGACTTACACAGCACATTTCTGAAGTAGAAAAACATGTACGGAAACTATGTTGTTTCTTTTGAAACGTATTTTATGGTCAAACATAAAAGTGACTTTTGAATCTTGTTCTACTTACTTTTACCCACACTACAAAAGCCTCCCATTCTAAAGCTGTTAGTAAATTCAAAGACGCTTTTGTTGAGATCCATGCATACAAATATATGTAAAATAACAAAAAGTCATAAAATACACTTTTTTCACCAAAACTAGATTTATAATTTCTTCGGAATTTTTCTGACCTAACATAGAGAAGGCGATGTGAAAACTTGAACTTCTGGGTGGATTTGGCGGTTCCATCATTCCTTATATGCAAGAACTATAAATATTCTCAATTAGTATGATTTCTAGTTTTAAGTGATACTCCACATTATATAACAAAATTGTAATTTATTTACTTAAGACTTTTCTTTTCAAATACCCCTAAATATTTTGTTAATACCCATCCATTTACTTTCCTGGGTTTGGGCGCTATACTTCTGCCAAATTTTATAGTAATAGGTCACATCTTTAGATGTGCGTTACCGACAGGCAGACTAAGGACAAGACCTTGTGAGGGTTTTGCCTACAAACCTTAATAAAAGTAAATTTACAAAGACGCTGAAAAAAACTGAAATTAAACCAAAACTTTGCTGTTCAATTTATTTTTGCTGAAAATGTTTTAACAGATAGCACTCGGCATTATGTAGACTACTGTATTTGAACGAAAGTTTCACACGACCAATGAATGAATGACTTTGTAGGATTACTATTGCGCTGCGACCTTTGTAGATCTCTTGTGCCTCATTTCTAATTCCTGAAATGCTCAGTTACGTCGCCTTCTCCAATTCTAGTCTGTTTATAAGGTCTAGGATTCGGAAAGGATTCAAAATGAGCAGCTAACACACTTCTAATTGGTGACTCTGTATTTTCTTAATGAGGTATTTGCACATGCTTGCTCTGCTAATTCCCTTTCAATTCTCTCTCTCTCTCTCTCTCTCTCTCTCTCTCTCTCTCTCTCTCTCTCTCTCTCTCTCTCGACCTTAATTACGGAGGTTCTGCTCCATTGGGCCAAATGTTTTATTATGCGGTGAGAACACACTCGTTCTATTTTATATTCTTACTTATGGAAACACTCACAAGTAGTTAAGGGAATGATGTCCACCAATACAGAGCCTAAGGTACACTGGGAAGTCACCAGGTCTCTCAGGACGCCGTTTAATACACCATTTGGCTGGTGTATCATTCACTCTGTCAGGAAGGGTCGCCTTACACTTTAAGAGTTAAGTGTACACTTACCAATTTAAGAGTTTATGTAGAGTAGTAAATGTGTGTGTGTGTGTGTGTGTGTGTGTGTGTGTGTGTGTGTGTGTGTGTGTGTCTTGAGTAGATGAGTGAGAGTAGAATGAGCTAGAGGTACGGTGGGATCGCCAAGCCCATCAGCTGCTCACTTCAGCTGTCTCCGCCGAATTCATACGACGAAACATTAATTAACTTTTTCTTGAGATAAGAAGGGCAACATTTCTGTCAGTTGAAATCAATCAAATTTTACTAAAAATTGGAATTTTCTCTTCTTATAATAAGGAGTTCGACAGCTAATTACAAAAAAATTGTTGACACTGAACAAATAAATGTTTAGTTATAAAATCTGAAACAAATCCAATAAGTAATTTTTGATTTAGTGCGAATAACACATAATTTTACACACATTGAAAAATAAGCTATTGGAGCTTTTATAACGGAAATATCTAGACCAGGGACCCTCGAATGAGCTCCGATCGTGACTTTTAGATAACATTTTTGAAGGGTTGTTAAAATTTGTATAAATATTTTCATAATAACTCAACTTTCTTACACACATGTTAGTATTCGCAATTTCGGTCCAATTCGATTCAAACTGAGTTCAAAAACTGTTTTTGTAACAGCTTGCACAAGTTCTTTAAGCAGAAAAATTCATTCTACAGATTCAAAATTACTTACTTTTTTAAAATAAATTTTGGCATCGTATTGTCAAGTTAAGTTTGTTTTTTTAATGGAAAATCCATTCAAGTGTTTCAGAATGGTGGTAATTTTAATTCTTAAAAAACACCTGTTTATTTTGTACTTTTTTAAAAAATGTATGATTTTGTAACCGTATTCTCTATTAAAATCTGCAGAAAATAATACTTTAAATCTTCAAATCCCATTTAAAAATACGAAATTTAAAGGTACAGTTTTCATTTATTTGAAAAATTAAAGTATTAATATAATATTAGTTATTATGATAATGAAATTATATTTCAACAAAAAGTATGAAATTACCTACTTTTGTAAATTCGTTTTCTGCGAGACAGCTGCGTGCCTCGTTTTTTTTCTGCTACACATAGAAGCTCTAATTAATGGACATGTCTAATTATTGGAATTCGATATTATTTTTTTCAATAGAATAGGGAAAATGTAAAGCAAAGAATTAAGAAATAAATTCGCCTAATGTACGTACGAATATAACGTAAAAACCTTAACAACGTTATTGCACGAATAAAACCGAATTAAAGCCATAGCTTACAAAAATCCAAATCAAATTACTTTAGACTAACTCTGTTGGGTATATTTCACAATATTGCACTGACCCGAGCGCCGTTCAAGTTACTTGGTAGCAGTAATCCAATTTGCTTAAAATTCCAAATACCGGACTCAAATTATGAAAGGCCACTTTTTACCAGCACGTCAGCTATAAAAACGAATTATGAACTGAATAGATTAGTTGGCCTTACTGTGTACACAGCATTCGTTTGTAGCGTTCGGGCTTAATCCAATAAAGTCAGGGTCATGACGTCATTCTGTTTAGTAATTGTCTAATACAAGTTTACAAATCGAGAGACTCGTATAGCAGGGTAGGTAATGCGATTAGCGAGGACTGATTCAGAACTCCTCTGCTATGCTTTGGTGACCACTAAAGTGACAGCTGCAAGAATGATGAGTTAAGAACATTGATCGTGACGTGTACATCTTTAACGTCAGTGGTCGTTAGGGCGGAAAACAAAGCTGCCTTCATATCTGGTTCGTTTGGTTTGAGTCAGAATCGATATTTAATCTTGATATATCATACTATAAAAACATACAGTATTTGCAATTGGTTTTTCAAATTAATTTTACTATTATAGTATGTGTTTTACATTTTGCTATACAAAGAATATAAAATATTCTGATTTTGAAATAAATATCTTCATGTTTGGGTGATTTCTGGTTTCCTATTTCAAAATGGTTTCTGCTTAAATGCCTATGATTTTGTCATCATTGGATGATAACGACTCAAAGATATTGATTATTTTTAGCCACATCTCGAAACCGTTTTTTTTAATTGAATTTCTTTTACTAAATGCTATTTAAACTCGGATTAAAAATCGAATTTTTCCGAATTAAGTTTTTATGTGTTTTATCAGTTTTAAAATTTACTCAAACGTAGCCACTAAGTAAGCAGATAAAAACTTGTTGTCTTTTTTAAAAAATCTTTTTCGAAAGCAATGCAGAAACACCAAAATTCGGTGTAATTTCTTAAAATAGTTTCATCAAATTTTTGTCATGTACACAAGCTGTGTCGGAATTATAGTCGAATATTTTAAGGCATTTTTCCTGATGTTAAATAAACAAAGAAAGTATTTGTTAGAAACAAGTTTAGCTACCTTTATGTCTGCTTTGTTTTTTTATAACAAAAACATATTTTTGAAAATACTTATTATGTCTAGTTCAATTTTGGAATATGCATTTTTTGACATAACACCTCAATAATTTACTGAAAATCGTTATATTTCAAAATTGCGGCCGTTTTAAAATTGTTAACTTAAAATACCTTGAAAACTTTATCATTTATTAAAACGTTTCACTTTTTAAAAACAAACAAAATAAAAAAATAATTTTCACTGCAAGACAAAGTAATAGATTTATGGACAAATATTGAAAACGTAATTGTTTCTAATTGTCTCAAACACAACATTAGAACTTATAAAGTTATGAAAAAATTATGTTGTCAAATTTTGTCGATAATAATAATAATAATAAATTTTATTTATAATTATTATAAATAATAATAATAATAATAATAATAATAATAATAATAATAATAATAATAATAATAATTATTATTATTATTATTATTATTATTATTATTATTATTATTATTGCTTTGTCGATATTAATAACCGAATTATCGGTTATTTTTTGAAATACAGTAAAAACCAAAACATGTTTTTTGTCATTAAATGTAATCTTTTTTGCCCTTTTTATATAACGCATTTACTGTAAAATTAACGATTTTTGAAATATTCTACTTTAAAAATTTTAAGTGGTCAATATTTTGAAAAAAAACACTGTGGATTTTTCTATGCTTATTGTGTCTTCATTTTTAGATTACTTTTCAATATCATTTTTTCTACTAGGCTAATAATTTTACAACAATGTATAACAAAATCATACAAATAGCAGCAAGTCATCTATTATATTTTCTTCAGCTGGTGGAGTTATATTTCAGTACAGTGATACTGTCTTTTATTTCTACTAACATATTTATCTCCACATCGTTTATCACAGGTTTTGCAGATCTTCCTCAGTAATTCATCCTCCCCTTTTAGTCTCCTCTTTCTACTACAGCTTGCTGCCAATTTCGAATATCCAAAATTCTTACGTCCCGCAACCTCCCTTCACATCTTGCCTATGTAGCCCTCCACGGCCGCATGCTCTACAAAGGTCCAAGTCAATTTAACCTGGTTGCTTTTATAAACTGTACAGTATCTTAACCATTCTGCATGTTATCGTTTTCCGTATCAGAACTTGAAATAAAAGAAATTTATAATTCTAGACCAAAATAAAAGACAAATCAAACCCAAATTTAGGCCGATATATGTCGCTTTATTCACACAACTCTTGAATCGTAAATCTACCACACTCCAAATCTGAATGAGCTACAAATATTTTTTTTAACAAAACGTTACAGTAGCGAGGGTTTACTGGTGAATTTTCATTTTAAAAAATGAACTGTCGTAGCGGCATCACGATTTAGACACGAGAACTAGACATGAAGGCTGATCCCGAAATCTAAATTATTTTTTCGGTAGTTGGGGAGGCCTTTAAAACTGTATATATGAGAACATAATAATTTTATATAACTATTTATACATATATCTGTTTAACAGTTTCAGAAACATCAAAATCTGTTCAATAGTGTTCAAAATAATCGCGGCATGCAACAGTCTCTCTTACGTGATAGAAGCGAAATTCCAGAAGTATGTTTTTATTTTAACCTTTTTGAAATTCTGATTCCACAATCATAATCAGCATTAAAATTTGCATAAGCACTTTATTTTAAATTTTCAAATTGCTTTGGAATACGAAAGGTAACAACAGCGGCCGTCAAAAAATTTCCTAATTTCAACTGGTTTTGAAAATCCCGTCAAATATTTACGCAGTTTTTAACGCCGACTGAATCGGATTTTCAAAAACATTAAGGACAAAAAGTTGAGAATTTTAAAGATTTGAAATGGCCGCCGTTTTGAAATGCTAACAAGAATGTGATAAACACACACACATATATATATATATGTGTGTGTGTATGTATATATATATATATATATATATATATATATATATATATATATATATATACAATATGAATCCTTAAAAAGTGATCTAGAGGTCAGGATCGGTGCTCATTTCACGGCCCCTATCTGGGTCTTACCTTGATGGCCACTGCAATAGCTCACTTTTCCAAAGTGAATTTGTTAATAACTTTTGTAGTAACTTTTAATTAGCATATCTGCACAAACTAACATTTAACATTTTTAAATTAAAATACGAGGGTTGATCAAATATAAACGAGACTGATTTTTTAAAAAAATTATTGCTTACTTACAAATTATTCTTGATACAACTTATTTTTCTACATAGTCTCCCGCACGAGTAACACATTTTTCCCACCGGATTGGAAGTTTTTTAATTCCATCTTCGTAAAAAGTTCTCGGGCGTTCATTGAGCCATTGGAGCACGAAGGTCTCCACCGCAGAATCGTCTTCGAAACGCTGGCCTCCAAGCGCCTCTTTGAGTGGCCCAAACAGGTGATAGTCTTAGGGTGATAAGTCTGGACTGTATGGGGGATGTTCCATTGGTTCCCAGCCAATTTGATCGAGTTTAAGCCTCGTAGCGTTCGCCGAATGTGGTCGGGCATTATCGTGAAGAAGAATGACGTTTCTCGCCGGTTTAGATTTCCTTTTCCTACGAAAAAACTGTTTTGCGGCCTCTAAAACATCGCAATAATATTGTGCATTTATTGTGCGTCGTTGATGGAGGAAATCGACGTGAAAGGCGCCTTGATTGTCGAAAAATACAGTGGCCATTACCTTCCCGGCCGACGATCGTGATTAGGCCTTCAGGTTTTCTACTGCTTCCCGTCCTTCGGCGAATTCCTTGTGCCAAGCAAAAACGCGAGCTCTTGACAGGGTCCTGTCCCCGTATTGAGCCGTCAATCTACGAAAGATTTCAGTCGGATTGACCCCCTCCTTGGCCAAAAACTTAATAATAATTCTCTGCTCCACGGAAACGTGCACTTCACTCTCACTCATTGTATAGTTTTATACTGAAGGGTCCGAACGGAAATGTTGCCCGTCTACGCCCGTCCCAAATCTCCCAGGCTACCTGAAACCCCACCCTTTAGAGTTCAATGTCCAACGGTAAAGTTTTTGGAAAGTCAGTCTCGTTTATATTTGATCAACCCTCGTAAAAGCTCGAACTTAGACACGGCAGTGTTCATTTTTTCAATTTTCATTGTAATTTTAAAATTTGACATACTTAGGGACTACATATATTAAGAATTTAACGTTGATTATGGCGATGAAATCAGATTTCTAAAAATAATAAGATAATAAAATAATAATTGGAATTTTCGTTTCCATTTCTTCAGCGTGCCGTTGTTTTTTTCGATTTCGAAAATTTCTTATTTCTGAAAGTAATTGAAACTAAGCTAAGTTGAAAAATGATATTAATAAACGATCGATTAGTATTATCGAAGTGCACTCAGAAGCTGCGGACTGAATGGGATGGCGTAGTACTGTTTATACAGACAATAGTGAAAGCAATATGTTTATCGATTGGGTCTCGAGTAGTGCAGTGCATTACGTAAGCTACTGTACTGTACTCGGAGTGTTCACACATTAGCTACCCCGCGCCTTCTCTCCACCCTCTACCCTATCTCTCGCACTAGCTTTATTGTACCCCAAGGCGAAGTATAACACTGATAAAAATAAGCACCTCAATATTAAATTAGAACACGTAAAGCAAATAGCCTTACAGCCATTTATGAAGATTAAGTGATTTTAAAACATGTAATGTGATAAAGCAGCTTTTGTAAAAGGAAAACTTAATATCTTGCAGAATACCTGTGCTTCGCTACAAAAATTGAAATTCATATTAAAACAGTACAAGTCTTTACATGAACCGAATTCAGGTTTTTTGTGAAAGTAATTTAGTAAAATTATAATTTTTCACTCATCTGTCTTGCTGACATGATTGAAGCGAACTTCCAAAGGTAATTTTTTACCTTATCCATATCTTGAAATTTTATTTCAACATTATAATCAACAATAAAACCTGCTGTAGTTTAAACGTAAAAACTACACTGAAAATATGGAGAAAACCCCTATCCGTCGTCAAATTCAATTTATTAATTTCAACGGATAATGAAAATTCAAAATGTTCATTTATACAATTTTCATCGTCGATTGCAAGGATGAAGTTGGATTTTCAAAAAATTCATTTAAGACGAAAACTTTTTTTCAAAGTTTTTAAAACGCCCATCGTTTTGAAACTGTTAAATATAAATTTGTTAATAATGAAACATCTTAAAAACCATCTTTTTGAAGCTGTAGAACAAATTTGTCATAGATATTTGGCGAAAATCGATTTTTGCGCCAAATTTGAATCAAATTGGACCAAAATTACACACGCGCACGCGCGCACACACACACACGCGCACACATACACACACGCGCGCGCGCACACACACACACACACAAACAAACACACGCACTGGTTTTTATTTTTTATTAAAATTAATTACGCCTTTTTAAAAAGTTATCTTTGACGTAAGGATCGGTTCTAATTTCAAGGTACCAGTTCTGGGTTGTACCATGATGGCCGCTCCAATTACTCATTGTTTTAATGGAAATTCGCTTAATGATTCCGTAAAATTGATGGAGTATTACTTAGTGATTTGGTATTGTGTTTTTATTTCTGTAACTGGTTCTTACTCATTGCTTTTCTTAAAATTCTTTACTAAACATTACTTTCTTAACTAAACAGATTTTATTTAAATTGTTTTAGCTTTGCTTTGTTTTTAGGTAGGCCTACGTTTACCCGTCAACATATTCAGAAAGTGATGAATTATTTGATCGAATATTTTGAAATGTACGCTAATTTCATGGCCTTGGCTTACTTACGTTTTTCAATAGTTCCTGAACTCAATTTTTTTCCAAGATTAGCGTTACGTTTTTTTAGATTCAACGTAATAAGTTTGAAAAAAAACTTGTTAAAAAACGCAAACGTCTCAGGAGGATTGGAAAAGGATATCACAACTAAACTTTATTTATTTTAGTGAGAAAATCCTTTATACATTTTCCTTCGAATAGTAAAGAGGTTAAAAATAAAAATAAATTCTGGTTTTCTTTAGAGGACTATTGTACATTTCATGATCCAGACCTTACATTAAAATCTGCTTCATAAGTAAAATCTGCTTCATAAAATCTGCTGCAAAAGGATATCGCGAAAACCAAAGTTTCTTTATTTAGTGAGAAAATCCTTTATACATTTTCCTTCGAATAGTAAAAAGATTAAAAAATAAAAATAAATTCTGGTTTTCTTTAGAAGACTATTGTACATTTCATGATCCAGACCTTACATTAAAATCTGATCCATAAGTAAAATCTGCTGCAAAAGGATATCGCGAAAACCAAAGTTTCTTTATTTAGTGAGAAAATCCTTTATACATTTTCCTTCGAACAGGAAGAAGGTTAAAAATAAAAATAAATTTTGGTTTATTTAGAGGCCGGTGTACATTTCATGAAGCAGACTTTACATTAAAATCTGCTTCATAAGTTCAATCCCTAATAAACCCATAATAATTAATGCAAAACCCAATTAATATGAACGGAAAGCTGTGTTGCATCCGACGAGATGGCTGGTAATTTTATGTGCAAAGCAAATCAGATAATCAGCCTGGCGCTGCAGTAACCCGCTAATTGGACGTATTGCTCGGGCGGAATTTTAATTTAATTCATCGTCTCTAAAAGCTTTATTAGCCGACTGCCTGGTAATTTTTTGCAATTACGCCCGAGTATTGTATGGTACTAATTACACCATTAGACTGTATTTAATACTTTGTTGCGTGAAATATTGTTCCAGCTGCAATATTGTTTGCTACGGTAAATGTAATTAAACAGGGCTCCATTCCGGTGGAATGTGTAATTTTATGAAGACAAATGTTATTCCGTAAGCTCCAAGTGTGCTATCGCTTGTGTTATAGTACAGGGGCTGTAAATTTATAAAAGTATTTGAATAAAACACTCCGGGCATTTGCGTCAGAACTGATGGCGTTGTTCGGCTCATGGCGGACTTTATTATTAATTTTAGCGTGTTGAAATAAAAGTGCATACACATTTATTGTCTTTTAACGTTTCATTAGCAAACTTTTATTAAAAACTGAATTGTAGCGGCCATTATGGTAAGACCCAAGCTCAGAACCTTGAAATAAGAGCCGATCTTAAACTGACAGATCTATATATATATATATATATATATATATATATATATATATATATATATATATATATATGTGTGTGTGTGTGTGTGTGTGTGTGTGTGTGTGTGTGTGTGTGTGTGTGTGTGTGTGTGTGTGTGTGTTTTGTTACTTAACATCCATACTTTATGCCATTTAGACTAATGATGACGAGGGATCATGGATCAGTGTTGACGATAAGGGAAAAGTAACGGGGGCAACTGCGGCTTGAACTAAGAACCTTTAGGTACGCATTTGAGTGATGCAATACACTGGCTAGTGCTTTAGCCACATCGACCACAGATCCCCTATATATTTATAGCGAAACATAGATTTTGTTAGTAGCTCGGACAAGTTCGTTAACCAGCTACATTCGATTAACAGTTTCAAAATGGCGGTCATTATAAATCTTTAAAAATTCCTCATTTTTTACCTTAAATGTGTTTGAAAATCTGATTTCACTATTGTAAGTTGAAAACTGCATAAAATAGCATTTAAAATTTTTGAAATACGTTCAAATTAATAAATTCAATTTGACAGCGGCCAGGGTTAATTTTCGTATTTTTAATGTAATTTAAACGCAAATTTATGCAGATTTTAATTATGGTGCTGAAATGAGAATTTCAAAAAAGGTATGATAAAGGACAATACTTTTGGAAATGAGCTTCCATCACGTCGGACGGCCGATCGAAAAAACACGAAAAACATAATTAACTTTAGTAATTACATTAGTACAGGTCAGCTTTTTTGAAAACTGTCCTCATCTCGCCAACTGATAATTCAAAACGTTTGCACCTGTTGGTACTTCCCGCCCCCAAAAAAAAATGTTCAGTTCGGATGCTGTCGACAGGAAAATACTGACATCATCAGGTTTTATGAAACTCATGGGTTTTTATGAACATCAGGTTTTTGAAAACTCATCACTCAAACGAGTGTAAAATATTTAACGTAAAAAAATTTGCTGTTTTCTGATAAATCGAAAAAATAAATACTTACGAAGGTTTACAGAGTTTCGGAAATTATGCAGATTTTACTGCAGATTGTTTACGCGCATTAAGTACTTGTGGAACCGGGCGTTCACCGTTCTACCGTTTGTATATCACTCCGTGGCATAAAATAACGAGTTAAAAGATTGAAATAAATACAGAAAAAATCACCGTGGTCAAAGTATTTTTATTTTGTACAATTAGGTTGAAAAAAAAACATTGACGTTACCTGTAGGGGAAACGATGAACCCGTATTCATGGCTACAAATACAGGTATTTTAAAACTGCTATTACAATAGTTGAATTTTTAAAAGAGTAATTTTAAATTAGAAATTAAAAAAACAAGTTTAACATATTAAATGTCTAATTTCTTGTGGTATAATCGTACACAATACAAATAGGCTGTATTTAGTCGTGGTGATTAGTTTTTGAAGCGTTAGCTTCTTATACCACGCTGTGCACTTTGTTTTTGTCACCATGAAGTGATTCGGTTTTATCGAGTAGGTTTACTGCGCGTAAACAATCTGCAGTAAAATCTGCATAATTTCCGAAACTCTGTAAACCTTCGTAAGTATTTATTTTTTCGATTTATCTGAAAACAGCAAATTTTTTTTACGTTAAATATTTTACACTCGTTTGAGTGATGAGTTTTCATAAAACCTGATCTTCATAAGTAACGCCAGTAGGGGAAGTATTACATAGACCCCCTCCAGTTCTCAGCTCTTTTCCTTTCTTTCGTCTGCCGGTTCCGACTGAGTTAATCGCGCGTATGTATGTTTTATGCCAGTATGTACATACAACGTGCATGCTTCTCTCTATCTCTTTCTTTCTCTCTCTCTCTCTCTCTCTCTCTCTCTCTCTCTCTCTCTATCTCTCTCTCTCTCTCTCTCTCTCTCTCTCTCTCTCTCTCTCTCTCTCCACTTTTCTTCTTCTCATGTTCTCGTCGCGCGCACATGTAATGATGTTGTGTACATTGTGTATATTGCTAGCAGCAGCAACAGTTCAATAGCATACAGTTTATATTCAGTGCGTTTGATTTTATTTTTCTTATATTCTCGAGACGTTAAATATCTTATATTTATATTTTTTCTATTCTCGAGACTATATATATTAAGAAACTAACGCTTCTGCCGACAGTCCCAATGACTGTAACATTTTTTTCCAATTTCAGTCTTTTAACCCATTATATTTTGTATGTAACCATCAGGACAGCGATCGCTTCACTCAGCGAATCCGACAAGATCTTAATTATTAAAATTCAGTGAAACACATTAAAATTAATCACAACACTGGATTTTTACCAATACATCTAAAATGAATTAATTATTTATTATTAATACTTTATACATTTTACACAGATTTTCATTCACTATGTACAGTAAACCTCTAGAATGTTTTAATAGAATCCATTTTAAATATAAATATTTTACAAATAATTAATAATTAGAGACAGTTATATGTCACTGTGTTTCATATTGAGTCCTCTTCAACCTTCCTTATCTTCTCTTTCAAACAATACAACAAATACACCAAAGACGTCTTCATTTTCATATTTTAATTATTATTTTTTAAACGACATTATTCAAAAAAATCACATATCTTCTTCGGTTCTTTGCAAAATATTATCATTTATTACAGTTGCGTAGCAAATAAAGGAAAAAATTTAATAGCAGTTCTGGTTAAATATTTTACAAATAAAATGAACTATTATAATGTCAAATGTTCATACTGGATAAAAAATATTTTATTTTACGTAAAACATTAAGAAGCTTATTAATTAAAGTCATACATATATTTTAAATACACAAGAATATTTGTAAATATACGAGTAGTTAGCATACTTAATAAATAATAATATTAGTTCATTTAACTTTGTCACTGTGCAAAGTATATAAAAAGTTTTATGTTCGTGAAAAAACCGTTTTAGAATTTCTATGGAAACACGTTTTCAGGATTTGTGAGTCAAAAAAGTGTATTTTACTTGAATTATTTTTTTTCACGAATGATGTCTGTGTGTAACGCTGGAGACTAAACGAAGTAGTTTGGTTCGATAAAATTTTTCATATAGTTTGTCCACGTCTTTGAAACATTTTTATAGATTTTTAAAAGACAATAAAAATTTATATATTTATAAGGTATCATCTCTAACGATTCTATCAAATTTTGTTTAATTTCAGTTTTACGTTACACAAAAACCGTGTAAATTGCACTTTATATGCTGTGAAAATCATCAGAAAAATTTCTTAAACTAAATTATTCATATTACGCTAAAATTTTGCTAGAGATACTTAACTGACGTTAGTGTACCGGATAGAAGGCTTTTGAGATTTATTTTGTCTTAACCCTCTCCCTTCCCCCGATTGAGAAAACCAGATAATTTTCTGAAGGTTTCTTTCATACCTTCAAAAAGCAAATTTTTGAAGAAAATAACACTACATGAGAATTTTTGTGTAACATTTATGTACCATTATGTACAGTCCTGAACTATTTCATAATCTACTAAAGTGTTTAAATAAATTTTTCAAAATATTGCCTCCATAAAGTCAAAAATTTATAATATAAAAGTAAAACATTGACAAATGAAAAGTAATTAGGCCTATGTAGAGATTACGAATTTTCTAAATATCTTAATTTGTTTATTTCTTTAGCCGCCTCGGTGGTCTAGTGGAAAGCGTACAAGGCCTTCACCCCGAGGACCCAGGTTCGATTCCCGGCGAGGGCTTGGCATTTTCATACGCTATAAATCATCCCATCGTCTGCATTAGCCCAAGTGTGCACAATAGTCGGACGTTAAACACAAAAAAATGTTTATTTCTTTAAAAAAATAATGATAAATAATTAAGATACGCAATTGTCTCACTGACGTGATGGAAACAAATTTTGAAAAACTGTTTCGATAATCAAATATCAAACTTGGCAAAAAAACTTGATTGTAGTAATAACTTAACAAGTGCTTTACCTAACGAAATTAGTTTACCCTTTTCAAAATCGCAGCATTCTAACTAAGTCATTCAAAAAATGAAGTATACCTTTGGACGGCATCTGACATCTGTTTTACTTTCGCGAATGGTTCTTAAATTGGTGGTGTTTTTGAATTTAGAAGCGTTTTTGAATTTGGCGAATAATTTAGTAAAATTCAGAAAACACAAAATAAATTATTAATTTAATAATTGATCACAGCAATTATTTGAAAAACGTTGCTGCTTTCACTTCTGAGTGTTTCTTCAGTCTTAGTTTTTTTTATAGCTACTTAAAATAATACACAATAATAGTAGTTATTGTTAACTGTAATTAAGGGAAATGTCTAAATTAATAATTATCAATGCAAAAAAGACATTATTTTAATTTAAACTTTGTATGATAAAAAGAAAAAACACTATTATATTTCTTAAAATTATTATTTAATAATGGAGCACACATGATATATTTTGTTGACATCTGCTATTATTTGTATGTGAAACAATATATTTTGTAATTGAATTACAAATAATAAAGGCAAGCAGCTATTCGTTAACATTATATAAGCGAATTTCCATAAGTATTCTTCTTTACCTTAATCTTATCAAAATTCTAATTTGACCATCAGAATCGTTATTAAAATCTGTATATATTTGCATTTAAAATTTTTCAATTACAATTAAATGAAATGCCTTAATTTCAACGTGTTTTGAAAATTTAAAAATGCTAATTTATGAAATTTTTAAAACTGATGACAATGGTGAAACCGGATTTTCAAACACGTTTAGGGCAAAAAAGTTATTATTTTTAAATATTTGAAACGACCGCCATTTTGAAACTGTTTAACGAATTTCGCTGGTTAATGAACTTGTCCAACGTATTATCATAGTTGCTTTTTCTGCCAAGTTGTGAATCAAATCGACCAAAATTTTAAAAGTAAACTAGCTGAAACACACACACACACACACACACACACACACACACACACACACACACACACACACACACACACACATACACACACACAAGTAATCAGAAAAAAGTATACATTCTGTGAATACATTATCAAATACTTATTGAAGTGAAAAACGTATTTTTAAATAAATTACGCACATATTTTTATTTTTCATATATAAAACATTTTTAACGATCCCTAAAAAAATAATCTTGTGGCCTACCTCAAAGTCTCGGCTCTGGGTCTGACCATGATAGTCACTCCAATAGCCCATTTTTCCACTGGAAATTCTACAAAAACTAGGCCGAAGGCTTTGAAAAATATTTTTTTTCGATTTACTCCCGAATCATAAATTTATTTTATATCAAAACAGTTTTACTAAAAATAAATGAGACAAATTTAAGTGTAAATGTATGAGTTATTACTGGGTGAATTATTACCTTCATATATAACTCCAATTTAAATAAAACTGATTAACCGATTTTGAGATATAAGATTGATAGTATTTTCGTTAGCTTTTGACTAATTTGTTAGAGGAAACCTGCTGCTCATTCGTTTTCATTGCTTACTTATGAGTTTCATTTAAAATTCATTTTAAAAATTTTAGTTACAGAAAAGTTTTATAACGTGGTAACCACATAGCCTAAGTTATGACTTTAATAACTATGCATTTGTTTTATGTAAAAAAGTTAGTACAACAAATTAAGTATACAAAAACATAGTAAAGTGATAAATGTTAAATAAATAAATATTTGTTTTTAATCTTAAATTTAAAATATAAAAAATTAATTTAATATATTTAAACATGTAATTATCACAGGCAAACTTATTGTTTTAAAAAAGAGCTAAACATTAGTAACAATAAACTAATAATATGATACTTGAAACAATTAACAGTAAAACTAATATCACAAAGTAGTATTAAATAATATTACAATAAAGTAAGATAGTAATTTAATTTAATTGAAAAATATAATTAATTCAATTAAAATATAAAATCAAGCAAATATCCTTCAATTTTATTAAAAATCATGAAAAACCTAAAATAATAAGTCAGTAGACCAACTTCATGAAACTTCACGTCTTTGGAAAGAGTTATTGGGCAAGGTACATTTTGCTGTATACATCACCAAACTGCAGTTTACCAGACTCATAGACGGATTATTATTGTTTACCTTTCCATTAAGTAATTTTTGTGTTCACTTAACTTGAATGGATTTTAAATAAAGAAAATGTTTGGCTTTATTTAGTGAACTAAAGTAAATAAGATAAAATAATTATGAAATTAATGTAAAAATATAGATCTTTTAGTTATCTTAAAATTATCTTTTTAGGTATTTTACGGGTGATAAAATGACAATGTATCAATCCGTACCATTATGGTTGATGGTACGGAAAAGTTTATTTTCTTATTATGGTATAATTATATATCATTGCAATTACTTAATCATCATTACTTTTATTAGACGATACCTTAATCATTTATTACCAGTATTTGTTAGTAAATTGCTACCGAGTTTTTTCCCTTTACGTTTTTAGCTTTTTCTGTTCGGTAATTCACATGCTCAAGAATCGTCTAGAATGACGACTACACGATATCGTCTAGTGATTGCACGATACTGTAATTGCAAACTTCTAGGAATCGTTCGGTACATTAACGGCCACGTGGTATTCATCTAGAAATCGTACGGAGCATTAACGGCCACTTGGTATTCATCTAGGAATCGTACGGTACATTAACGGCCACGTGGTATTCATTTAAGAATCGTACGGTACATTAACTGCCAGGTTGTATTCATTTAGGAATCGTACGGTACATTAACGGCCACGTGGTATTCATCTAGGAATCGTACGGTACATTAACGGCCACGTGGAATTCATCTAGTAATCGTACGGTACATTAACGGCCACGTGGTATTCATTTAGGAATCGTACGGTACATTAACTGCCAGGTTGTATTCATTTAGAAGTCGTACGGTACATTAACGGCCACGTGGTATTCATCTAGGAATCGTAAGGTACAATAACGGCCACGTGGTATTCATTTAGGAATCGTACGGTACATTAACGGTCACGTGGTATTCATCTAGTAATCGTACGGTACATTAACGGCCACGTGGTATTCATTTAGGAATCGTACGGTACATTAACTGCCAGGTTGTATTCATTTAGGAATCGTACGGTACATTAACGGCCACGTGGTATTCATCTAGGAATCGTAAGGTACAATAACGGCCACGTGGTATTCATTGAGGTATCGTATGGTACATTAACGGCCACGTGGTATTCATCTAGTAATCGTACGGTACATTAACGGCCACGAGGAATTCATCTAGTAATCGTACGGTACATTAACGGCCATGTGGTATTCATTTAGGAATCGTACGGTACATTAACGGCCACGTGGTATTCATCTAGGAATCGTACGGTACATTAACGGCCACGTGGTATTCATCTAGGAATCGTACGGTACATTAACGGCCACGTGGTATTCATTTAGGAATCGTACGGTACATTAACGGCCACGTGGTATTCATTTAGGAATCGTACGGTACATTAACGGCCACGTGGTATTCATTTAGGAATCGTACGGTACATTAACGGCCACGTGGTATTCATCTAGGAATCGTACGGTACATTAACGGCCACGTGGTATTCATCTAGGAATCGTACGGTACATTAACGGCCACGTGGTATTCATTTAGGAATCGTACGGTACATTAACGGCCACGTGGTATTCATTTAGGAATCGTACGGTACATTAACGGCCACGTGGTATTCATTTAGGAATCGTACTGTACATTAACGGCCACGTGGTATTCATTTAGGAATCGTACGGTACATTAACGGCCACGTGGTATTCATTTAGGAATCGTACGGTACATTAACGGCCACGTGGTATTCATTTAGGAATCGTACGGTACATTAACGGCCACGTGGTATTCATTTAGGAATCGTACTGTACATTAACGGCCACGTGGTATTCATTTAGGAATCGTACGGTACATTAACGGCCACGTGGTATTCATTTAGGAATCGTACGGTACATTAACGGCCACGTGGTATTCATTTAGGAATCGTACGGTGCATTAACGACCACGTAGTATTCATTTAAGAATCGTACGGTACACTAACGGCCAGACGGTATCCATCTAGGAATCTGGCGATATGTTAACAGCCAAGGTATTTGTCTAGGAATTGTACAATATAGTAATATCCACAAGGGAATGTTGCTATATAAATGTATTACTATACATAGGCTACTATATACCTGGATCTTATGATACAATGCCAGTGATACTGAAATCGTGTAGAGATCGTAGAATACAATAACGGTTACATGGGAATCACCTAGTGATACAGTAACGGTCACTCGGGAATTGTGCAGTGTATCCGTCACTTTCAAACCACTGAAAAACATTCAAGCAGTACGGAAAAACTGGAACAAATGAAGTTGTTATGTGTGAAAATATCCAAATGAAATTCAGTATTTAAAATTGCATAACGTATCAGACAAAGCAATAAGTAAAAACCGGTGTGACTGTGAACGTTTTTTAACAGTATGAATGTTTTGTATTCGTGAAAGTTTAGGTTAGAAATGTCTGGTTAACTGAATAAATAATGAATTATATTTTTTGCGGGGTAAAATTGAGTCAGTGATCACAAACTTGTCTTCATTACACCGATTCTTTTTCTCTGTCCATTTCCAACGCCTCAGCGTGTTTCTTCGCTTTTAGCCTGAGATCTGCGATGGACGAGTTTTTAGAATGTAGTCGGTCGTGGTGCAACGCTGCCAAAGCCAGGCTGTACTGAGGATGACAAAGGAGAAGCGGAGACGTGCCAGGACCGGCCAGGGCGGCGGCTGCAGCGGCATACTGTTTTAATGAAATAATTACAGACAATAATTTGTAATGTTAGATATAACAAATACACAAACACTTATAAAATTTCTTAAGTGTTTCCTGATTGTGAATATATTCAGAGCTTTATAAATTTTAAATTTATTATATTCATATTCCATAAAACTAATAGTCAAATATTTTTAGGAAAAAATGTAAATTTAAAGGCGAAATCGCTATTCAAAATGGTTTAACTTTAAATCAAATATAAATGTAATTAACTGCGAAATATGTTACTTGCTGAGTACAATACAGAAAGTAAGAAGTCAACTTATTTAACAAAAAACTAACTGAACAGCTGTTTCTGTATTTATTGTTAATGCATAAGTAATTGTGAACTTACATGTTGGTAATTTCAAAATATGTTTTCGTATGAATGTTTATGTATTTATTTATTATTAACCAAGAATAATACATACAAATTTCAAGAAATTAATTACAAACAATCCCGTGCATCTCACAGAGATAATCAAGTTACCTGTTCGTGGCTTGATATAAAACTTAAAACTAAATTAAATAATATACGAGGTGTATTCAGAAAGTAACGAGAATTTTTAAATTTCGCGGGCTTGGAGAGTCCGATTGTCCAACATTTTTTTTTATCATGTTGGTATACATGCCCTTGAAGTATGATAAAACTTTCAGCTGTTTTCATTGTTGACTTTGTCTGTGACATCCACTAAGGTTAGACGTGTTTTTTATGATTTTCTTTTGTTAAAAGAAATGGATCAAAGAATTCGTATCAAATTTTGCGTAAAAATTGGAATAATGTGTAACAAAGTGTGTGAAATGTTAACAAAGACCTATGGTGAGTCTGCTATGAGTAAAGCAAGAGTTTACGAGTGCTATAAGCGTTTCCAAGAAGGCCGTGAAGACATTGAAGATGACGAACGCCCTGGACGCCCCAGCACATCAACAACCGATGAAAACGTGGAAAAAGTGAAAGAAATGGTTATGAACAATCGCTGAATCACAATTAGAGAGGTCGCTGATGATGTTGGCATATCGATTGGATCTTGTCATGACATTGTTTCCAATGTTTTGTGTATGAAACTCGTGGCAGCAAAATTCGTTCCAAAATTGTTGAATTTTGAACAAAAACTGCGGCGAATGGAAGTTGCTCAGGAGTCACTAAATGAAGTCAACGACGATGCAGAAACGTATTATAACAGGCGGCGAAACATGGGTTTACGGATATGACTTCGAAACTAAGGCTCAATCATCCTAGTGGAGGCATTCTGGCTCGCCAAGACCGAAAAATGCTCGACAAGTGCGGTCGAACATGAAGGTTATGCTCACTGTGTTCTTCGATATTAATGGCATAGTGCATCACGAATTCCTGCCACCAGATGAAACGGTCAATAAAGAGTACTACCTACAAGTTCAACTCCGTTTGCGTGAAGCAATCCGAAAAAAACGCCAGGATCTGTGGAAAAACAATTCATGGCTTTTGCACCACGATAATGCACCAGCTCACACTTCATTGCTTGTTCGTGAATTGTTGGCCAAAAGCAGTACTGTAACGATGCCCCAGCCTCCATATTCGTCAGACATGGCTCCGTGTGACTTTTTCCTATTTCCAAAAATAAAGAGAACCTTAAAGGGCCGTCGTTTTACAGCCGTAGATGACATTAAAAGAGTATCGTTGAAAGAACTAAAGGCTATCTCAAAGATCGAGTTTGAAAACTATTTCGAAGATTGGAAGAAGCGCTGGCACAAGTGCATAATCTCCAATGCGGACTATTTTGAAGGCGACAACATCAATGTAGAAGAATAAATAAATATTTTGTTCAAAAAATTAAAATTCTCGTTACTTTCTGAACACACCCCGTATAAGTACAATAATATAAATTATTAATACAAAAGAAATAATAAAGTAAACATCATATAAATTTTGTTTTTATATATATATATATATATATATATATATATATATATATATAAATATAAATATATCATAGTTATACTCCAGTAATATATAATCTTGAGAGGTGCTATAAATTTGAAGCAACCCATTTTTTTAATTTTGTTTTTCTTGCAAACTCATTGTTTATAGTTTTTAATTCATTTGGAAGTAAATTGAAGATATTAATTGCTCTTATACTACTTTTACTGCTGACCGTTTTGTACCTCTTAGGTAACTGGATACTTGTATTTCTCGTGATAATGTTCGAATTTAGGAATTTGTCTTTTAATCTATTGTAATGATATTTTAGTGATTCGAGAGAGAACAGCTGTTCTAAATTTAAAGAATAATTATATTGACTATCAATGTAATTCTAAACACTACCACCTAACATTGTTCTAGGATATTTTGAATGCTAATATTGATGTGTCGTTTTGCAGCATCTTTCAATGTTATATCTACTCCTTTAAAAATTAAAATAATTTTCTTTATTATTTTATGATTGTAATAAAATCATTATTATTGTTTTTATTATTTAAAACCTGTAAACAACACCATAGTTTTATTACCTGATGGGCTGCTGAGAGAAGAGCAGGATCGAAGGCCGAAAATGTCGTCGTTGGAGGAAACGGAAGAGCTGGTAGTCGAGGCACGTTAACATAAGGTGCGACACGACAAGGTTCCAACGGCGTTGCTATTGAAGAATTACTATGAACGTGACTGGAAAGCATTAATCCTGCCGCTAAAACAGATGAAGATAGAAAAATATATTTGTTTCTTAAAATTCATATTTGACAACAACACTAATAAGGAGGAGGGATTTAGAGTTAAACTGAAAAAGTGAAAGAACGGAAGTAACTGGGTCTCAAGCCCACAACCTTGTGGTGGGCAGTTCAGAGACAGCTGATTTACGAGTGAGTTAGCCACACGACCACCGAGCCCTTGTAGTGTAACAAATATTATTTTACAAGTATTCAAATTTCAATTACTTGTCATTTTATGACTGTAAAATTTCAAGTTGCTTAGGTTTCTTTGGTTTGGACATACCAGAGATCCAGGTATGTCCAAACCAGGTTTACTGTTTCTTTTCAGTTTTTATTATTATTTTTATTTATTTATTTTAAGGTGAAAAGTACGTTGAAGATATTATCGCCTCCCTATATGTAAGTGTGAGAGAAAAATGTTAAAGTCGTAAGTGTAGTGTTACAAGTGTAAGTGTGTGATAGACTTGGGTACCGCGAGGGACATCAAAATCTACTCAATAGTTGCAGCTAGTCTGCCCTCCCCTGCAGGGAGACTGTCCTCTTCTGTAGTACACACTATTCATTGAGCAAATTGTAAGACACAAAAATGCGTTTAAGCTGTAATAATTAATGCCAGGTATTTAACACGTGACCATAAGGTTGAAAAATGCTATTAGCTCATTTGTCAGCAACAGCCGCGTACGACATTCTTTCAGTAGTCTTGGTTTACTGATGAAGGTTGGTTTCGTTTAAGAAATTAAGTGAACACATAAAACTCTAGACTGTACGTGGCTGAAAGTCGTAAGTTACCTCTAACCATATTTTGCACTATAAGGCCGGGAGGCACGCAATTCAGAGCAGAGCTGCGCTGAGCGGAGCGGGATGAAGATGAAAGGCAACCGGAAGCGGAGTTCAGTCAGTTTAAAGAAAGCGTTTGTATCTTTTAAATGTAAATATTTAGGCATACTGTAACGGATTCTAAGAAAGTAATATGTTTCATAATCATAACCTAGGCAACGGTAAGCTAGGTAACTAGAAATAATACGTTTGGAGGTGTAGTCAGCGTGGTTGTGGAAGCGGAGTCAGCTTCAAAACCTAACCTAGACAGAGTCGATGCTACTTGGAGCGGAGCACAGCGATGCCGCTTGATTCCGCTCAGTTCCGTTACGCTTTCAGTGGTCGCACTTAGATTAAAAACAACAGGTCAGATTTTGAACGAGTAATCCTCTCCGTTCAGTGCAACTCCGGCAAAATATAGGCTAAACTGTGTAAAGAAATTTATAAACTTATTTTAGTAAATTAAAAAAAAAAGTAGTTTTAAGTTTATATAACTTGCTACTTACATTTGAACTTAAGATACAAATAAATGTTTATTACGAAACACTGATTGATTATTTTCAAATGAATTGTTCCTCTTGAAAGTTATTGATAGCCAACACTCTCCCCAGCCTCGTATCTAACGTAAGTACCGCACCCAGTTTATTATACAGTGTGAATTGTGCTTCAACCCTAAAAAGATTGTGTTCCTACAAAGTGAATGCAATTGAACCCTTAGGGTGGAAGGGGCAAGGGGTGCAAACCCCTTGTGGGCCATTATGTCTGATTACTTTCAATTTGATTGAATTACAAAAACATGTTGGCGGCGAATCTGTGCATAGGCTCCGACCAGTGTTAATGGCCTCCCCCGCGTGGAACCATCCGAGAGCTAGGCGGGAAAATCCGCAACTAACTTAGAACTACTGCACAGTAATTTCACAATTTTCAGATTTTTCTTACATAAGCGTGTGTAGGTATCCAGTAATGTTATGTGCCACCTAATATTTGTACAACGCGACATACGACTGAGTCGTGGCCATGATGGAACGAATTTCCAAAGTGTAACAATATCGCAATACTTGCTCTTACAATTTTTTTGAAAATACGATTTCACCATCCTAAGCAGAGTTAAAAATCTAAATAAATTCGCATTTTAACGCTGATTACGATCAGTGGCGTAATTCGACTTTAAAAATAACAAACAAATTATGATTTTTTTTAGAGATTTTGATTGACCACCATTTTGCAACTGTTGAACAGATTTTGTTGAACTTATAATTAAAATCCATTTTCTGCTAATTTTGAATCAAACTGGACTAATATTGCTAATGTTATAGTGCTAGAATCTAAAATTTATTTTATAAGTCGATACCACTTACTAATGTGTAAACAAATTACACTACAGTGAAGCTCTTCCCGCTCGTACAATATTTTGGGTATTCTTTTCGAAAAATTAGACAAAATCACACATTTTATGAATATATTATCAAGTACTTATTGAAATAAAAAATTATTTTTTAAAGAAATTATTCCTACATTTGGAAATTTTGTTGCCATAGCATAAATAATATTTTACCATTAAACAAAATCACAAAGTTTAAAAATAAAGTTCTGTACTTGGACCTATGAACATAAAAAAAAATTGATAAAGGCTATATTTTGTTGTTTACTGTTTACGAAACTGGTATGATCAGCTGTTTAATTTAAAAGCACATGTTGATCAGCTGTTCGTTGTAAATAAAAAACGATTATGAAATTCACTATAAAATATTTCACGGCATTTCCGTTTTATATTATTTAACAAATTTAAAAGGAGAAAATGTCATACGTATGCGGGAGTTTTGAAAGGTTTAAGCTTTAAGTTAACCATAAGGTTTAATCGCAAGTTAACTGGCTCTTCAAAATTAAGAGTGAGTTAATATACGAAAATTACTCGTAATAAAAAACACGAGAAAATTTTATGAGTTAATATTTTGTAATGTTTAAAAATTTTAAAAAGAGAATTTTAAAAATTTCATACTTTTGAGGAATATTGGAATGTTTGGACTTCAGCTTGATACAGCCTATTTGTCTTGAGCTGCTTCCTCTCAAACTCGAAGTAAAGGGTAGTTCCCTTTCAAGGTAAAGGGTAAAGTAAGTAGGACGAAATTCTCACATATAAATAGCATTACGAAACGTTATCACATATCAGTTTTCGTGTGTCGGTAATTTCTAAAATACGGTGATATGTTGAATTTTTATATTTTTCTGTAAATCCGTAGCAGAAAAGTTTAAAAATTACACATTATTTGCCCAAATCGGTTGAAAATTTATGGCGTATTAGGCTGGGAACGAAATTGCTTAGGGAATTAATAAATAATATAAGATACGTATATAGGCCTATATATATATATATATATATATATATATATATATATATATATTATAATTTAAAATATTATATTTTAACACACCGTCAAAACGTTATCTAATGATCAGGATCGGCACTCATTTCAAGGTTACGAAATGAGTCATAGGTAATGGCCGCCCCAATAAAAATTCGGTAAAAGCTAAACGTTACAAAAAAAATGTAAATAATTGTACACAAGTTTTAAAACAAGCGTTAAATAAAATTAAATATTACAAAACTAAAATTAAGCTCTTTATTTAATCAAGTATATTTAACGAATTCCTGTTAAAAAATGAACAGCCAAGACACAAACTAAGAGCATGAAATGAGAATTTACAAGTTCCTTGACAATATACATCGGACAACTAACCTTTGTGCATTTGGCTCTCGTGTTTCCGACACTTCGCTCGTCTATTTTGAAACCAAACCTGTAAAAATAAAAAATTACAAACTTTTACTAAGTGATTTTGGTCAAGGTTTGTAAACAAGACAAACTTTTAAAATTCTCACAATTCTAACAAATGGCCAGCTCTAGTCTGTGAAGGATAGAGGCATTTCAGACTGTTTACCTCAATAAAAGTATTAATGAGGATTTTTAACTCAAGTTAAGAAAGGTTTGATAGTATTTAATGCTTCGTAAAAAGCATTTGAATGGTTGGGTATGGCAAAACGTTCACATGACTTCAGTTCAATGAGGATAAGGAATAATGCGTACTTGGTTTGATAATTCTTTATCTGAGAAGAAGCAATATACTTCACTGTTCATATCAATATTTCACGATCGATTTTCTTAGGATCGTAATGATTTCTACATATAATGTCTTTTTCATATAATGACAAGTTTCAAAGAAAAATTCCTCCCTTCTGTACAATTGAAATGTAGATTTTTCTATACGGAAAATAATAAAATTTAATTCAACGAATTTATTATTGATATGAAAGTAAATTAAGTTGACTAAGTAGTTCTTTTAGTTTTTTGCAAAGGGGTTTCCTTTTTGTATTTTCAACTAATTTACAGTTTCTTCAATACTTGCCCATTTTACCTAACTGGCGACAATTTTAAATAAAATATGTACATAATTAACTTTAAAAATTATATATGCATAACATTAAAAAAAATAATTCAATAGTTGGTAATGTGGTGTAAGAAAATGAGTGAAAGAGAGAGAGAGAGAGAGAGAGAGAGAGAGAGAGAGAGAGAGAGAGAGAGGGAGGGAGGGAGAGAGAGAGAGAAATTATACTTTTATAATGGCATTTAATTAGTTATTAAAATTGACCTAATGCCAGAGCACCACAATATGTTTGATTGTGGTATTTATTGTTGGCCTTTATTGAAGGTAGTACTTATTAACAACTTAACTTGATTTCATACATGAAATCTATAAAACTTAAACCAATTATAATATTCTCATTTGAGAAATAAGAAATTATATGTAATAATTATTACTACTAAATTGTAATAATTATTTCAGGCAGAAAAAGGATTGTTCAGTTTGATCTTATTTAATGAGTATTAATGTGATAATATGATTAATAATAATAAGAAGAAATAATCATAATAATATTATTATATTATAATAATATGATAACATGATTAATAGTAATACACAGTAAGATTTTTATAACTGATTTTCAAATATATTTCTTAAAATCTTAACTCTAACGCCATAAATGTAGTATTTAAATTAAAGTAAGAAATTATTTGTCAATTTTTCACATGCTGTCTGCCCCATTTTGGTTTATAATTTTTTCTGAAATCAGAATACATATTTTATAATCAAAAATAAAATATGACGTCGTACTCTGTAAATATTTACTTTTTATTCGCTTATTTCAAAAATAAAATATATTTCTATCAATTAAGTTAAGTTTCGGATATTTAACAAAACTGACAAGTTCCATTTTCGGTTTACCGTTTAGGCGCTAGAGACTAAATATAAAAGTCATGTTAAGTAAAACATTATACGTTAAAAATAAATTTATCGGAAGATTTGGTTATTCTTTTGTAACAAGAGAAACACAAGGAAATGGCTGAGTGAATTTTAAAGGCATATAAAGAAGAGCATGTCTTCAAGAAGAATTGAGTAGCCTAGTAGTTGTAGAGTTAAAAGGAACAATCGGTGAAGTGGTGGAGCGGAGTAAACAGGTGGGCGGGAAGGTTCAATTACAAGAGAGACCTTCTCTAATCTAATCAATCAGGATCCTTAAAGTAATCGCCCATCAGGCAAAGCCCTCCTCCCAGTAAAACAATTACTTAAATTAAACAGTTCCATTTACTGCTTGGCTGGGATTATCCGAGCTAAAAGGAACTGGCACGTAATTAGTACAGACGATTGTTACCTTTTAGGTTATTAACAAATTGAAACGCAATTAATTAATTATTTTTGCAACAAATAAGAGCACTGTGCACTGCTTCTTCCTTGGGTTGATTCATAATGAACTTATAACTTGTCGTTTGTGATTTTCTAAACAAAACCATTTTTCTACATGGAATAAATATTTCATTAGAAAAATGTAGCATGCAAACTACACAGTCCCGTAATTTAAGATATACAGTAAAAGCCATTAACAGTATAAAACTGATAATGGTATAAAAAATTTGCCATTAATAAAAAAGTACACGTGTGGGACTAGGGGAATTACCGACAGAAGCGAAGCTTTGTAAATGATATCTTTGCTGAATATATAATTAGTTTAAAGATATGTTTACAAATATCTTTGTTTAAATAAATAAATACTTGAAATAGCTTAGACATTATTTAGTGTAGCTGTAGTAAAATATCAGTTGTTTTATATTAATTCGTAACGATCAGCTGATTTCATTGAGCAGCTGATAGGCTGTAATAAGTTTCAGGTTATGTTGTTAAAAACTATCAATATTAACAACAATTACTATAAACGTTTATATTAATTTCAAACGTATTTTATACGCTTACAACTTGCACGTGTTCTTAAACTACGGAAAAATACCGAAACCAAATTAACACAACTTTTTCATGTACTGTTATCGAAAATGAGGAAGAAAAAGAAAGAGATAGAAATAGCGAGACGAAATTCGATTGCTCTTTAGTTCCACATTTCCGTTACATTCTTCCTTTCGGTATACTTTTTTTCTATTCAATTCCTTTCGCCAAAGCTAACATTTTTTATAAAAGCTTCGCTTCAATAAAGTACTGTACGATTTTTTAAAAAATGCTTTAACGATTTAGATTAAATTTAACCCTAAGCACCCAAACAGAACGTATTGATTATTATAAGTTCAAAAAACCACAGTACAAGAATTTGAAGATGAAAAACTATTTCAAAGAATTAATTTATCAAAACCGGCTTACCTCTAAAGTTGAAATCAGTTCTTTTTCTACATATTAAAACAATATTTTTATAATAATGTTTTGAAAATTAAATGTCACTATTACAAGAGTAAAGTTCTGAATAAATTAGCATTTTACATTTTCTTCGTGCAATTTATCGTTACTGAGAAACAGAAATTACTAAATACAGTATGGTTGTAATAGATTATGACAAGCGTTTCACAGTAAGTGGTTAGTGAAAGAGCTTATCGCATGTATGTTAATATATGACCAAAATTTGAGACAAATCAGATGAACGATTTTGATAAATAAGGCCGATTTTTTTGAGTTTTTCTTACGATAAATACATTACATACAAACTACATTCGATATAAAATTATTGAAATGAAAATGCCAAAGAGTTCCTACCTGTACTCGTGCTTCGCTCAACCCTAACCTCTGACTCAGTTCTTCCCTCATGAAAGCGTCAGGGTAGTGGGTTTCGTCGAACAACCTTTCCAGTTCGTTGAGTTGTTCTAGAGTAAAGTTTGTCCGACTGCGTCTTTGTTTGTTTGCCTGTGCCTTGGACTGTGGTGGGGGTGACAACTGTAACCTGCGAGGTTGATCGGGAAGACAACTTTCTGCGCGCAGTATTCTCTCAACACCTGATACAATCCACAAAACAAATATTACAATGCAAACTATTGAAATCAATATTTTACTTACTAGAAACGCCTACCTCTGGAAATAAGCTCATTGGAGACGAGTTAACCAGAAGAATATCTTCTTTGAACAGAGATTGAACTCTTCTGCAAGCAGTTAAAAGATGTAAAATTCCTCAAATGATCGACATCCATGTTCACGTAGCTACCTGACTTATACTCAGGGAATAGTAACATTCGGGTGTAGTGGAGTTGGGTATCCAATTAATCATGCACCTTATCCATACAGAAGACAGCCGCACGTGGATAACGGCGTTATGGAACAATGTATGACTAGGCTTTCCTATATTAGACGGCATGTAATTCAAACAGGTGTAGCTCATATCTATTGCTTACTGACTGCAGAGCAGGTAATGCAAGAACTAGTATCAGATCTCTGAAAAGGGCTGTCTGGAAATTTTTCTGAGTGTTTTTGGTAAGGTTCTTAAGAGTCACCTTTGTGTTAGCACGTTAAAGGTGAAACGTTTGTTGATAATTTTATATATAACATGCAGCACGCTTAAAATTATGTTGGAAGTCGTGTTTGAAGACTATTTGGTTAGTTTTCAGAAGAATTTCAATCAATGCTCTGACCATTCACGGAGATTCAGTGAGTTGATCAGTCTTGAATTGAAAATAAGATAATGAATAATTTGTATATATGAAAATGTTGTTTTGCACCAACGCATGTGTGTAATTTCTATGTACATCCAGTCTATTTTCTCCTTTAGAAATATGTTCTTTAGATGTTTTTCTTTAAGGATAAATTTAGTTCATCATATATAATTATTAAAACAATTGACAACTTGATATTGAGCTATTTGTCACACCTTTTACTACATGTTCGTTTGACCGCTTTTCCAACTTTGATTACTTGCAGTGAAATTTAAGTCTACAAAGATCAAACAAATTGTCGTACTTAATTTAATAAGTTTGCTTCTCTTTTTACAAAAAATATCTAATATTGAGTATTGTTAAAAACTAGCAGCACCTAGAAAAAACGACCTTAGTGTCACTTACTAGAAACCTAAAACTAGATAACGTCCAACAAAGTTTACAAGGTTCGAATTCAAATTCTCGGTTAAAGTTAACAATAAAGTTAAAAATCTACTAGTTCTGTAAACTCCTTTGGGCAAAAACTGGGAACTTCTCCTCTAGAGTATGCGTCATTGATATGGTGGACGAAAGCCACCCAAATAAACACAAAGAACAGTCTGTTCAAAGACTAGCTTGTTTAAGCATCTCATAAGCTTTCAGTAGCACTCCCATTGTAGTTACGGAAACACTACTGGATCTAGTTCCACTTGAACTTCGCATCACAGCTGATGCAAGTCTGACAACTTACAGAATTATAGGCTCTGTTGTGTAGAAAAGGAGCCTTTAGACTAAAGGACATTGCATGATCTTGATCAAGAAATCTATGATCATGTCTTAAATTTGGACAATTTGACTAGGATTATCTCATAGGTCCTCATGAAACACATAGCTAAGGAAATTAGGACTATGGACGAAAACAGTATTACAAACAAATGGATCTCTCACTGCCGAAGAAGTACGTGTGGGAAGCTATTGGAGTCATCAAAGGTGGAAAACTGCATCACTTTGGGGACGTTTGCAACATTATTTTAGACACAAATTTGGACTATACTGGAATGTGCACAACTGTGTCTAACTAAAGTGATTACAAATAAGCGAAGATCATAAGCTATGTTCTGTGACCATCCTCTAGATAATAATAGGGAACAACATCCATTTCTATAGATTGTTACTGTTCTTTTGGATGTTAGCACCCCGGATATCCTCCGCAGTCCACCAAACATCACCGTCCCTGGACACAGCTTCGACGATAGTGTCCACCATCAGCACCTTTGCGCAAACTCCCAACAGACATCTTTCTCTTCCAATTTATCTAACTCTGATGAAAACTAGAGTCGACGAGAATGGAACGCTTTCTTCAGACGTTTTCTAATTCTTCTGCATGAGATTAGAGAGAGTAGTACGGTAGCGTGGGATGACTAACTCCAAGAGCTGTTCACCTCAGCTGCCACCGCCGGAAATACAACGGTAAATCACATTGAAAGAATAAAGGAACTAGAGCTCACATGAAAGTACTTTTTCCAATGTTTATGAGGTGTTAGATAAGTAGGATATCTGAAAGTAGATGGCTGGATGATGTGACCTCATTAGAATTAGTATTCGAGTATGAAAAAAGGTATCCCGCAGTCAGAAGATAATGGGCTGCAATTATTAAGTGGTTGCACCGAAATATATTTAAGAGCTTATCCAAAAACCGACAAATATTATTTGGATTTCTTCGAAATATTTTTTCTATATCTCTTTTAATCGTTTCTTAATGACAAGTATTTTTTTTAAATTCATTTTTTTTTAATTAAAATAAATATGAATTTAATATATGCCAAGAATTTTGAAATTTTAAATTATAACAATAGCAAACGATTTTTTTTTGACTTGGAAAGTAAACGCATAATTTTTCAAGTTAAAACACGATGACCAATTTAACAGAAAAGTGCTAGTGTATAGTCTCAATAAATATGCTTACGAACTCTTGAAAAATGTTTCCAGAGCATTGTTTGTTGTACAGATTAGTCTTTTTTTGAGACTTCGCCTAAAACAAGGAATAGGTTTCCACGAAGATCGAGTATTGACTGACAAAGGTTAGCATGAAAGTTCGTCCGAAATTAGATTAGTCCTCGTCACCTCCCCTGACTTGAGTTAGTTGGGGTAAGGCGTGATTTATCCGCCCGCCACTCGGCTTGGCCATGGCTATCGCTCACCCCCGTCCTACACCACCAACCCTCCAACAACTATCTTCCGTAAAACAACTAATTATCAAACACAAACAGAAACCATCTTGTTGCAAAATAATCAGCTGATAAAGTCATTAATATGCAGTTCATGTTTTTTAAAGAAGAACAATAGAAATTAAAATAACTTTCATAGTATACCATGGATGTATTTGGATCAAGAAAGTAATTTATTTTATTACTGATGTAATAAACAGTCCTGTATGATTCAAGAAATAAATATTTTAAAAACTTATTTTTAAATTTATAAAACCAGTTGGATAATTAATAAACTTTCCTAGTTTCCAGTGATGAGAATTCAAGTTACACAGAATTCAGGAAAGATCTACAAAATAAAAAAAAATCTTCATTGTTGAAATCACTCTATTTTTTTGTAATCGTGTAGGATTATTGAAAAAAATGCAAACATACGCACTTTTTTCATACCAGTGAGGTAACGAAGCACTTACGTAATAATTATTTCAAAAATTGAAAAAAATTGTCTCATAATAATAATAATAATGTGTGACACAATTTTTTTTGTCAGGAAACATTTTTAGTATTGATTATGTTTAGATAATCTTCTTCTTGTGGTGCTTTATTTGTTCTGGATGTAAGTTGCCATCTTCCCAAACTAATTTATTCACAGCGTTACGGAACAGGTGGGGGTAGTTCATCCCAAACCATTTGTGAAAGTTCGCCAACAAGAAATTCTCTATCAAGTCTCCTTTCTTCCCGTTCACTTTTCCTTAAATGTTTCGCTGTATACGGTATTTTCGAACATCTCTCATTACATCACCCAAATATTTTAGCTTTCTATAATTTATAATTGGCTTAAGCTGGAGTTCACACCCCATTCTACAAACGACCTCTGCGTCGGTGATGCTGTCCATCCAAGCATCGAGACATACAAGCACGCGTCGAAATATCCATTTCCGATGCTTGAAATTGATTTTTCATGATCTGAGTAGCAACGTACGATTCTTATCTTCAGATATAAACTGATGTTCATACACAATAAAAGTGGTTTCATTTTGACGAAGATATTTTTTTATTAACAATATATTGCCTCTTATTTAGCTTTAGTTAATAAATAGGAAGAGGCTCTTTGAATTTTTCTATTTTGGATTCTACAATTTCAAATAGTTGTGATTTAATCCTCGTTAAAGGAAACATATGTGATACCTCGTATTTGATACAAACTAAAGTACGCCTAAAATCATCTCGAAAAGTGATTAATTATATTCTAAATGTAAAGAGACAAAATACCTAATAATTTAATGTTTATTTTTATTATTTTTTATATATATTTTTAAATATAATCATTTAAAATTATCTGTAGGCTAACGATATAATTAATTTTTTTTCTTTAAGATTGAGGAATTCAATTAGTGTTCTAAGACCAGGAAGATTCGATTAACAAATTAAGCTTTCAACAATAGATATTGTAAAATCAGTTAAGAGCAGCTTAATTAGGCGGAACGTGCATCGTTACACAATTCAGACAGTTTATTAAAATATTCAGGAAACGCTGAAAGCCGTTCCTCCGACCCGTCATCTAATAAATTTAACAACGAAATTTCGCAGCAAATCTCAGCTCGTTGAAGAAACCCTATTTTAATTCGGACACAATAATTGCGGCGTGAGAAGGGTAGTTTAGGAACCGTTGGGGTGAGTCGAGCGGGGGGGATGTTTTCAGAACGGAGTTTATGTATGCATGATACAGTAAAAAAAACTCAATCCAATTTGCTATTTCGACCACTCTAATGAGATTTTTTCCGTTCTCTCCTCCCCTGCCCCTTCTCATCTCCCTCCACCAGCTGAAATATAACTAGATTTTTATTCACCCGTTTGTTTTATGATTTGTGTTTATTTCTGTTGGTTTTTGCAAAGCACTCGGCGAGGGAAGAGAGATGAATATGCACGCGTAAAACAGCGTTGTTACTACTTTCAAATTTCAAAACACTGCAGATTATTTCCAGTCGCCTGCTCTCAACTTTTGTTATTACCCGTAGACAGCCTTCATTTTAAAGCTACTGATTTGTTATTTCTGTAACTTCTTTTACATTTTGTTCTCACTAACCTACAATTATTTAGTACATATATTACACATTAGGCTTGCAGGTATTACACAGACAAAAATTTAATTCACATTTTTTATGAAATATTTTCTTCAATTGTTTACTTTGTTATAAAAACCAGTGATTGTTTACTTGCGATTTTTTAAGTCTGATATACGTGTATATGAGTGAATGTCAAAAAGTTCCCGGAATCGGTCAACGAAAATTTATTGAAAGTAATATAATATTTTAACCTTATTTCGTTTCAAAATTCTCTCCTCCTGCATGGTGCACTTCTTCCATCGTTCATACAGTTGGAAACAATCTTGAAAACCATTTTTAGAAATTTCGTTTAGCCGCTTCGTCTTATTTTCTATCACCTCTTGCAAATCAGCAAAACGATGTCCCATCAATGACACATTCAGTCGTGGGAAAAGGTAAAAATTCGGTGGTAAAAAGCATGGTGTTTCCTTTAGAACCTTCAGAAGAAATGTCAGTTTGCTGAATGGAAATAAAAAATATCACCAAGAAAGGAAAAATTTTATTTGGACAGAAGCCGGGACAAAGTCACTTTGGAAGCTTTTTTTTATATTATTACCAGTGCTTGATTCACTATCAATATATTCCTCAAGGGAAAACAGTTAACAAAGAATTGTACTAGGAAATCTATGAGATGAAGTTAGATGAAAACGACGTGAAAAATCGGCAGTGACAGATTGGTTTTTGCTCCGTCACATTGGTTGCTGATGGTTAAACAATACCTTGCCAAGCACAATGTTAGCACTCCAGAAACCTTCCTAATCTCCCGACCTTGCACCATCGGATTTTTACCTGTTTCCACGACTGAAAGTAATATTTAAGGGACATCGTTTTGTTGATTCGCAAGACCTAATGGAAAATGCGACGAAGAGGCTAAACGAGATTTCTAAAAATGGTTTTCAGAATGTTATCAACAATTGTATGAACAATAGAAGAAACGTATAAATGCAGAAGGAGAATATTTTGAAAACAATTAGGTTAAAGTATTACACGTACTTTCAGTAAATTGTTATTGACCAATTCCGCGAATGTTTTGGCTCTACCTCGTACAGCTACAGACGAACATTGTAGTTTGCTATATCTCAGAATTATTATTTAATTATTGTTCAAAAAATTAGGTTTTGAACACCTTTTTGATAACAAAATATAATTATGGATTAACAAAACTTGAATTTTTAAAAGGCTTCAACGATATGAAACTTTTCCCCCTCCCTGTAGTTAGTTAAAATTATTATTATAAATGATTCAAACAAAACGTACGGATTCCAATAACAATTCAGTTCAGAAACTATCGAAAAAAAACAAAAAATTAGTGTAAAACGTAGACTATTTTAAAATTTATACTAAGATAGTAATTTTATTACTATACAGCATTACGTGTGACTTCATACACAACATATGACTTTGGTTTGGTCCGTTTTGGTTAATATTGACTCACTTGAAGCCCGGAAAAGCAAGATTAATCAGGCACACAATGTTATCTCTGGTAAAAAATAGGTTCCTCGTTTTTTTTTTTTTTTTTTTGCTAACAACAGAAGATAGAAAAGAAGTTTCAAAAACAAGAATAGTTAAAATTGGGTCAGAAACTTGAGGTAATTTACACAGATAGCGTTTATTAAGGTAAAAGATATAAATATACACTCAGACTTGTATAAATGTTTGTTCTAAAATGTACTGTAATAAAAACAAAGTCATATTATGTTAAAATACTATGAATTTTCAGACAATGCGCGTATAGTATACAACTATCATAACGATATTTTTACTTGTACAGTAGGCCTATTAGGCCTATAAAAAAGGAAGATTATAACATAGATGATGTCTTCAAATTATAAAGTTTATATCTTGTGGTAACTACTACGGCCTCATTTAGCGATCTTTAAAAATCACACAAATTATAATTTTTATTTATTTCGTTACATTCATTACATTTTTGCGCATTTTTCTTTCAAATTTGTTAAATATTTTATGAACATAATCGTTAACGTAATACATAAATCAAAATATTACCACAGAAATTAAATTTCTTTAAAGAAATAAAGAGTTCTGTAAAATATTGCTGTATTCTAATACACGAAAATCTACAGACGGATTTAAAGTATCGAACAAATCAAACGGAAAGATCGTCCGGAACATACAGAAAGGATTGATGGAGTACCTTAAAGGATGTCCAGTAGGTTTACTATAGGTGTATTGGGAAAAGGATTAGGCCTAGAGGTCGCTGGAGAAAAGTATTGAAGCGAAGGGGAATGGAAAACTTCTCTACTTAACGTTTCTTTTAACCTAAAGATTTCTCTTTTACTTTGTAACATTTGAAGAGGAACTATTAGAAACGTAGATAAATTGTGAAGAAAAAGAATGTTTTAATTTGGTTTGTTTTGTTATAAAATTTATTGAAACTTATCACACTTTCGATCTTTGCGTGTTGCTTGTCCCGCTTTCAGATATTTTGTGTATGTGAGAGAATAATATGTCTCCAGACACTGTAACAAATATTTACTATTCAATTTGCACACTGCTTTCTAGATCACATCACCAAAATCTTTTGAGAGCAAAAATGACTTTAAATATCAGAATAAGAGATGAAATTTCTGCAAAATTTTAGTTCTTTGCAAAAAAATGTATCCGCTTTCATAAAACTAATTAGTAAATTTGTTAAACTAAAAATCCTGAATTGGTAAAGAAGTTTCTAATAAAATTATTAATTGAGTATTAAATTATCATTAAATTTAAGGGAAAATGAGGTATTAAAATGAACTTAACACAAATTTAAAACCAAGAATTTT
Source organism: Callitettix versicolor (assembly GCA_022606455.1). Classification (NCBI taxonomy): domain Eukaryota; kingdom Metazoa; phylum Arthropoda; class Insecta; order Hemiptera; family Cercopidae; genus Callitettix; species Callitettix versicolor. The sequence continues at coordinate 43,964,511 of CM040191.1, forward strand.
AAAAAGGTAAACATTTTATAACAATTTGATGGATAAGAGAAGAGATATACTCGTTCGTAGATATTGACAGACAGACAGACAACAGGCGGAAACAGAACGAACAGCTAATAGATATACTGATATTAAAACCAGAAAATTTTCTCGAATAGTAAAACTAGGGGGAAAAATTTTCCCAGTTGTCAAAGCTTTTGTAAACCTATATATTTAAAATTTTGTGCATCCAAAATGTTCAGAATGTTTACTAAACTAAATTATTGTTAAAAAAACAAATACAATTTAAAATCAGCTCATTATGTTCTAGAAGTAGACAAACAAAAATTATTCTATCATTTCGTTAAAGCGCCTTAATTATAAACCATAATTTTAATGTAATCTCTATTTGTTAATACCCACAATGAACACAATACGCAAACTGAAAAACGTCGATACGATCAAAGTAAAATGTGTGAAAATGGATTTTGAATACATTACTTGTATGCTACTTGGATCGCGTGTCAATAAATAATCTACTTGACAATTTTGTTGACTCGGTTTCAACAATTTTGTTTTCTCGAAGAATACAAGTAACATGTTTAACTTTTCCAAGTTTACTTTGTACAAACGAACACGATAACCAAAGTCAAATAAATTTTTCCAAGTTTACTTTGTACAAACGAACACGGTAACCAAAGTCAAACAAATTTATCGAGCCAAGATATAAACCGGTAAAATAGTGACCCCTCACTTTCCTATTCGGACGTTAAACATTTTTTGTGAAATTAATTATTAACGAATTTTCATTGGGAAGTTAGAGCGGCCATCATGGTAAGACCCAGACCGGTACCTTGAAATAAACACCGATCCTCACCTACAGGTCACTTTTTGAGAGGTCGTTAAAATTTTTATACACAAGTGCACATTTTATACATACACTTGTGTGCGTTCACACGCTCACGTTAGCAGTTTTGGTTCGATTTGATTCAAACTTGGCCCAAAAATCGATTGTCGTAAAAGCTTGAACAAATTTGTTAACCAGCAAAAAAATGTTTCAAAATAGCGGCCATTTCAAACCTTTAAAAAAATCATAGCTTTTTTGTCTTGAGTTCATTACAAAATCGGATTTCACCATCGTAATCATCGTTAAAATTTGCATAAATTAGTATTCTTAATTTTAAAAATCCGTTGAAGTTAAGAAATTTCATTTAATGGCGGTCAGGGTTGGTTTTCGTATTTTTAATGTAATTTGATAGTTTAAAATCCAAATACATGTAGGATTTAATGCTGTTTAAGATGATTAAATCAGAACTTTAAATGGGTAAGATAAAGAAAAATACTTTTGCAAATTCTCTTCTATTAAGTCAGCGAGACAGCTGCGTGCCGCGATTATTATCATTTATTTTGTCGTCGTACAAGAAAAAAGACGCAAAGTATTCTATTAGTGGAAGAATAAAAATACAGAACATGTGTCGGGTTCGTGTTTTTTCAAAAATTTTAAATCTATTCAAATTTTAAAAAATCTTAGCAAAAACTGATTTTTTCTATAAGTAACAGGTACATTTTTTTAAGATTCCGAAATGCTAACATTTTGAAATGAAGAAGATATTACGTTGGATAACAAACTTATCCAAACTATTACAAACAAACACAAACTTGTCCCTTGTTTGAAACATATTTGACAAAAATTTCGAAAGATAAAATAGAGGACGTTATAAAAACTCCTTAACATATTTCTAAAAACTCCTTAACATAATTCTAAAAACTCCTTAACATATTTCTAAAAACTCCTTAACATATTTCTAAAAACTCCTTAACATATTTCTAAAAACTCCTTAACATATTTCTAAAAACTCCTTAACATATTTCTAAAAACTCCTTAACATATTTCTAAAAACTCCTTAACATATTTCTAAAAACTTCTTAACATATTTATAAAAATTCTGTGGCTCCTGGTTTTACGTCTCATAGTGGAGGTTCTGCTATATGTATTCATCTTCCAATGGTATGTGTTCCATGCGTTCCGTTGATTAGCTCTCATCTAAGTACTGGAAGGCACGTTCTCTGCATCTAGTTTGAAGAAACCTTGTGACAAACTCGCTGCTGAGGAACATGAATCTGAGGAGGAGGATTCTTTGTGACTTCTTCCTTTGGGTACTGATACGGAAAACAGTCATCTCTGCAGAAGCCGTAGTAGTACAGTTTGTGTTTCAACCCAGTGCTCCTCCAGTTGTCTACTTGACACAGCTTCTTGAGCACCATTTGGATAAGCTGCACAGTTTACAAATACCTTTCTATGTTTAAAGAGGCAAAAGTAGGAGTATTACCATCGGAATGCTTCCTTTTTGCTTGAGCAAAAGTAAAATTCTCCAAGGAACTTTCTCTCTTTTTTCACGAAGGGGATATAGTCATAGCCAAATTTTCTTCAGGTATTTATCCTACTAGGCCCTTGTAAGTTTTGGCTTTCTAGGCCTAAGAAGTTGTAAAAGTTTAGGTTTGACATCATTATTAGGGTACACTGATTCCCAACCGATTGGTCTTCTAAGTTGTCTAACTTTAGTAAACCTAGAGTTGATGAAGTTAGATTTTCACTGGAGTGCTAACAGAAGCTCTGTGGTCCCCGACAGAAACAAGCTTTTTGTGTTTCCCTTTTACTTCCCCTCAAACTAACTCCAGTGATCTTGACGAGCTCTTGTACAAGGTGTCGTCATTGAACTCCTGATCTGGTTTCTGATCAGGCGAGATTTGTAACAATCCCATTTTATGTAGATGATTCTGAATGTGGCCGTTTTCGGTGTTTATGGCGACGACCTGCCTCAGTGACTTCCTGTTAAACTGAAAAGTGTCCTTGTCTGTACAGGGTCTGGTCCCAAAAGAAGACGTTTCCCCAATCCTTGGCCAGGCAATTGCTTCCATCGCTTATGTACTCTTCCCTAGCCCATTTCCTCACTGTACCTCTCGCATTTGTGGGACGCGAGCTCTGGTCCTACAAGTCGATCAACAGCTCCGCTTTTGACCATCAGGTCTGCTCTCTCGTTTATTTCAATCCTGCAATGCCCAGGTACCCATCTCTGTTGCACCATATTAGCATTTGAGAGGACACAGAGGGAGCAGAGGGAATCCCACACCAACTTGGATGAGATTTCTTGGATGAGAGCCGTTATTGCCGCCTGGCTATCTGTGAATATTAAAATGTCCTTACTTGTAAGTCCTTCCTGTAATACTCGATGAGCACATGCCGAGATGACACTGATCTCAGCTTGGAATACTGTGCAAAACCTTCCTAGACTAGCATTAAATGCAGTCCGAATGATTTCGCAGTATCCTCCACATCCAGACTGTCTATCATGCAATGATCCGTCTGTGTACCAGATAAGCTGACCTGGATGTACCGTTTGCTTGCCGCCTTCCCAATCCTCTAATGAATGCAGACTAACTGTGAAAGGTCGAGTACAGACATACTGAGCACGCATGATATCGATACTTCTTCTTCTCTTCGTTTCACCCTCTTTGGGGTACGCTGAATTAATCATTTCTTGCGCGCTGTACTTTTCTTTGTTCCCAGTAGCTCTTCATTCTTTCCGATCTTCTTTTCCTCTCCTCTTCTGAAATGATAGCTTTAGGTTTTATTTTGGTTTTATCTTGGAATCTTATTCTTTCGTCTTTGATATCGATACTTCATTAATACTTAATCAAATTTTGATGACTAACAAATTTAAGCGCTGTATAATCTCAAATTACTTTGTACATGATCAAAGTAATGAGTCTAAATTCTAACAAAGTTAGACCAATTAAACTCTGGTCGTGGTAACCATGCTTTACAAACAAACTATTTAGTGATCAAGAAGAACTAAGTAGTAAAGCGTCCAGTAGCTTTAGGTCGGTATTTATGAAATCCTAAAATAAGGCTTCATCAAGGTTGGAATTAAAGGAAAAAGTGAAGGAGTTGAAAGGAGGAGAAGTGAGTGAACACAATTAATTAATGAAGTAAAGTGTAGAAAAATTGTTGGGAGTTGAAGAGCGGAGCGGAGGGGCGTTAGATGCCCGGAGGGAGGCATTAAGCAGCGCCTGTATTTAATGTGCGTACCTTAATGTAATTTAAGCGAGTCGGGAAACGAGTATAACGCCTTCGGATTAATCTAATTCCATTAGCTTAATGAAGATACAGAATATATAAACTCTAAGTCCTGCGAGATGCATGACCCAACTATTATTTAACCCTCTTAAGGCATATCATCAAATTTACAAATTGAATTTGCTCGTGTTAATGGTTCGTTCTTTCCTAAGCCAATCAAACTCTGGTTTTTACGTGGTTTAGTCTTCACGTCATAAAATTAAAAGCCTATAATTATTATTCAGAAGTATAATTCAATAATATATTTTTACACAAAATTTGCAAGCTAATTAAGATCGGTCAGTGTCTCCTTTCACTGGGGTAATAAATTTAAAATAATTAAAAGCACTGTGATGATTAAATCTGAGGAAACCCTTACACATACACGCGAGATGAAGGCAATCTGTTAAAACGTTTCAAACCTATTGTAATTGCGGCAAGCAGCTGATTGACGGGTTGAAAACGCTGAATAACGTCACGTACACTTTTTTTTGTTATTTTAAGGCGAAAAGCACATTGAGGCTATTATCGCCTCCCTAAATGTAAGTGTGGGAGACTCGGGTACCGCGAGGGACGTCTATATCCTATCAATAGTCTGCACCCCCCTGCGGAGATCACGTAAACTTTTAGCGGTAACTAAACTTGGTACAAAAAATTATTTTTAATACTTAGACAAGTTCGTTACTCAGCAACATCCATCCACTTTTTTCAAAATTTTAGACTTTCAAAATCTATAAAAGAAATACTTTATGTTTACCTTAAAATTTGTTTTAGATCAAAAACAAGTCTCAGAAGACATTCATTTTATCCAATAACATTTATTATTTCATAACGCAAAACCGGTGAATAGAATTTATTAAAACGCTCACAATACAATAATTTGGTGTCTGATTATGTTAAATATATGCTAGACATAAAGACAATTTGATAACATTGTGATGACAGAAGCAAAATAGGCTATTGGGTTATCATATGTTATGTATTTTTTTTTTAATTTTTTTTTTTTTTGAAGGACAAATTTTGTCAGGACTTAAGTCTAACCTTTACCGTGGTCTGCCAACTGATTGACAGTATGACTACCTTGTGTTGTTTAAAGGCAAATCCCGTTAGGACACGTCGAAGACTTTGACAGTCGGACTCGTTTCATGTTTCTTTATACAAAGACTCACTTTTCTTCCCACTCTCTCCTTACCCTCTAGGCTCTGCTGGAGAGCTAGAGCAAATATTGAGGGTTATATTTAGAGCAAATATATAGATCAATATATAGAGCAAATATTGAGGGTAATATTTAGAGCAAATATTGAGGGTTATATTTAGAGCAAATATATTGAGCAATACATAGAGCAAATATATAGAGCAATATATAGAGCAAATATTGAGGATAATATTTAGAGCAAATATATAGAGCAATTCATAGAGCAAATATTGAGGGTAATATTTGCTAGCGCTGTGTTCCAAATGGCGAAGGTCTGGGTCCCGAAACCCCTGGGCAAGACGAAAATCCTGGGTAAAGAGCACCTCAAGACACCATGGTACCTCACTGTAATAACACTGTGGTCTGAGGGTTCACACAGACATTATAGGCATGTACTACGAAATAACGGTGTTTAGAAGATGCAAGAAGGGAAACAAATTTCCTCTTACGCAGACCGCAATCTATGATTGTGAAGCTATTACCAGCATGAGGTAAAGAATTGTTTACTTTCAGGATCATGAAGACCTCCAACAGAATAAGTTAGCGGAAGTCATGTAGGGCATCACTCTGCTGAAATAAAATGAAGAAACTTAATTGCGCAATAGATCTGTTGATCGCGAAGTTATCAAACCTGTTAATCTCTTGCAACAATCTAAGAGGCACTGTACTAAGCTACCTCATGTAGGCCCTACCCCTTGCATCTCTTGTAAGAGGCCTCGTGTACTTCATTCAAACACGTTTTTTCTGGTAATTCAATATTTTTATTGTTGGTTTTTTTAAGTCTATTTTCAGATGTCTGAATAAAGTAAAACTTTCTTCCTTTGTTGTTAGGCCTTCTATATTTCCAAATATTTCTTGGAGTTGCTTGATAAATCACATTTATTATGTTTTATTTATTATATAACTTAATTTTTAATACCTTTCGTCATTATCATTCACTTTTAACATTTCATTACTATTTAACAAATATTTGTTAAACAGAATTGCTTGTGCTCGAAATCAAAGAAATATTCAATAATATTATTAAGGTAATCCTTTTCGCCTGTTAAATATTAGCGTGCACGGATATATAACATATTTAATTCAACCAACTTTGTTAAAACAAAACGTAGACCAAACATGTGCTTCTTGTATCGCTAAATGACCTTCAAACTAAAATATGTATTTCACTATTCAGTACTACTGACTGAATTATGCTGACGGCTTTGCTGTATCGTATGTCTGATCGCACTGCTTCTTCTGAAAATTGTATTTAATGCTAGATTAATCGGTGATTGAACTGGAAACAGACCTTTAGTTTTGCGATTATTTTTGCGACCTTTAAAATTACGACCAATTTGTGAACACGATTACGTTGAGCACCTTCTTATTACGCAAACTTTGTGAGAGATTTCTTGATTTTTTTTTTTAACGTCCGACTATTGTGCACACTTGGGCTAATGCAGACGATGGTATGATTTATAGCGTATGAAAATGCCAAGCCCTCGCCGGGAATCAAACCCGGGTCCTCGGGGTGAAAGCCCAGTACGCTATCCAACTAGGCCACCGAGGCGGCTCAAGAGAGATTTCTTGAATGATAATTTTAATAATTAGATTAAAAAGGAAAGTATCACTTAATCTGAAAAGAACATTCATCGGTTTTACAAACGCTTGAGATCCAATGTATTTTCACACGACTGCCAAAAAAGGAGTGTTATGTTTTCAGTACCTGGGTAAGTATGTATGTATGTGTGTGTGTATGTATGTTTGTTCCATCATAACGTCTTAACGGCTTATCCGTTTTTGATCTACTTTAGCTCGTTGGATTCCTCACTTCACCAGAAGTGTCATTGGCTACATAACTTTCACCCAAATCACCCCCAACGAGGTAAAATTAGTGTGAATAGATAGGATGAACTTGTAACTAATTTTATATAGGATAAATAAGTTGCTAGGATGAAATCATAAACTCTTAAATAACTAATGTACAAGGGTAAAACATAATTACTAGAGACTATACAATAGTAATCACTTAGATTCAACCACGTAAAACAATAGAAAAACACTCACTTCGGAACCAATGGGCCTAGATTTATCACTCAAGTTTCAGCTGATTCAGGGCGTTGAGCTGGGAAAAATGATAATCTGAACACAAAAATCGGCCGAGCCAAATCGGTGTTATGAAAATCGAAAGGAATGGAAGACAATCTAGCAATAGGCTTTGTCCAAAGGTCAGGCTCGGGGATGACAACGGCTTTTTAAATTAAAGTAAATAGCGAACAACGTTCAATCGTTGGCGCGGCAAAAATTAAATAATTCGAAAATTAAAAATCACAAATAATTGATTTAAATTGAAATAAAAAATTTTTAAACCTATACATGCTAACTACAGTCGGCGTATGCTGTACATGTGAACAGGACCATAAGAGGCAACACAGTGTCAGGACTACGCCGTGCCTACTTTATGGTTTTGTTCTTTTTTAAAATCGCAAGAAATGGTAAAATGGCTAAAAAGGGTATTTTTTGTAGTTTAGTCACAAAAAATGACTAAATAAAAATAAATACTTTAAAAAAATAAAAAACACGACTACTAAAACACAAAATACACAAAAATTATATATTTCATAGTTAAAAGAAATGAAAATATAAAATACAATTGATTTAAAAAGATGAAAACAAGGTATTAGAATAAATGCTGAAGAATATTTTCCGAGTATTTAGTTAATAAATTATGAATTTACATGTTCATACAATAAATGCAGTCCGGGGCCGTTTAGAACAAATATATTCAGATGCAGCCCCCGACTGTGACACCACCAGGAGTGTCATAGGCTACATACTTTTCATCGAAACTACCCCAAAGGGATGAAATAGGATAAACTTATGAGTAATTTCAGATAGGATAAATACGTTGCTAGGATGAAATTATAGGTAAAAATAATTACTAGTGACTATACAGTAGGAATCACTCAGATTCAACTTCGGAAAGTAATAGAAAAAACTTCGGAACCAATAGGCCTAGAGTTACCATTCAAGTTTCAGCTGATTCAGGGCGTTGAGCTGGAGAAAATGACACCCTGAATACAAAAATTGGCCAAACCAAATCGGTTTTATGAAAATCAGAAGAAACTATAGGTAAGTCAGCGATAAATTTTGTTCAAAGGTCAGGTTTGGGAACGACTGCAGATCTTAAAATAAAGTAAATAGTGAACAATGTTCAATGGTCGACGCGACAAAAATTAAATAATTCGAAAATTAAAAATCACCAATAACTGATTTAAATTGAAATACAAATTTGTCAATCCCATACATGCTATGGCCCAGTCGTATGCCGCACATGGGGACAGGTCATTAAGAAGGAACACAGATCAGCGCCATGACTTCGCAGTGCTTTCTTTGCTGTTCTTTTTTAAAATGGAAAAAATGGCTAAAAAGTCTTCATTTTAAGTGGCTTAGTAACTAAAAATGAATAAATAAAAATAATTACTTTAAAAAATAAAAAAACACACTGCTAAAACACAAAATACAAAAAAAATTATAGGTTACACAAAATTTAAATATTTCATTATTAAACAAAATGAAAATCTGAAATGTTTAAAAATATGAAAACACGGTATTAGAATAAATGCTGAAGAATATTTTCCAAGAATTTATTTAATAAATAAATTCACATGTTAAGTTCATACAGTAAATGCAGTTGGGGGCTGTTTAGTGCAAATATATCGAGTTGCAGTCACAGACTGCATTTATTGTATGAACGTAACATGTAAATTCATAATTTATTAACTAAATAACAAATACGCGCATGAATTTCTAATGATCTTTAGCTTTGCCTACGGGCCCTAAAAAACCAAAAAAGAACCAATACCGCCGTTGAGGTTTACGTTGGTTTTCCCAATTTACTTTCAAACCGAGTGTAATTGTTGCAATAAACCAAATACAAACTTTTTATTTCAAATTTATTATAGGTCTACCGATTAGAGTTGCGTATTTATTGAACATATTTATTTAATTCAAATAGGCCTACAATTTTCGGAAATTAGGTCGAATTTTCAAGTTCTTTGCTATTGCTTCAGAATCGATTTTTCCGTTTTAAGGACGTTAAACACCAAAAAAAAATCCGTTTTAAGTATCGTATATTTATTTAATCCAATCCTGTATCAACAATTTATACTTACAAAGATCAATGCCTTTCATTTAAAATCGTAGATCTGTGATTTTACACTATCCGGAACACAGATATAATCAGCAAAATAAACACAGAGACAATGCCAGTAATTGTATTATCTGCCTTCAATTTGTGAAACGTTTTGCATGTGTAACAAGAGTCAAACATTGACAGCTCTGTAGTGTTTGGTTTCAGCGCATGATGAATGGTAATTAAGGTGGTTAAAGCTTTGAATATTACAAGGTTTTAATCAACAATGAGATCTGATTTAATGGGCACTGTATCGGACATGTGATTGATACGTTTAATCTATTCAGTGGATGTTAAAGTAGAAAGAAATGTGCGGTAGTTAAGTGAAAGTACATCCGTTGGTAGAATTATATTGCATGACAATAAATAATGCACAAACTTTCCCGTGTGTTGCTTATTTCCAAAACTTCCTTTTCTTAAGATATAGGACAAATCGGAAGATTTGCGTAATTTCACAAAATCGCTTCATCACATTTTTTTAAAAATTTTTGGTCATTTAACAAGATGCATAACTTAAATTATGTAGTAATTTTTTTTTAATGAATTTTGTTGAGTAAATCGAAAACTCCGATGGTGGTCAAAGTTTGTTAAACCAACAATTTATTCCCAAATCGTAAATTTATTTTGTTTATATTTGCTGTAGTGTCTGAGATATGAAAATACTGTAATATATTATTATAAACCAAGAAGCGTTCGGAGCTCAGTCGGTAAGGTAGCGGACAGTTCGGTAGAGGTTCTTATTAGTATAAACTAGCATAAAATAAAGATGTTAAATCTAGAAAAAGTCACATTAACAAAATTTGAGCGAATTAATTAATTTTTCTATTTTTTATTGATAGTACCCGAAAATTGTTGAGGAGAAATTATTTTTTGTTTTGTTTTTAAGGACTAAAATTTAGCAAAACTTGATCAAAATCTTTTTTGACGATTTTATAAAATACAATTTTTCTACGATATTTCTTAAGGGGTGTTTTTGACCATAAACGGTCTAAAAAATGAAACTTTCTGAAAAATTTTAAAATTGTTTTGAGATATGTTTGCCTAATTACACTCAACATTATTGAATTCATCAAAATCGATTAATTGGTTTATTCTCCAGCGATATAGGTTATACAAGTATAAGCAATGGTACCCTAAAAAACAAATAGACGGACAGGTGTTCAATAAACTTCATTTATTTGTACTCTTAGAACCTTTAAAAAGATACTATATATCACTTTTTTTCACTTCAATAATTTCTATACATAATTACGAACTCCATATATGATCACAATTTCTCTAACCGGATTTAAAAAATTATTCAGATTTCACGGTTTTTTGTCGATAGTTCTCAAAAATGTACTGGAGAATTTTTTTGTTTGTATAACTAAATTTGAGCAAACAAAATTATGAAACCTTTTTCGATTTCGTATAGTGAATCAAACACAACAGACAACACTCAAATTAATTACAAATATTTGCAACAGGCAATGAAATTATAAACCAACACATGGAGTAAGTCAATGATCAAGTTAAAATGATGAAATTTGTAAGATAATAGGTGACAAAATGTACACGATGTGACAAGTCTTAATAACCTATACCTTCCTCTTTCATTTCTTTTTTTGCCGGCGAAAAACCGATGTGGTTATCATTGCCGATACTCAAAATAAAAATATATAAGAACGAATAAAATAAAACAAAAATTTAAGTTTAATAAGAAAACAAACAACAAACTATAATAGCAAAAACAAATAAAACAAAACATAGTAACAGTTATAGATATATGACTAAAACTATTTAACAATAATATATCTAAAAACAAAATACACTCAAATTATTGTAGGGCTGTAAATTGGCCCTACAACAATAATCAGGCAAATAAAATAAATATAAACGTACCTAAAACTAACAAATTAAAAACAACTTAAAATTTAAATTAATAAAACAGCAAATATAAACAAATGTTTCAGGGCTGTAAAGGGGCCCTACCACAAACAATAACAAAATTATAAATTAAATTTTATTTAAAAAATTCAGACGATGAAGGAAGTCTAGGATCCGGTCAACGGCCGAGGCACTCTCCCAACATCGTCTCGTCTGCAAACAATTGCTCAGACCTCATATAACACGAAAATTTTGAAAACCATCGCAATTCTCTTTCAAAAAACAAAAAATGGATATTTTTGATCACATAAAAAAACATTTCAAATGATTGTTACGAATTTTTCGCTATTGTAATCTATAAAGGCCGGTTCGAGATATACGAAACAAAATTTTTAACACGATAGTTTCATGATATATCCTAACTCTTCATACAACTTCAAGTTAGATATGCTATAAACTATAAAACTAGTGGTTTAGTTTTCGGTCTGCCTGACTGCATGTCATAAAAACTGTTACTAAAAACTATTTTACAGAATTAAACAAAATTTGGTCAAATTGTTGCAACTATTGTTTTCAATTAATTAATTGAATTAAGGTTGGTTAAGCTTAATTATTGTAACCCAACTCGTTTCGAAATAACGGGATTTGGAACCGTTCAAATTGAAATTGATTACTTTTAAAACTAGCAATGTTACGTAAAATTGCAGGAACAATTTCTCAGTAAATTTAAAGTCATAGACACAGTTTTCCTTTTTTTTTATTGGTTGCAAAATTAACGAGGTTATAAATTTCTCGTTCGCCTTGAATGATCATGTTCATGTTCTCTTCAGAGTAAGAGTTGCACTGACGGAACTACTTACAATGCAATAAGTTCTTGTTGTGGCTGTTTTAGGTTATTTTGTCTTTTATTCATATTTTTTACATCCACGGATTAAATTTATTCATTTCCATTATTGTTAAATTAGCCTAATCTGAAAAGGACAAGAGCATGGCCATGATCTGACACCAAAGAAATTTTCGAAACCTCGTCTATTTATCGAAAAATTTTAAAAATTAAAGCTACGTTTTTCCAAATATTTTTAACATTTTTTTTCAGAAGTATTTCAATTTCATAAAGTCCAATAACCGCCATTTTTTTAAATAAGTTGGATTACAACAATAGCCTATAAATTAAATATTAACTAAACCTCAACAATTTTTTTCAAACCTGGTTCAATTCTGAAAAGCCATTTTTTCTAACACTTAATAGAAGCAGATGACACAGGACAATCAGACGAACAACGACAAGGTACACTCTTAGTTTGGTTTTAAAGGTTTTTTGTTTACTCTTATCCAAGGAACAATATCCAGAAGTTTGTAAAAAAATTTGTTAAACACTGGATGTTAATTGTGTCCTTAAAGGTTACATCTGACCTAATGTGTTTTATCACTATCCTTATAACCACTTTTTATAAAATTAGCAAGCCTATTTTCCTATTTTTCTTTTCTTATGACAACTACCCTTATATTTAAAGACACATAGTTTAATAACTGTTATTTGAATTACGTAAGTTTATCTATCCTCTTTTTTATTTTACAAAGTAAAATATAAAAACATTTGGTAGGTTATCCGACCAAAAATTCTTTCATTTAAATAAAAAAAGTAGGCCTACACTTGTGGAACTCGGGAACTTACCGAAGAATCAAAGCTTTTGTTAAAGATATCTTTGCTGAATACATAACTAGTTTGAAAATTTTTACAAATTTCTTGTTTTGTTTAAATAAATAATTACGTGAAACTAGTTAGATATTATTTGCTGTAGTTGTAGTAATAGATCAGTTGTTTTATTTGTAACGATCAGCTGATTTCATTGAACAGCTGATAGGCGTCAGGTTATGTTTAATTTAATATTGATTTTAAAAATTATCAATATTAAAATCAATTATTATAAACGTTTATATTAATTCCGAATATATTATAAACCGTGCACGTGTTCTTCAACTAAGGTAAAATACCGAAACCACAGCAACAAAACCTTTTCATACAATACGCGTGTACTGTTATCAAAAATGAGGAAGAAAAAGAAAGATAGAAATAGAGAGACGAAATTCGATTGCTCGTTCGTTCCACATTTCCGTTACATTCTTCCGCTCGGCAGACGTTTTTCCAGTCACTCCTCTCGCCATAGCTACATTAATAGCTTCACATCAAAAGTAAATAAACTGTATTTTTTCAATGCTTTAAAAACGTGTCCAAAATTTGAAACAATGTTTTCTAACTCGTTTCAAGTGTTTTAATATGTTTTTTTACGTAACGTAACCATTATCTAAAATTCCAGTCGACATATGAACATAAGTTCTCAAAATGTTCTTTTCAATATGGCATTTGTTAAATAGTGTTTCCAAATTGTACCGCATTAGAGAGAATTGGCGGTCAAGAGAAATGAACAGGTCAGAAGTCAGTAAATAATGCAGTGGCTTAACTTAAAGTGAACTGGATCGGTTTCAACTCTGCCGGGAACTCAAAATGTATTTTTAAATTGTATAAAATAAAAGAACTTGTATTTTTTTCTATTAAACTACTAAATCATAAAGGAATTTGTGTACAAGAAAAACGTATTCAACAATATCTAAAAACTGATCTTACAACTATTTTTCAATCTTTTTTTTTATTGACGGGTATTTGCAGAAAACTTTTGACTGAAATAAAGCAACGTTGTGAAGCTTATCGAAGGACATTGTAAGTAAATGTAAGTGTTTTGACTTTTCGTACCATTATTGACTTCCTTGCCTAACCTTGAAGGGAAGTCAGTTTGGGGAAATTATAGTCGTAAAACTGACTTTCTTTCCAAGAAAGAACTCTTAGCTCAAAACTAGATGTTTTTTTAAAACTTCCAAACATTTTTAACAATATTTATATTTGCTTTCTCTTTATAGAGCTATAAAGTACCTTATAAGAAGAGTTTGGTAAAAGGCAAGAAAATTAGTTGTTATTTGGATGTGTGTATGTAAAATTCCGGTTTTCTAAAAATGAAACTAATATGATCGATTTTGATAAAAGTTATAGCCATAGGTCTGGTTTTTCTATGTCTCAGGAATTTTATCATGCTTAAAACAGTATTTGTTGAAGCGCTGTTTTACAAAAAAAATTGAAAATCTAAATTTTCTAAAAATGATTCTGATAAATTTTGCTCAGAAAAGTACTCAAAAAAGTACTGATTGCTAAAAAAATGTCGTTCTTGAGCTAGCGAAAAAAGTAAAAAATCGGCGTTTCTAAAAATTTGTTTATCAAATTTCAATTAGTTATCAATATTTATAACTGAAATTTTGAAATATAAAAAAAATTGGTTCAAGAGTAAACTAAAAAAATTCAAAAATAAACCCTGACCATCGTCGTTGTATTTGGGATTTTCCTGATTTACCTTTAAATTGAATTGGGTTACAAATGGACGGAATGATGCCAAACAAAAAAGTCTTATTTGACAATTTTTAAGTCCCTAAGCTTCGCTACCTTTCTGATACTGAGAAAGCTATGCTAATCCTTACCTTCTTACCTTTAAATCCAAACTGTTTTGAAAGTAAAAATAGCCTATGTGTACAGTTTAGTTAATATATGGTGATAAACAGTTTTGTCTTTCTATACGAAGTCGGGCCTATACAGAAAGTTTTGTGATCGTGAAAAAATAGATTTTGAATTGTCTGCCGTTTTCATGTCCCCTGATTCACTGTTTTGGTTTTTACAGAGACATCTGCTATTTTAAGCAGATCTGTCTCTCTGTCTACCTGCGTGCGTGCGTGCGTGTGCGTGCGCGTGTGTGTGTGTGTGTGTGTGTGTGTGCGTGCGAGCGCGCACATCACTGAATGCTAAACTACTTGACCGACTTCTATAAAATTTGATACGTATATCTGGTTTGTCCATATTTAAGGAACATTTTGGTAAAAAAGAGATTTTTGTTTTTGGTCTAAAAATTGTTAAAAATATAGGCTAACTTTCTCAAAATCAGCTTAATGATTTTGTTAAAATTATGCTCAAATGTAGAAACAAATGTGCAATAAAATTAAATAAAAACGAATAGTTGATAATTCACCCAAAATGTTCAATTCATGAGTATATGAAATTTTTCAAAATCGGTTTATTAGTTTTTGCCTAACATTTACCAATTCATGAATAGGACCTGAATTGGAAAAACTATAAAAATAAAACTGACCTTAGGTTTTCTATCTGCTCACGAACCATAAATTGTTTTTTTTATTTCAAATTGTTACACTGACTTGCGTTGTGATTAATCCTAATAATATTTGAGTAAAATCTGATGGACCGATTTTGAGAAAATAAGTCTATTTTCAGCTGTAGGGGATGTATCTGTAGGTTCTCAACCAGATTTTTGTGAAAATTACGAAAAGTGAAAAGGTTTATTTTGTTTGTTTTTACTATTTATTTAGGTTTAGGTTCAAGAAATGAAATCAGTTGAAAATGAAATCAGTTAGTATTCTAGGCTTTCAATATAAGTTTAGTGGCATAAATTTATCACTTTCTGATCGTACTTTTAATTGCGAGTCTTAAACAGCCTGACATATCTATTCTTAAATGTATCTAGATAAATCTATAATGTCAAACAGATCTATATTTGAAACAAAACAGAATAGGTTTCCCCCTAATTATTTTACTAGTCGTCTTCAAACAAAATAAGATTTTAACCTTTTTACAACCAAAATGTAAATAGTTATAAACACTGCACAAACGTTTGCACATTCTAGTTCACTGTTCAAAAGAGGTTTGAAAACAAACAAACAAAAACCGTGAAAACTGTCAGGTTATTTTCGATTTACTGCTGAACCGTAAATTAATTTCATTTCAAATTTGTTTTAATGATTTTAATTATAAATCTCCTATAAACAACCAAAATTTGAGTAAAAATAGACAGTTTTTTCACTTTTTTATTAACGACTTCCAAACAGCATTTTGTTTAAGCTGATAAGAACCCGTACGTTTAGGCCTATAAGTTTCGAATGGGTTTGTTCAAATATGCGAACAAAATTTGAACAAAATCGTCAAAGCCAGTTTTTAAAAAGAATCAACGACTTTTATTAATAATAAGATAACTGCTAACAAAAAAGAGGGTTGAACACAGATATGTTTTTAAATTAAAAATTAATGATTTTAAGATATAAATATGCCTAGGCCTAGATATAAATAAACGAGTCAAAATATAACTCAGTCAAATCGTTTAGCCTACTTTCCAGCCACGTGCTTAAACGAACACAAATGAAGAGATATCTAAACAACTTAGGGGCCTAAGTCTTTAAAAACCTCAAAAAAAGTCAAACCAAATGTACACCGTTTGTTGTCTAAGAATCGCTCACAACTTGTATAATTGTTTGATTTTGTTGTTTTGTTATGTTATTCATTGTAATGTCGAATGGCGACGGCACAGAGTCCTGAAAGCGCCATAAAGTAGAATAAGTCATGTGACGGATATTAGGTAAATAGATTAGATAAGTCCAATTATATCTCAAGATTGTTCTGTATATGAAGAATATTTTCTATTTATAAAGTATCATTGATGTAAAACATGATTACCTTCTTGAATGTCGCCATTTTGCAGTGTTTTCGGTGACGAAGACTGCGGAATAGGCGGTGTGGCTGGTTCAGACCTCGAATCTTCCGGGTCGACTAAAGGCGACACAGAGCCTCTGGACGACGGCGGACCGCTGCCGGACCACGACTCTGCTCCGCGTGGCTCGGTCCCTTCCTCAAACGATTTCGACACAAATTTAGTTAGTTGCTCCATAATAATCTGGTTGCTTTGCAATAACAAACTTCACAAATGTCGGCTAGGTATAGCATCGGGTCAGAGTTCGTAAAGTTTCAAATGAAAAGAAATATTTTTTAATGATTCGAAGAAGTTAACGATAACCGAATGTTAAAAACTTGTTACATTATTTGTAAGTCACTGGAAAAATCTGTAATATCACGGAGTAAACTTCAAATTACGTACGGAAGGTTATTTAGAGCATCAATGACACCGGCCACTAAAATCTTCAGTATAACTTCTAAAACACTTTCATATACAATATGATATGGTACGGACAATAAATAGACGTAGAACACTAAAATGTCACAGCTGACTACACTCTGCATACATGTCCTGTAATCACCCCTGTTCGAACACACATTTGTCACGTTGTTCTGAGGAAAAATCAGATCTCGCAGCTTCCCATCTCCATAGTAACGAGGGTAGTTGCGCGGGCACAAGGGTTGCACCGCCACTACGCCCCGCCTACCATCCCTTCTCATTGGTCGCGTCACTCCATTACAATTAGGCTGTATTTACACCGTGCTCAGTTTTCCCCTTTACAATCATCGCCATCTATTTTTCTGTTTGTAAAGATTCCCACTCCCTTCGCAGTCATTGCATAATCAAATGATTGGATCGTGTATATCTATCCATCACAACTCCGAATTGATCCTGTATTAATCGGTTTGTTGTCATCTGCGCTACAGCCTGGCTAACAAATTAATCTAAATAATTACTAGCTGCCCCGCTCCTGTGCGATTGGTAGCTTACAGAAATTGTCCCTTCAATGTATCCCTGGTTAATTAAAAATCCCATACCTTTCATTTTTTTACATATTGATAACAAAAATCGATTAATTTATTTTAAAAAATCGTTTCATGTTCATTCAATTCAAAGAAAATTATAATGGAAATTATTCTTTATTAATTCCCAACTAAAGTACTGACTTAATTAATACTACCGACTAATTGGTGATCAATTATCTGTCCTTTCCTCAAACGATTTCAACACAAATTTAGTTGCTTTGCAATGACAAACTTCACAAATGTCGGCCGATTGTAAGGAAGGGATCGACTGATTTAAATAAGTACGTAATTTAATAACTATATTGGATGTCTATATCTGATACTGGTAAAACTTCTCCTTTGATCTGTTAGTATTATTTATTACACTAATATTAATATTAAATAAGCCCTTTTATAACTGGCGTGTGGTGACACAAAGCAGTTGGTAATAAAAAAGGTGGATGTCATATTGTATTTAATTTTTTTTTATCTAGAACTCTTGAAAGACTCTCTCTTAAGATCTCTCTTCCAATTCTTTTTTAGGTTCCATTTTTATTTACACTGCACTCTTTTCCAACTTTCCTCGTGCCTTCAACATCAGTTATCTTTTGTCTTCCATAACTTTTTCTTTCTTCCATTTTCTCTTTGTAAAAACTTCTATATAGGCCCTAACCACGTAGGCCTACTGGTAGACTTAATTTACACAAAGCACTATAGTTTATCTTCTTCTACAGCTATCTTTAATTTCTTTGTTAGTTCATATTCTCCACTGTTTTCTCTCTTAAGCCTTACTTAAGACATGGTTTTATTTTTTCCTAATATTTTTTTTATTTGTTTATATGGTAGTCATTTTCGTCAACAACTGACTGTCTAGGCTTTCTTCCCGCAGGGGGATGCAGACTAGCTGCAGCTATTGAGAGGATTTAGACATCCCTCGCGGTACCCGAGTCTAACACACACTTACACTTACAACACTATACTTACGACTTTAACATTTACACTCATACTTACATTTAGGGAGGCGATAATAGCCTCAATGTGCTTTTCGCCTTAAAATTTAAAAAAATCTAAGCTCCCTATCACAACTAGTAACACGTCAACATATATTGATCTTAAATTTCGATATAGAAAGGTTTACTTCAATATCGAAGCTTAATATTAGTGAAATAAACAATGTCCCCAGCCTTGATTTTACTGTTAATTTCTACTGTAATCCTGTCGTTGCAGTTCATAAGTCCTAAGTCATAAACACCTTACATTCTCAAAGGTTTGTCCACAACCAGTCTAATGACTGGCTACACCTTCATCACATTGCCCGTGCGGTGTCATAGGACTACTAGATGCATTGAGTAGTGCGTCTACTTGCGTCACGTCAAAATTACTTACCGGCAGTTGTCCGTGGCCATAGATCACCTACAGATTTTTTTATTTTTTAAATACAAAAATTAGTTTAATTAAAAAACGGTTTTGGTAGAACATTAGTAGGCCTAAATGCGGTACCCAGAAAAATCCGAAATACTGTTTCAAATTGTCGGCCATTTATTAAAACTGTAAAAATTTTCAACTTTTTTTTAATTGATCCACCATCATAACCACAGTTAAAATCTGAATAAATTAGCATTTTACATTTTAAATTCCATAATTCAGGATACATTTTAAATACAATTTGAATTATAAATACCCTAATTTTTACCGATTTCATCCAAATTCATCACAAAAATTAATTTTACTAATAGGACAAATTCGTTTTCAGCCACATTTAGGCCTATTCAGAATGGTGGAATTTCAAATCTTTAAAAATCCACAACTTGTTATCTTTCACTTCTTAAAAATCTTATTTCACCTTTGTAATCAATTGAAATTTGTATAAATTGTATTCCTTTTTTAGTAAACCTGACGGTGGTCATAATTTGTTTTCGTATTTTCAATAATTTGATAATTTTGATAATTTGATAAATTGATAATTTGATAAATTGATAATTTGATAATTTTCATAATTTTGGTAATTCATTAATTTTCGTAATTTGAAAATTTACAGATTTTAATGCTGGTTTTGATAGTAATATTCAGAAAAATGTAAAATAAAGAATTATTTTTGGAAATTCGGTCCCATCACATCTGCGAGATAGTCCCTTGATGAGGCGTTTTCCTTATTTGTCTATTACGTTACAGTACTCTTTGTAGCTATACTTACGTATAAAGCACTAATATGCATACAAGTGATATGCTAAAGTAAGTTTTAAAATAACAGTGGACGAATACAGCAACGCTAGACTTATTTTCCCAATATGGGTAGAAAAATCGAGAAAATTTAAAACGGAACTTACCCAAATATATTACGATTGCAAGTGTTTTAACTAATATTTTACCCCGCAGGGGTGCAGACTAGCTGCACCTATTGAGAGGATTCAGACATTCCTTGCGGTACCCGAGTCTAACACACACTTACACTTGCAACACTACACTTACGACTTTTAAAATTTTACACTGACACTTACATAATAGCCTCAATGTGCTTTTCGCCTTAAAATAACAAACAAAAAAATCTAATATTTTATTGGTTCAAAAATACTTATTAAATTTTTATCGAGATATATTCTCTTAACGTTTACAGTTAAAGTATTATTTCAAACTGTCAATCACGCTTTTTCATCTAATCTACATGTGCATTTTGAATAAATGATTTCGAATTGAATTCTGAAATCAATTTGTAAATGTTGAAAATAGTTGAAGTTGTAGTTAATTAATACTTACTACTCATAAAAAAACACAAATACACAAATAAATATGTATGGATGCATGTGTTTACAATATCGATGACCACAATTCCAAGGACAACAGAAATACAAGGATGAATGAAAATATCTTTTTTTTAAAAACACTTCAATATTGTCTACTTCTGAATATACGAGTTCCGCTGTAAGATGTCTATAGGCCTAAGGACATCTTTACATAATTCCGAAAGTGCCTGTACGATTCCTATAAAACAGAAGACCTATAAACAAGGTCTACTTGAGTGCCCTATATTTTGGGTTCGGACAGGCAGTAAATTGAAAGGATGAATCATAAGGACGTAGCCTACAGGGGTAGAGTGGGGGATGGCCCTTAGCCAAGGGTCAGCGTGGCAAATGAAGATCTACTGCCCTTATATTACTCAGCGTCCAGCGCACTTTCCTGGCACGTCTTTCATAAAAAATCAAGTTAAGAGAGGGGACTAACAGCATAATCTCGAACAATATATTTCTTGTCCGTTTTATTCAAACCCTTTTTCTTGCAATAAAATGGGTAAAAATGTTGTGAACTGTACGCCTGCATAAACAGAAGCGTTAAGTATGCAATAACCCACTATGCAATGTTTGTGAGAACTGTTTTGATGGTGCTGCATTAACTGTACACTAGCAGTTCAGAGGACAGTAGACCTCGCATTTATATTCTTCATTAATTGCCTGACTACTACACCACGACAGCTCTCTGACGCACTCGCAACATTTTCAGCCAATTTAATCGGTAACCGTAATATTTTCGAAAAGTGGACCAACTTTATTCTCTTTCTCATGAAGCGATCAAAATTATTAGCCTATAGGTAATGTCGTTCGGTCAGTATTAGGCCTACAGGAAATAGCCACCAACTATAGGCCTATTTTTTTTTTTTTTTTTTTTTTTTTTTAACGTCCGACTATTGTACACACTTGGGCTAATGTAGACGATGGGATGATTTATAGCGTATGAAAATGCCAAGCCCTCGCCGGGAATCGAACCCGGGTCCTCGGGGTGAAAACCTAGTACGTTATTGTAAAATCAGAGCCGCCATCTTGAAACGGAGTGAATGAAAAAAAACCTTTCGTTCGGGTTTTAAGCGAGGTTTTTAAAACGGTTTAAGAGTGTTACCAACCGTAATAAATTTCAAAACAATTTGTCAATGCGTTTGACCAAAATTGCGTAACATATAAATCTAATTTCAAACGGTCGGGTTGAAACAGAAATCTCCCTTCGTTCAGTCAATATTTTATTTTAAAAAATTATTGTTTCGACGATGTTCTAACATAAAAAATATCAAAACTGCTTAGGCCTATTACGAAAGTTACCTAAAGGTATTTAGAGTGATTTTATATTAGGTTTCTACCCCATCATGTAAGGTAATTCCATTGGAAAAATAAGCTATTGGAGCGGCCTTCATGGTAACACCCAGATTCGGGACTTAAAATTAGCACCGATCTTTGTGAAGGTTCGATAAAATTTATATATATATATATATATATATATAGGCTAAATAATAGTAAGATAAACAGAGTCAAGCACTTGAAATATCTGGGAGAATTTCTTGAACTCACAGGTGGCGAGAAGGCTGCGCAAAGGGTTCGGCTACTGAGAATGAAGAGGACTCGTGGTATAACGCGTGATATTTACACTAAGAAATGTATGTCGACGCAAACAAAAATCAGACACTACAACACCGGAGGTATTATACGCAAGCGAGACGCTAGCACTCCACACAAAAGCTACCATGGAAGATATTTTGAAGGAAGAACGCAAAATCTTGAGGAAGATCCTCGGCCCAAGATTAACAGAGGACGGATACAGGTTGCACTCCCGGAAGTCCACAGAGAAGATATCGAACCTGGCATCAGATATCAGAAGGAGGCTTCAATTCTATGGACACATCAGTAGACTCCCAAGACTCCCAACAACGAGAGTATATATAAACAATATAATCCTTATATATATATAAATATATATATATATATATATATATATGTATATATATATATATATATATATATATATATATATATATATATATATATATATATTATATATATATATATATATATATATATATATATATATATATATATATATATATATATATATATATATATATATATATATATATATATATATATATATATATATATATATATATATATATATATATATATATATATATATATATATATATATATATATATATATATATATATATATATAGCCTATATATATTATTATCTGCGCATAGACCCTGTTGGATTACGCAAAGCACTCCGACTCATGTCTTGTTCCTTCTAATCCTCCACACCTCCCTCATCCTGTCCCCATGTATCCTCTTCCGCTCCTCCGTCCATTTTACCCCTGCTCTCTTTGGGATTTCATTCTCTGGGACCTTCCAACCGAGCATCTTTCTCCTGTATGCGTGCCTATCTTCAACATCTGTTGAGTCTATTCCTGCGTCATGTAGGTCTATTCTGACTTGTGCGATCCACAACGTATATATATATATATATATATATATATATATATATATATATATATATATATATATATATATATATATATATATGTGTGTGTGTGTGTGTGTGTGTGTGCGCGCGCGCGCGCGCATTTCAGTACATTTTAGTTACCTAATACTATTTCATATTGGGTGATTTAAGTTATGAACTACCATGTATTGAGTGAAGTATAACTATACTTCGTACAGAAGAGAGTAAAATTAATATTTATCATCTTTTGTGTTAAGCCTTAAAATTTAAGATTTTTAAAACGACAATAAAATAATATTCACTTTTTGACCGAAATTAAAAAAAAAATTTGTAGCCAAAAATTGTTTTTTGTATGGCGCTTAATTTACAAATCAGCTAGCCAAGTAAAGGCGCTACAGTAATAAATATGATAGGTCTATAGATTAGTTTACAGTAATTACAAGTAGGCCTACACCTAAAGGCCCTTATAATATTCTAATTTCAACATTTTCTTGCCGGATTCATTTACCAATATGTTTGTGCAGAATAACAAGATTATTCAATAGTTAATATTCAGGAACGTTCCACGCGGAGTTGTATGAAGCCTAAATACATAAAATTACAATTCCAGGAATTACAAAACGGAATATTTGTTTGCCCGGTGCTAATGAAATCAGAGCTGCAGAAAAGACTCATCGGAGAGGGCTGTACTTTATTGCCTGAAATTACTCTTTATTTCACTCCCTTCCGTTTATTTATGGCATGACGACTGTAAAAACGTCGCCTATGGAAATTTTTGAAATCCACTTTCGTCTCCGTACCCCGCAGAATAAAAGTTAAATGAGGTGAAAGATTATTCGGCAGAGCAATTAAAAGATGGCTGCTGGAAATTAGTCGTCCTAATTAGATGAGCCGGTTAGTTACGCGCGGTCCGCAAGACGAGATGAGGGGTGTTTTTTTGTGTGTTTGTCTCTCGCGATGGGGAGGAAGCCACCCTTTCCCCTCTTATACTGTTTAACGCTTCTGTTCAGATGCCTTTTTGTTTGTTTTAATGTTTTATGATTCTGTTTGCTGGAGGGTTGGAAAGGTTTTATTTTTTATCGCGTCCTATTGAGACACAATAACAAATCGCAGACAATTTAATTTGCGGTGACTGGTGGGAGGACGGTCAGACTTATTGGAAGAGCAATCATTCGTGCAGCATTTACATTTCATAATATAATCTTGGCACACAGCTGTCTAATAAAGTTGGAAAACTAAAAATGCTAATGTATGTAGATTATAACGCTGATTACAATAGCGAATTCGGATTGAACAAAATAGTGTAAGATACATAATTAATGTTTTTTTTATTAAGATTATTATTTAACTAGCTGTTACCCGTTGCGGCTTTGCCTGCAATTATAATGTAGGCAATAAAATTTATAGTCGATTTTCAAAATCAGAATAGGTCATTTCATTTTAATATATTTCTATTTACAATATTATACGATTTATGGTTTTCGGCCAAGAAATATACATTTTTGCTACTCGATACTCTAAAACAGAGTCTTGTCATATTTTAATAAAATAAAGTATTATTAAAAAGTCACTATTATACAATTAAACTGGAATAATATCTCAGGTACCTAAACCGTGTTCATACCAAATTTAATCTCAATTGGTCCAGTAGTTAAAGTGTGATTGAATAACAAACAAATAAACAAAAACAAACTTTCAGAAATATAATATGATTACCTGTTACCCGTCACGGCTTTGCCCGCAATCGTAATATACATTAAAGATCACGCATCACCGTGTTAGGACCAACAACCGTGTCAGTTAGGTTATGGTGAATTTCTTTTTTAAAATAAAGGTTTTTTTAACGCACCACCGTGTTACTTAAGTTATGGAGTACTCTTTAAAAAAAACTAAAGCTTTTTTCCTGCATCAACGTATTAGGCCCAACAACCGTTTCAGTTAGGTTTTGGAGTATTCTTTTTTTAAAAATAAATAAAGGTTTTTTTAATGCATCACCGCGTTAGGCCTAACAACCATGTTAGTTAACTTATAGAGTATTTTTTAAAAAAATATAAAGATTTTTCACGCATCACCATGTTAGGCCTAACAACCGTGTCAGTTAAGATTGGAGTACTCTTTAAAAAAATAACGGTTTTTTCACACATCGCCATGATAGGCCCAACAACCATGTCAGTTAGGATATGTGGTATTCTTTAAAAAAATACAAAGGTTTTTTTACGCACCACCGTGTCAGTTAGGATATGTAGCCTAGTATTCTTTAAAAAAATATAAAGGTTTTTTCACGCATCACCGTGTTAGGCTTAACAACCGTGTTAGTTAGCTTATGGAGTATTCTTTAAAAAAAATATAAATTATTTTTGACGCATCACCATGTTAGATCTAACAACAGTGTCAGTTAAGTTTTCAGTACTCTTTAAAAAAAATAAAGGTTTTTTCACACATTACCGTGATAGGCCCAACAACCGTGTTCAGTTAGGATATGTAGTATTCTTTAAAAAAATATAAAGGTTTTTCATGCATCACCGTGTTAGGCCTAACAACCGTGTCAGTTAGGTTATGTAGTATTCTTTAAAAAAATAAAGGTTTTTTCACACATCACCGTGATAGGCCCAACATCCGTGTCAGTTATGTTATTTAGTATTCTTTAAAACAATATACAGGTTTTTCACGCATCACCGTGTTAGGCCTAACAACCATGTCAGTTAGGATATGTAGTATTCTTTAAAAAAATAAAGGTTTTTTTCACACATCACCATGATAGGCCCAAAATCCGTGTCAGTTATGTTATGTAGTATTCTTTAAAACAATATACAGGTTTTTTCACGCATTACCGTGTTGGGCCTAACAACCGTATCAGTTGGGATACGTAGTAGTCTTTAAAAAAATATAAAGGTTTTTTCACGCATCACTGTGTTAGGCCTAACAACCGTGTCAGTTAGGATATGAAGTAGCCTATTCTTTAAAAAATATAAAGGTTTTTTTACGTATCACCGTGATAGGCCCAACAACCGTGTCAGGATATATAGTAGGCTATTTTTTAAAAAAATATAAAGGTTTTTTCACGCATCACCTTGTTAGGCCTAACAACCATGTCAGTTTGGTAATGCAGTATTCTTTTAAAAAACGGGTTTCTTATCACCCAAAACCCGTGTTAGACGTATTTTTATTGTTTTACCGATTTACAACACGTTACTGATTTTCACCGGGTAGCAATTTTGAGGTTATTTTGGCCACTTTTATTTTCGATTTTTATCGTACTTCTCGTGCTTTCATATTTTGGATTCTTGCTTTTGGACACATAATAAAGCATTTTAGTAACAAAAATATCGAAAAATCCACGATATGCTACACTGCATATTTACTATTTTTTCATAAAATGTAATTACACAAATATATATATAGCCTACTACCTCACAATTGGCACTCTGCGTAGGGATTTTTTTAAATTTAATATTGAAAATTCAACACAAAGTAACAAATTAAAGTCAGTTTTGAAAAAAATTCAAATAAAATATTGAAAATGTTACATTAAAAGCAATAATTTTGCAATAAATAAAACACAGATTAAGATTCTTAAAATAGGATTGAATCTGTGTTCATCTCAGGTACCTAAATCTCAGGTCCAGTAAATAACTACAGTTAAAACATGCTACAAAACTAAAAACTAATAATTATTTTGGGCTGGGTAAGTAGTATAATGACGTTTTGTAAAACGGGAATAGGCCTATGTGTATCTCAGATACTTAAACCATATAGTACCAAATTTCATCTTAATTGGTCCAGTGGTTAAAGCGTGATTGAATAACAAACAAACACACAAACTTTCAGAAATATAATATGAATTAGATAGATTAGATTTTTATTATTTTTTAAGATATGAGGGCTTCCATTTTAAAAGGATAAAATGCATGTTTCTGGTTAACGAACTTGTTCGTTATTACTGAACGACTTATTATTATTATTATTAATTTCTGTGCCAAAGTCAAATCATACCTACCATTCAACATATAAGTATAACAATACCTGACATTAAACAATATATAAGTATAAGAATTCTTTTGGAATTACGAAGGGTTCGACAGAATTATTTTCAATTATGCCCAATTCTTACTTATGGTTTACAGATTTTATCAAAGGTGTTCGAAGTGGTTGCTATTCTCTTCTTGGATAAACATTGGTCTACGGTCTATATATTATGCGGTTTTTTTCGGTATTAACGGAAAGGGTAAAGCTACTGCAGTAACTATTTCTCGAACCCACAATCCTAAGGTACACACTTCAGAGATGTCAGCACATCGACTACATTTTCTTAACTTATTACAAACTACCTCATTAATATTCTGAATAATTGCTTCTTTCAGTTCTTCGACAGTTGCTGAATTTGTACCTTACACTCGATCCTTTAGAACAGTGGTTCTAAGTTTTCTTCCGACTGCAAAGAATAGGAAATTGAACATATCTCCAAGAAATATGTTCTATAATTCACAAAAACTGCTTCTCTGCCAATTGTAAAGTTACACACAAAACCGATATTTTCGAAATAAAGTGAGCAGGGCAACAGGTTTACTTCTGTAATAGCAAAGTGGCCAAGCCGTGTCGCACCTCTGTTGCCTTTGATATGGCCGTCGTAATCGTGGGGAACCTGGTGAAGGTGAAGGTGTGTGTGTGTGTGTGTGTGTGTGTGTGTGTGTGTGTTTTGCGATGCCAAAAAAGGTGGAAAAATCTTTTATAGAGTACCTGGGGTAGGGTACCGCATTACCCCAGAGTGTGGACTCAAATTAAGTTCAAACTCAAGTTAAGATATATTGTTACCCACTAAAAAAACCACCAAAAGAATTCCTCTTCTGTAAGCCCCCACGGAACCGCCGCCAGGCATTACTTCGTGGGAAAGTGGACTGGCTGACCGCCTACTCTTCTACAACGTTGGCTCTCCTTTCTCGATTCTCAGCCCTCAACCTCTTCATGACTACTGCAGCGAATCCCGTAATTGCCCTCCAGTTGGGCTCTGAAGCCATCATTGTCGCAACCAGACTTTCCAGTGTAATGCTGTCTCGCAGGTATGTTTGCAGCTTCATCCTTTCCTCGTCGAATTTCCGACACAGGAAAAACACATGCTCCGCATCTTCCTTCACTGCTGGAAGACAGAGGGGAAAAGCCGAGTCTGTTTCCAGCCTGAAACGGAACAAGTAAGCTCGGAAGCAACCATGCCAGTGAGAATCTGTGTGAGATAGAAATCCACCTCCCCATGATCGCTGTTGCACTAATCCTGGGTGTTACCTATGAGTTGGTAAGTCCATCGACCATTTGTTGATTCGTCCCACTGTCGCTGCCATGTCTCCAGGGTCCGATTTCGCTCCTCTGTAATTGCCATTGTATGACTATACCGTGGCTCAGCACTTCGCTTGTGCCAGTAGAGCCTCGCTCTTTCATCAGCCATCAGCTCCATTGGGGGTTCACCCGCCACTACGCATGCAGCGTCGTAGGAAACTGTTCGGTAACCATTCACGACACGCAGCAGCGCACTGCGGTGCACCGCACTAACCTTGCTCGCATAACTGGCGACCGTCATAGCCTAGCTCCAAATCGGAGCTCCGTAAAGGAGCACTGAGCTTACTACCCCAGCCAGAAGTCGGCAGCGTGTGTGTGTGTGTGTGTGGTACAGTGGGATCGCTAAGCCCATCAGCTGCCTCCGCCGGAAAGCTTCAAACTTACTAACAAGCTTTTTAGCGCACTGTGTCTTAAAGCAGTTATAAATATGAAACTCTCTTAACACGAGTAATAAACTCCGACAACACTGTATCAAAGCGGTGCGTGTTTATGACATGATGGAATAAAAAAAATATATTTTTACTTTTTATACCTATAGAATGGTTCTCCATCTACTAAATGCCTGTGTTTGGAATACTGTATTACGATAAGAAAACTTTTTCTACGACAAAAAATACATAACAATGAAAATAACAGCTGTTTTGATAAATTCCAGTTAGCCTATTTGTGCATAGAATACAGTTCTTCCGGAGTTTGTTAGTTTGTACAACGAAATCAAAGCCATTTAGAGTTTTATTTAATTTGAATACCTGAAGCACTATCGTTGTTGTAATACCGGTTTGGTCATTGATCTGGCCTGACGTGCCAATGTTTATGCGGTTTTCTTAGCCTATTTCTTACGGGCATATTACACTATCAAAGATATTTGTCATATAATATCTGATGAATCTTTGACCATATATCTTGTTCAAACATTTGTCAAAGTTGTATTAAAGAATACCTATTACATTCGTCAAATTTCTTTGATCAGCTGGATTACTAAGTATATTTTGGGATTATGTTTACTCAAGTGCAATAGTTGTAATGATCGAATAATATTAGCTTATTATACTGCCGCTTACAGCTAATAAATAAAAAGAGGAAACTGGAAAACCGGGGATCCGGTCACGTATGCAAAGTAAAAAGATACTATTAAATGCCACTATTATTAAAAAATCGCATTTGGTAGATCGTGATTCCAATAGACGATGTTTTAAGAATGAGTGTATTTTAAATCTCGGATTTTTAAGCATTAACTTAGTGTAGATATCCACACTCTTTTTTATTATTGTAGAATTACTGCTTCAAAAGTCTACAATTTCGCCATCGTTTTAAATTGCACACAACGAAAGGAACGGAAGGAATAATATGACACAAACAGTAAATGACAGAATTTTGAGGTTATAGCCTACCTACGTACTTTGAAAATCTTTGTTAAAGATTATAACATGTCAAAGATTCATCAAAATTTGATAAAAGGTTTAGTTCATCCAAGAAGCTTCAAATTTATTTCATCAAAGATCTTTGATCAAAGAAATTTTACGTTTCTATAATAGTGTAATATGCCCCTTAGTGATATGCGCGCGCACGCACACACACACACACACACACACACACACACACACACACACACACAAATATGCACGCGCAAGATTTAAAGACCCCTAAAAACATGACCTACTTATGTACACATTTTAGCTCATTTCTCAATGGAAATTAGTTACTAACACAGTTTAGGCTACGAAATAATTAAGAAATTACGTCACACAAAGACCTAATAACGTTGGTTTATTAAAGTCACCATTCTTCTAAGTTACAAATGAACTTAACAACAAAGGAGATCTGTGTACAGAAAGCATTTAGCTGAATACGTAAGTTGGGCTAATTGGGTGCAGATGTACTTTAAGACAGGTCACTTCACTTGGGCGGGACTGCTCATTAGGTAAGACGCTGCTAAATGAATTTCATCGCAGTTAAAATTGAAACGGATCCAAGATAGTAGCTTTGTTATTTATTACTTCCTTCGTCTCCGTTACAAAGTGAAGGATTTATATTTGCAATTAATTAAAACTAAGTGAACCTTTAAGGCGCAGCGCAGGTAACGGAGAAGGTTAGTGGAAATAATCCAGTGAAAAACATGCGTCTGGCAGTTACCGCTCCCACCTCCAGCTACTTAATTAACTGTAAGGCTTTACTCTTAAGTTATTGTATTGATTAAGGCAATACTGCATCAAATACTCGCGCATAGCTAACTCATTCAATTAAACATTGCAATACGTGAAACTCTAACTTCACAGAAAAATGTATCCACGTAATTTCTAGTATATTTTGTTGCTCAGAGAAATCCATACCAAAATATTCAAAAAAAAGTTTACTACACGTACTTTTGAAAACCAGAATTTACCTTAATCATCGTTAAAAGCGTTAGAGAATATAATAAAGGAATAACATTACTAAGGGCAGCCAAAACATTGTATGAAAATATAACAGCGTAAGTAAAAATAGGAAATAAAATGTCTAAAGGTTTCAAAGTCATCGAAGGACTTAAAGAAGGATGTTCCTATTCCCAACATTGTTTAAAATCTGCCTGGAATAAGCACTGCACAAATGGAAACGCAAGTGTGAGCAAATGGCTATATTATCAAACGACATCCTTATATACCTCTGTTTTGCAGATAACCAAATAGCGCAGGATTATGAAGATCTGAAATAAATGATAGAAAATTAAAAAAGGAATAGGATATTGGGAACTTGAGGTGAACCTAAACAAAACGGAGTACATTCGCATTGTAGGGCAGAACAGGTATCTTCTATTGGAACACCATACACAAATCAAAGATATTTGGACAATTACGATTGATGAATTCTTGGACACAGCGATAAAAGAACGAACAGTGTCATTTTAGAACAACAGCTATCGAAAATAAGTAAACATAGAATATGCAGTACAATTATAAAAAGTATAATCTCATATGGAAGCGAAGTATGGCCACTGAAAAAAAAAAAAACAGAAAAATGTCGAAGCTACAGAAATGGACTATTGGCGAAGAGCCGCAGGTTAAGGTGGATACACAAAATTAAGAATCCGTGAGATCATGGATGCGAAGCACACCATTGTTGATGACGTTCCACGCTTTGGCCATGTCCAAAGGATGGACGAAAATCGACTTCCCAAACAGGAAACAACATGGTTGCAGAAAAACAGGAACACCGAGACTTGGAGAGAAGGAATTGAGAGAGAGGGGATTGGATCAACATTTGTGGAACGACAGAGAAAAATGGAAACTAGGAATCGGAAGACGCCGGAGAACGTTTTAAGCCGAAAAGAAGAATCATAGTTAAATTCTGCATAACTGGAATATAAAAAACCCAACTGACGACGGTTAAAAACAGATTTTTAAATATTCAATCCAAATTTTAATGCTCATTAATGAAATGTTACACACAGTACAATCTAATTAAAAAAAAATTAAATTAATAAAAAAGTTAATTATTGTAACATAGCCACCGGATCACATATTTAAGTAATTAGGATTAGCCTATGACCTATTCTTCCCGTCAGTGGTCTATCCACTAACCTCGTAAAGGCTACAGCGGTTTCGAAACTCTATCGTTCCATCTTCAGGCCGTGATACAAAATGTTAATTCCTCTGTCGAGGTCGTTTATTCATTTACGTCGTTACGTTACTGAGTCCGGAATGTAACGAAGTACGAGTCGCGCGTGTCGCTTGGCCAAGCCGAATTTCATCGTAAATATTTTAATCGTGTAATTGTGCTCAGTGTTTGTGATGTATGTTTTTAATGTTTTGCTTGACTTTGTGACGACCTCGACAGAGGAATTAACGGCCTGAAGATGAAACGATAAAGTTTCGAAACCGCAGTAGCCTTTACGAGGTGAGTGGTTAGACCACTGACGGAAAGCATAGGTCATAATCCTAAAAAAGTAAATTTCTTACAGATTTTGAATGGCGACCATTTTGAAACGGACAAAGGATATTGTTGGTTAATGTACTAGTACAAAAGCGATTTTTGGAATGAGATAAGAAATATTGAAGAGGAAAGTATTGTTTGGCATTTGGTTTTTGTGTTTCTTTGTTCCGCAGTTTAGGCCAAACGCATTGACCGATTGTTTTCACATTTGATTAGAAGGTAGTACCTTGTATAAAACCAAAATGACATATTTGTAAGATTTTTCCCCATTTATTTCTGTTTCAAGATGGTGGCTTCTGACTTAACGATGAGCAGTGTACGTAGTTTTGGCCAAACGCATTGACCGATTATTTTGAAATTTGTTGTGAAGGTACCATGTATAAAGTTCGAAAGATAAATTACCTTGTATAAGACTTTTTCCCGCTCAGTTTCATTTCAAGAAAACGAACTTTGATTTACAATAATGAGTGTACGCAGTTTCAGCCAAATACATAAACCGATCATTTTAAAATTTTGTACGAAGATATCTCTTTATAAAGCTAAAATGACATATTTATAACATGTTTTCCTATTCACTTCCGTTTCAAGACGCGGCCTATGATTTTACAATGACGGGTGTACGCAATTTTAATCAAACGCTTCAGCCGATTGTTTTAAAATTTGGTACGAAGGTACCTTGTAAACTTACTTACCTCAAAAACTATTCGTTTTTTGAAAAACGTATGTGTAAAATTTTTTTCTATTCACTTCAGTTTCAAATTGGCGGTCTCCGACTCAAAGACGAGAGTGTAGTTGATGGCTAATTCCTGTAATACTGGCTGAACGGCAAAATATCATCATTTTGACCTCTTCGTGGAGAAAGACCATACAATTTTCAATAAAGTTAGTCCAGTAACATTTTTTCGTAAATACAGGTTAAATTGGCGGAAAAAGTTACGAGCGCTATCGTGGAGCGCTCTGTATATTAATTACGAATATACTGCGAAGTCTGCTGTTCTTTGAACTAGCCTACTAGTCACTTATACTTTCAAGAAATGTCTTTAGTAGGATCCATAGACACTGGTATAAAAATTAATTCGATTAGTCTATAGATTATAAAATAAATTTTGTGAAAACATTGCAAAACATTCTCACACTTAATTATTTCCTTCGTCCGCATTAGCCCAAGTGTGCACAATAGTCGGGCGTTAAACACAAAAAAAATTAATTATTTCCTCGAAAAAACCAGGTTCCAAAGCTAACGGAAATTTTTATTACTTTTTTCCAACCATCAATTTTCTTAATTTAAAATTCTCTACACTAAAATTATCCTCACAAATAAACAAAACTTCAAAATCTGATTGTTGTAAACATTTTAAGAAATTAGGACGGATTTTTCATTTTTTTTTTAACTTTGCAACTAAATTTTTTGGGCGCTTTTTTATATTTATAAACTACATTTCAGCAAAATTTTACAAAAATCGTTGAGATGATTTTATGATATCCTTGCTTTTGATCAAACAAGTGTTTAAAAAACTTGTTTTTGTAAGAAAATAAAGTGGAATTCTTTTTATATTCTTCTTCTTTTCTGCTAGGATTATTGTCACTATGTTCAGTATAATGATCTGCCTAGCAGTATAACTTTCGTTGACGCGTTTCTGCCTATAAAAACTATATCTATACTGGTCACCAATATTATCAAATAATATTGGTGATCAGTATAGATATAGTTTTTGAAGATGGAGGTTCTTCGAAACGCGTCAACGAAAGTAGAATTGAAGAAGCTAGGGAAGGCAGATCATATAAAGTGGACGTAAAATAATGGGCAATTCACACAAAATGTTCACTGTTTGTACGCTTCTCCTGTTTATGCCATAAGAACAAGAACAGTTGAGGTAAAACTTTAAAAAACAGCTTGATTTCAGTAATTTTTAAATATGATTTTAATAACAATTTTCGCATAAAATAACCCTTTCATAACATGTTATAATTATATGCTTTACTAGCCTATTCATTTATAAATGGCAACGGAAACAAGCAGTGAAAAAGTATTGTTCAACGATCGCGCAACATATGTCTTATGTACGGCGTTACTTTCGATTATATCTCGTAGGTTATAAAACGAAATGAAAACACCTGAATAACTGCTTACACAATTTACCAAAGGGCAAATTAAGTGCAGTGGAGTGAGCTTTCTAAAAATAGCCCAATATCTGCAGTTAGGCGCAGAAATCAACGTCTCTTATCTGTGCGTTGTAACCAAAAAACGTTTTATTTACACTAGCCCATGCTTTTGCTACCAATTTGTTCGTAATTACATAGTAAACATTCCGTTGTTTCAATTCGTTGTTCCCCGCAGGGGGTGCGGACTAGCTGCACCTATTGAGAGGATTTGGACGTCCCTCGCGGTACCCGAGTCTAACATACATTTATAATACTACAGTTATGACTTTAACACTTTACACTCGCACTTACATTCAGGGAGGCGATAATAGCCTAAATGTGCTTTTCGCCTTAAAATAACAACAAAAAATCAATTCATTGTTCATTCACATTCATACGAAGATTGTACGTGATTTAAACTTAAAACTCTAAACAAATTACACTTAAAACTTTACAAAAATTCTCCGAGTTTAAAATTGTAAGTACTGCTTTAATGAATGTTTCGTCACTGAAACTTACAGCTTTTTTAGTGTAGCGTTTTTCAAAAATCGCTGCGCACAGCTGTCTCACTGACGTTATGGAAACGGATTTTCAAAAGTATTTCTTTGTTTATCTTATCCTTTTTCGGAAATTCTGATTCCATCGTCATAATCGGCATTAAAATCTGCATAAATTATCATTTTAAACTTTTAGATTATATTGAAAATACGAACAAGAATTGATCGTCAAAAAATGAATGTATTTTGTCATTCAAAATGCTAATATATGCAGTTTTTAACGCTGATCACTTTTTGATGGCGCTCACTTCAAGATCCAGGCTATGGGGTCTTTCCAAGATGGCCGCTCCAATAGCTCATTATTCAAGAGAAATTGGCTAAAAATTAATCCTATGGCGAAAATTATTTTTTTCGTCTACATACTTTCAATGAAATTTTAAAAAATTAATGATAATCGTTTACAATTTTGGAACCGGTGTCACAATAATAATTTTTAAAAAAATGCAAAATGATAGTTGTTTTTTAAATAACTAATGAATGGATAACCCAAATTTTGAAAACATATTTTTAAAGTTAATGAATTTGTCTAAGTTATTACTAAAATCATTTTCGGAGTGACTACTTCTTATCACGGGGTATGGGTGTATGTTTTGCACTTGTAAAAAATACAGTTTACCGTCACGGAACGCTTTTAACACATCCATACGCGCACTCTAGTGACGTGGTTGTTCAGTGATTAATTTGAAATGAAAACATGTATGGTCGCGGTTGACAAAACATGGGTATAAACATTCGCTTTCGCGTCACGCTTCTGTAATTCTGAACAGCTGATTTCGCACAATAGCTTCAATATCGTTTCAATTGAGGTTATGTTAATTGTTCTTGTTGATTTTATAAATGTGTATTTTATAAATTTGTGCAGTTAAATTATTTATGATCTATACCAATTTGTTAATGCCAGAATCACAAATATTATATTTATTATTATACTTAGGCAGTATAACTGTCATGTATAGCCTAACTGTCAAAAGTAGGGTTATAAACTAATTAATTATTAATGTCCCTTATATAGCCTAAGATACTCAAATTCATAATCTGTGACAGTTTCAGTTAAGTTGTGTACCTACACACAAACACGCGCGCGCGAAATTTAATACGAAAATAATTTTCAAGAGTTGCCCTTTCCTGCATGCATCTAAATTTTTATAAAAATAATTAAATCATAATAATGAAACAGTTTACAGTCAGGCATGCCAAAAGAAGTAGTCACTTCTGCCCGCATTGCCTAAGTTTTTATTTGAACCAAGTTTGTCAGTTTGAGTGATATAATTCAATGTTAATTCTTTGAACATAATTCCTGTCACCTTTAGGCTACAGTTAGGTGCAACGGTAATTGATTAAATATGACGGTCCTATCCGTCCTATCGAAGTCAGCAAGATATTCTAACTTTTCACAAAACACAATAGCCTATGTAGAAAAAAAATGGAATTTAGTAGAATTTCCTTTTAAACTGAACCAACACTGACACAAATTGATGGCGAAACAGTGCTTGTTTGTTTTGTTGTCTGTGTTATCACTTTGCCGTAAAGAATCTAGGTTAAAATATAAAACAGTTTTGCTAACAAGTTGTTTAATTTGTTTGTAAGACGTAGTAGAGGAGGGGAAGAGAGGGGAGTCGTATGTTTACCGTAGCACGACAATTCATTACCTAACTGAATTACACTCAGAGAGAGTCGAAACAGCAACTGCACAGTGCTTGCTCCAAATTAAACGATTAGTTTAGCGAATAAACTTGATTTACAAAATGAATAAAGCAAATTGAATAACTCTCGTTACGGTAATCTAATTTCGACAAGCCGAGACAGAACCTAGAATTAATAATATAAACTTGTTTTATAAAAAAAAAAAATAATCACGGCGTGCAGTTGCCTTGCTGACGTGATAGGAGCGAAATTCCAAACTTAGTACCGTTCTAAAGTTGATTCCATCGTCGTAAACAGCTTTGAAATCTGACTATTTTAGCACTTTTAACTTTCGAATAGCATTGCAAATATGACAAAGAATCCGGACAGCCGTCAAATTAAATTTACATGAATTTTTTTTTTTTTGTGTTTAACGTCCGACTATTGTGCACACTTGGGCTAATGCAGACGATGGGATGATTAATAGCGTATGAAAATGCCAAGCCCTAGCCGGGAATCGAACCCGGGTCCTCGGGGTGAAAGCCCAGTACGCTATCAACTAGGCCACCGAGGCGGTTTTTCCACGAAATTATACACCACGGATTTTGAATATGCGAAATTCCAACCAGTTTTTAACGCTAATTACGATGTTGAAATCAAATTTTCAAAATAATTAAAGAAACGTTAATAATTTTAAATCTTTTAGAATACCGTCATTTTAAAACTGTTTAACGAATTTTGTTGATTAACGAAACTTGTACAAGCTGTTAAATCGATTTTTAGCCGTTGGAAACAAATCAGACTAAAATTGCGACGCGCGCACACATCCCACGGTTTAAGAGGTAAAATGATTAATGAGATTTTATGTATAGCCTATAGGCACATTTTTTTTATACTTGCTTCAACCCCTTACTTCTATTTCTTAAACGATTTTTTTAAAATTACCTAGAACCTAAATTTCATATCAAATTTTAACTCCCGCGAATAAATTTTAAACATTTATTTTTTAAATAAATAAATAAATACATATATATACGCCTATATATATATATATATATATATATATATATATATATATATATATATATATATATATATATATATATATATATATATATATATATATATATATATAATATAAATCATAATAATAATAAATAATTAAATCATAATAGTGAAAAAGTATAGTCAGGCATGCCAAAAGAAGTAGTCACTTCTGCCCGAATTGCCTAAGTTTTTATTTAAACCAAGTTTGTCGGTTTGAGTGATATAACTCAATGTTAGTTCTTTGAACATAATTCCTGTCACCTTTAGGCTACAGTTAAGTGCAACGGTAATTGATTAAATATGACGGTCCTA
Organism: Callitettix versicolor; assembly: GCA_022606455.1. Classification (NCBI taxonomy): domain Eukaryota; kingdom Metazoa; phylum Arthropoda; class Insecta; order Hemiptera; family Cercopidae; genus Callitettix; species Callitettix versicolor. The sequence goes on from CM040191.1 coordinate 44,002,574, forward strand.
TCCGTCCTATCGAAGCCAGCAAGATATTCAGTTATTATATATATATATATATATATATATATATATTATCAGGATATATATAGTGTTTCAGGAAGAAATGGAAAGAATTGCAGAGCGAATTATACCAGTGAAAATGATGAAAAAAGTTTATATAAACATGACGGGTCCTGAAATACTTCGTTAGTTATAAATGGTGAAAAATTTCGCCGGGTTCCTGGAAAGTTAAATTTAATTAAACTTAAACTGTTACCACAGGAACCAATATTACAACTACTTAATCATAGAAACCAAAATGACTCGTTATTAACCAACATTACTACCAATATGGTACCAACATTACTACAAATATAGGCTACTATTACTAGGTAACAGTTATAAAGTTATTAGAACTTAATTTCTATTTACAAATGATCATTACCATTCTTTTCTTATGGAAAATTTCGCCCTTCTATGAGGACTTAATTCGGAAAAATGTAAAATTTCCCCTAAATTCGAGACAAAGACATAAGCTTTCAACCACCACCTTACTTACCACCAACTTACTAGTGTCTTAAAATATTATTTTTAAAATTTGACCTTATGGAATTTGACATAAATATATATATTCATATTTAAAATGTGTAAACATCTGAACTTGAAAACTAAATAGTTAAAGAATAATTTTTTTTAACCAAAAATAAGCTTTGTCCACCATTTCAATCCAGAATTTTTAGTGATCGTTTATTTATAACACTATTGTACTGTAACTTTTGGAAAATTATTACTTCCCTGAGAGGAATATCATGCAATTCATTTATCACAGACATGCTAAACACTAATTACTTAGTTCTGATTATGTTGCGACTACTTACGCATTCTATTGATAATTTTTAGAACTATTAAAATTTCATCATTTAGTTAATTATCATACTTTTTATTGCCTAAACATGTGCTGGTATCTGGTAATGTAAGTTTGTACTAAAATACAGTTTAGATTTTTAAATCTATTGTATAAAAATATTATAAAATGAAAACTATGTTCATAATTATTTTTTATATTTTGGGAACTAATAGACAATGATGTAGCCTATGAGGGTAAAACATTGCCACAACAAGCCACATCGAATTGGAAATCATTCCAAAAATTTAATTAAAACTGTAAATAATTAAGGAGAAAACACAAATTAATATAAATGTCTAAAAATTGTCACTGTTGTTTACAAATTTTAATATATCTGTAGGACATCAACAATAAATGTCATGATGTTATTACGCTTAATGAAACACTACTTGCAACACAACACATAGATTTTGCTCTCAATAAATAAATTCTAAAAAAAAGCTGTAATGGTTAAAGAGATTCATAACAATAAATCTTCACTTACTCTTTCAACAATAAATTTGTCTTTCACATCAGTTGTTGTTTATACTACAGCTTATTATAATCACATGATTAGCCAAACTTCAGCTGATTACTATTTCATGCAATCCTAACATATCATTTATTGTAAATTCATGTTTAGTTATGATGTTTTCAATACATACCTTTGTAATTTATTAAAATACTTAATAGGTGATAATTTTAAATGTACTTCCAAGTTTAGATTCATCAACTTTGGATGCTTACTGTTATTGCATAAAATATTTAAAGGAGCAGAATGCAGAATTTCATTATCAATTGAAGATAAAGCATTTTATGTTCTCATTCGAGGTCTGCATTATCCTACTGATCAGACATGTTTAGCATTGGAATTAAAAAACAATGGTCACATAGTTCGGTATATAACCAATGTCCTGTCCAAAACCAGAGCTAAACTACCAATATTTTTTGAGGAACTGGAAAAAGCACCAGTTCCAATCGAACAATATAAATGATAAAATTATCAGCTTAAATGCATTATTGTATTCTAAAATAAATGTTGAATCACCAAAAATAAAACGAAAAATTATGCAAAGTATATGATGTCAACAATATGGACATACAAAAAATGTACATAATCATACCAAAAAAAGTTGCAAAAACCACAAATCACCATTATGTAATAAACCCTGTGCAATGCCAACAACTTGTGCTTTATATGGTTCGAATCATTCAGCTAGCTATTGTAGCTGCATTATATATATATATATATATATATATATATATATATATATATATATATATATATATGAGAGAGAGAGAGAGAGAGAGAGAGAGAGAGAGAGAGAGAGAGAGAGAGAGAGAGAGAGAGAGAGAGAGAGAGAGAGAGAGAGAGAGAGAGAGAGAGAGAGAGAGAGAGAGAGAGAGAGAGAGAGAGAGAGAGAGAGAGAGAGAGAGAGAGAGAGAGAGAGAGAGAGAGAGAGAGAGAGAGAGAGAGAGAGAGAGAGAGAGAGAGAGAGAGAGAGAGAGAGAGAGAGAGAGAGAGAGAGAGAGAGAGAGAGAGAGAGAGAGAGAGAGAGAGAGAGAGAGAGAGAGAGAGAGAGAGAGAGAGAGAGAGAGAGAGAGAGAGAGAGAGAGAGAGAGAGAGAGAGAGAGAGAGAGAGAGAGAGAGAGAGAGAGAGAGAGAGAGAGAGAGAGAGAGAGAGAGAGAGAGAGAGAGAGAGAGAGAGAGAGAGAGAGAGAGAGAGAGAGAGAGAGAGAGAGAGAGAGAGAGAGAGAGAGAGAGAGAGAGAGAGAGAGAGAGAGAGAGAGAGAGAGAGAGAGAGAGAGAGAGAGAGAGAGAGACAAATTTGAATGATATAAACTCTTTTTATCTATACCGCCAATTATTTTAAATACCTCAACAAAATCAAAGTCTGTTCCTTATAACAGACCTTTCTCCAAAATTTTTCCTTTATAAAACGATTACGATCCTTTATCCTTCTTAAAAAATCCCTTATCAAATGATGACTGTCCACCTCGACCTTTAATCTATCTTTCAGTCCAGATGGTAATTTTTTTAAATCACACAAGAAATATTTATAATCAATAAATATTTATTGTTTGTATTATGCTGACATATCCTTGACAGTGTTATTAAATATAATTTGATCAGCTGTTTGAAAATTATGAATTGTATCACTGGTTATTAAACAGCACAAAATATAAACAAACACAGTGATAAAATATTTAGTGAACCTCAATTTAATGGTTAAAGCTGCTAAATTTAATAACAAATCAGTCAAAATTGTTTAAAGTTTGTACACATCAAACATAATACATTAGGGACTGTATGGAGGAAAATGATCTACAAATTAACTTAATGTAATAATTTAAAGCATACAATGTAAAGTAGTATTCAAGTTAAAAAATGTGCTCATTTATCCGTGATAGCCTTAAAATAAACAAATGTTTGTTGTAATTATTACCATGTGGTAGCTAAAAATTATGAAACCGGTTAAAATCAACATAGCACTAATTATATGTAAGTTTAAATAATATAATAATGAAATAAAATATCTAATCATTAATATATAAAACAATCTAAATACATTAACTGAATAGAAATTAGTAACATAATATTAGACCAGAAATAGCTTTTAACCCTAATAAAAGAAAACATTTTTTTGTTTTTAATATAATCACTAACTAGTAACAACAAGTTAAATTCTACAGAAATAGACTAAGCTAAGTTTGTTACTAACAACTAATTTTCAGTCAGACAGATATAAATGCCACAAACATTATAAAAGAAGTAAATGGCACAATATATTCTATAATATTACCTAAATATTTAATTAAGGGATAATAAAATTGATACTTATTTAGCAATAAAATCAAAGTATTAATTTATATTTTAGAGGTAAAAACAAAGCAATTCATTTAAAAATTGGCATAAGAGTAGAGTTGGTCTGTTGAAGAGTCTATGTGTTGCCCATATTCTGCTTTTGAAACTTAGTTCCATTTTTTGGTACTTGAATTCAAATAAAGATAATTCAATCATCATATAATGAAACCATTATTTTCACAGTGATGTTATCCAGTTTTAATTACATAAAAAAAAATTGGTATAGCACTTTAACGTAAAGTCAGGAACATACTAAAGAACAGGTTATCCTTACCTTATTGCATTTCAAATTCTTGTAAATCCTAACGACAAACTATCATACAAGGGAAAAAAATAAAAGTGCTAATCTTAAACAATGAAAAGCAATATGAAGTTTCCAAGGTAACTGTGAGCTTGGGACAATAACTTATTTCTGATATTAGAACAATAATTTTAAATTGGCAATAATAAATAAACTGTAGTAACTGATGAACAAAGAACAGCCAGGTCGGACAGGATGAAGAAATTTTGGGAATGGAAGAAGAGGCTGAAACTCTAGTCTCTCAATAGCGATGTTGGACTTGGAGGTGTATGGACTGATTGAAGTGTTCCAAAGAGGGCATAAACTAAGGGGAAAAATAAACTGTAGTTGGCTCATTTAAAATGACTGTATTTGTTTCTTAAACAGCGTGAAGTGCACTCTATTTAATGTAATATGTATAAATGTAAATGTATAGACTATTTATTAGTCTTCTTGTATTACCTCTGCAATGAGCCACCTCTACCACTATATTTCCTACTCACAAAAGGCTCTGACTTAAAAAATTAAGGTAGTATTTCTCACTCTGCATAGCTTACACGGCTAATACACAATTTGTGTAACATGTCTTGTGTTTATATTTTACCAGCATAAAAATAAATCTGTAACTAAAATCTATAATAATGAATAGATAATTTAACCATCAGAGTGCAGCATCAACCTCATAAGTGTAACATATCACACCCAGTTGACATCATAAATTTGTACCAGTTTTGATAGAGAAGCTATTGTAGAATTTTTAAGGAAGGATTGTTTCCAGTTACAAAGCTGCGCCGTACCCACAACCAGGCTACTCCTGGACTCTACAGTGAAAGTAATGGGAAAGTACAGTTCTCGACAACCAAAAGTGTAATACAGTTTTGCTTAATAATGCTAAGTGTGGTTGGCAATTAACATATGTTGAAACACATTAATGTATCATTTTCTTTTGATCTAATTATTATAATATTATAATCTTAATATTATAATCTCATAATAATAATACCTGTAATAATTTTATACTAGTAAAATATTATGCATAATCTTTTTTTTTAATAAAGGTACCTCCAATTTTTTTAATTTGCAAAAAACTATGGGACTGAATTAATTGTTTCATCATCACAACATACTTTTGTATAACTGTGTTTGATTAGACAGTGTTAATATCTAATTTTTAAAGTATAAAATGTTTAATTTTCAAAAATATGTGTTACTGAATTTTAAAAATAAGTTTATGATTAATTGTGCAAGTTCAGTTAAACAAAAAATTAAAGACTAAGAATGATTTCTTCGATTTTAAACACTAGGAATGCTGGAGCTGATTTTTCAAAAATATGTTTTTTATATCAAAAGAAATTATTTTTAAATAATTATAAAGGTTACGTTTAAGCAAACCATTGTACACAAAGAAAATTTATTAATGGAATTGAACAGTTCAGTCTAAGTGATGAACTCAGTTTTTTAAATGTGTTGCTGCAGGATGGATTGGTCATACATACATGGGTTGACGTTTAAGAAATAATTTGCACTCAAGTAAAATTCCAATAATATTCTTATATAAATTTTTGTTGGTTTAGTTTTTTCTTCGTGTACAGGTTGATGTTATATAAATGTCTTAGATGTTTACAAACCAGCTTGCATTTGTGATATTTCAATGATTTTTGTTACTATTATGGAGTAATATTAAAATGACTCAAATTCATAACCTAGCTTAAAATTTTGAAAATCAAGTTTTATTATTTTAATTGTTTACATCAATTTAAAGGACAACATTGTTAATCCAGGACTTAGGCTAAATTTTGAACTTGAAAAATGTTACTGTTGTTATTAAAATATTGTTCTCGTAACTTGAGCATCAATTGTAATTTTGTTAGCTGTTTTCTAAAACTTGCGCCTCACCACTGAGTGGCCTCCGAGTTAAAAATTAACAAACCTGCTAAATACTGACTGAACAAAGCAAAAGGGCAATATTATATTGATCATGTGCACAGTGTCTATACTTAATACAGTTACTGATTTCATTACTTTCAGTTAATTTGGTTTTTTGGTAATTGGAAAAATGTCTGAGCCCTTTAAGTATGGATTATTCATGAACCAAAAATGTATAAACTTACTTGTTATTGGTTTAGAAATGTCTTCAAACTTTGCATAATCTTGTCTTAATTTTCATTTTCTCTTTCCAATTTTAAATGGTTTTTTTTAGGTGTTCCGTTTTCTTTCCATCATTTTTGTTTATTTTTTCTAAGTGATTAAATATTTTTTAAAACTTCTTTACACTCTACAAGAAATTTTTCTTTTTCCATTTTTATGCAATCTATTTTTTCACTTTCTTTTTTATATCCTACTCTTTTTAAGTGCTTCAGAATCTTTATATATTTTTGCATTATCTTCTTCATAAGTTTTTCTTTTTCCTTTTGCAGGTTTTTGTACAGTTTTCTTTTAATTTTTTCATAGTCAGTTTTTACTTTTGTTAATGATTCTTAATTATACCTACGGAAAATATTCAAAACTTATTTTTCGTTCCTGCAAAAAAAAATGTTATAATTACTGATTTTTCATTATAATAAAAAAATGTAATACATTCTTATTTAAGTTTGATTTTGCTTAATATCCATACTTAATAACATGTATGTAACATAGTGATGTTAAAACATTATAACATTAATAAAGTTACAGGGATAAATAGACTTTGAACAGATGACCCACACTGTTCATAGGAATCTTATCCATTATGGCAATCAGCAAAGATGAATGATAAAAGATAAAGAAAAAACATTAACTCAGATGGTAGGAGCCAATTGCATGGACGACATATTAAAAACATATTTCATTAATTTCAATTTAGGGATGCAGGAGGCTTATCTGAGATTTTAGAGCATCTACAGCATAAAATTGTAAAACTATTGTTTTATGAGACAGAATAAATCATTAAGTTGTTTAAAAAATTATAAGATAGCAGTTAACTTGCTAATGTAATTGAAATATAAAATATTTAAAAAAATAATCTTAATAAAATATAAACAAATCTTTTTTAATAAGCTATTATAATACAAAGTATGGAAAAAAACATTACCACATTAAAATTCATATTTTTTCTTAAACTGAACTCACCATCATAATTAGTATCAAAGTCAGTTTAAAGTAACATTTTATCTTTTACTAATTAATAATAAAAAAATGATAACACATTTTCATATTTTGAATCAAATTTGAAATTTTAACGCTTTTAAAATTGTTACTTAATATCAGAATATTCATGTTATTATTATTTTTTAACCAGTCCTTTGTAACCATTCATGTATGTAAAACAAAACATGATGTTTTAAAAGTATGAATCAATTCTCGTTCTCGATGTCTGAAAATATAAATATTTGAACATAAGCCTATGTCTACTTTAAAGAATAGAATGTAATATTCAAGACAGTATTAATGTAACAAATTTAATACCTAATACACTGAGCGATGAAATGTTAATTTAAGAACATTTTAATGCTGATTATGATGGTGAAATAAGATAATGAAAAATATGTAAAATAAAATGTTGAAAAGAAAGAGAAATGATCCAAGACAATGGCTTGGAGAAATCTGCTGTTGTAGAAAGGGTACGCAAAATGGAAAGAGCATATGGTATCACTAAAAATTATTATAACAAAAAGTGCTTATCTAAAAATCTTAAAATAAGGCACTACACTACATTAGTGAAACCGGAATGCCTGTACGCAAGTGAATGTTTGGTACTAAATTATAGTTTAGATAAACTGAAAATACTAGAAAGGAGAATCATGAGAAAAATTTTAGGCCCAGTGAAAACTAAAGAAACATGGAAACTAAGATCTAATGATGAAATATACAGGAACAGAGAGGACATGACAGAGATGATAAGGAAGAGAAGACTGAAATTTTTTGGACATATGTACAGGATGAATGATTCAAGACTAGTGAAAAGGATACTTAAGTACCTATGGGATAAAAAGGCAACAACTAGTTGGATTCAAGAGGTAAGGAAAGATTTAGAAAGAAATAATATTAAAGAAGAAGAAACACTGAACAGACAGATTTTTAGAAAGAGGATATTAAGTATGGAGGGATTCCAGGGAAGATTGCAGAAGAAACCTGGTGCGAAGTGGTCCGAAGACAGAAAGAAGCTGCTTAGTGAAAGGATGAGGGAACGGAAGAGAAAACAGCTAAGTGTGAAGAATTGAAATTGTCACGTGGTCCCTAGCAGGCCTCATCGAAAGAAGAAGAAGAAGAAAATGTTGAAAAGGTTAAATGGATTTTATTAAATAACAGATGTATCCAAGTTATTACTAATATCAAATTTTAGTTATAAATTTGAATGAAATCTGATCAAAATTGTTATAATAAATAAAAAAATGAAGATTATAAATCTGTACAAGAACAAAGTGACGCCTGACATATACGATTATTTATTAACGTCATACTATTGTGCACACTTGGGCTAATGCAGATGATGGGATGATTTATAGCGTATGAAAATGCCACGCCCTGGCTGGGAATCGAACCCGGGTCCTCGGGGTGAAAGCCCAGTACGCTATCAACTAGGCCACTGGAGCAGCTAATTTTATTAAATTAAAATTAATTGTACATATAAATCTTTGTTACAGTTATAACACTTTTATTGTTGTTTACCTTTCTAACTAATGTAATGAGAAAGCAGGCTGTTATACACCATCAGGCCTAATGAGATGAGATGTTGTTGCCCTCGGATGAAATACACAAACAATAATGGCGTTTCAAAATAATAATCTAAAATTATAAAATGTCTAAACTTATTTCCAGCTTCTGAAGTGTACAGAAAATACATATGTATTTGTCCTTTCTGTACATTCCCACTGATTAAGTAATCATTTTCTAATAATGCATACGTGCCTGGGTATGAGTTAAGCCGCATGAAATCACGACTAATTCTGTATGCCTTTTTTATTGTTTATTTACATCTGTATTGTATCACGTTCTTGGTGGTGTCATTGAAATAAATCTGGTTGTTCGGATTGTAGCAAAAATTCAACCTTAAAATGCTAACACGATATTTTCAATTACTTTTTTTTGCTTGTTCAATTGATGTTCTAGAAGTCATGGACCAGTGTTCATTACATAGTCCTGGGTCTTATAACAACTTTTTTTTTTTTTTTTTTGCTCAAGGTGAAAAGCACATTGAAGCTATTATCGCCTCCCTAAATGTAAGTGTCAGTGTAAAGTGTTAAAGTCGTAAATGTAGTGTTGTAAGTGTGTGTGTTAGACTCGGGTACCATGAGGGATGTCTAAATCCTCTCAATAGGTGCAGCTAGTCTACACCCCTGTGGGGTTTTCCTATTGAAATTCACTAATAAGAACTCATAATGATATCCTGAATATGATTATATTCTTTTTCATGTGCCTTATCCTCGAAGAGCATTGGTGGTAATAGTAACCTGGTCTTTATCCACTGCCCAAGATTTGATGTTTAAGTGAAATCATTGTCTTAGATTTTTAACCAAGATACTCTTCTACAGCTGGAACCACACTGCTGTTACAATACAAATCTTATTATGAGAAGCAACCAACGATATATTCTATTCTTCATTACCAGGCCAAAATATTTTAGTTTCCTGGTTTTCATGATATTAATCCTTTTAGGACCAAACATTTTTTTAATAATTTTTCAGATCACTATGTTTTTTTGCATGCATGTCAGTAATTTTATTACGTTAAAATGAATGAGTCTTCAAAAGGGATTTTTGTGAGGTTTAAAAATCAAACTATCTTTTTGAAACAAAATATTAGAAGAAGTGGTGTTTTTTTGTAAAATATCATTTTAGATTAACATTCAAAAATATGTTTAATTACAAAATAATTTGAACAGTATTTTCATTATATTACCAAATCTAAAAACATATTTTTTAGGTTAACATATTATAGCTAAAACACTAGAAACAACTTGTACATGGAAACTTCTTACTTCTGTTTAGTAAGAATGGACTACAATTATAATTAGATGCAAATTATCTGATTATGAAAAATTATGAAAATTATTAATAATATAATAATTAATAATTATTATAAAATATTAATTAATATTATGAAAATTATTATTATGAAAAAATCAGATGAAAAATTATAATTTTAGAGGTAAAATGATTGCTACTCCTTGGAATTTCATTTACTATAACAAACAGTCATTAAAGTAGGCTACATATTGGTAATACAAAAATTATACCATTATTTACTGGTCTGCAAACACCTTTTGAATGTCATTCCTATAATTATCACACAGACTGATATTTTGTGCATGACAACAAACTGTCAACCTCTTTTTGCATTCTGTATAGAAGTTCTTTATTTGCGATCCTGCCAATCTAAGATATCCTTAATATTCTGCATTAAGTCCACACTTCAAGAGACTGTAATTTTGCTTCCATACCACTTCAAGAGACACACGCTTCCATTCCATAATGTAGTACATTGAAAACATAGCAACTCAGAATACAGGTTCGCAGGCTTATATTTAAATCATAATTTTTTTTAGAACCTTTTTCATTTTACAGAATGTAGTTCTACTCCTTCTATTTCACAAATGCTGTTGTGTTTTTTCGTCTTTAAACAGACTCTATACATTACATATCACATCTGATTATAGTAATCATAGAGACATAATATTACTGTTAAAATGACAATAAAATAATAAATGCAGTATCAACACTCTTAAAATACAGCAAAAACTTATTTATCTAGGAATAGATCAACAAACCTGTATAATTGTAAATCAATTAATTTAAATATTTGTATGTATAGTTTTCTGCGTATTTCTTTGTATTCAATTTCTGATTATAGTTTATGTACATCTTTCCTAAGACACTTTTTGTCATTGGACATATTGGACAGTTCATTTTCCTTTGCAGTCAGAGCTTCGTTGAGTTTACTTTCATTGTCAGTAAGCTGACTTGTTTATTTAACTCAGTCAACAATGTAGACAACTTATAATTGGTCCCATAACATTTCAATTAGTTTGCAGTTTAAATTTATGTTCTCCTTTTGATGTGCGTTTTCCCCCTCAATTTCAATAACTCTTCACTCACTTTACTACTTCTACTTTTCTGCATTTCTATTTGTTTCCATAAATGATGTTTTCACACAATATTCTTCAAGGTGCTTTTTCAATGTTGCAGATTCATTGTGCCACGATGCTCTTGTCTCCAACAAGAGCAATTCTTCAATTTTATGCTTGCAATTCTTCAGGTTTATGTTGCAATTCGCTGCAAAATATTTTAAAATTATTTATCTCTTCACAACGACACTCTTCATTATACTTTATTTCATTGAATTGCTTCAGATTTATTTTTTCCAACTGTGAAATACTAACTCTAAGTTCTTTACTTTCACTTTTATTTTTTTCTTTTAAGTTATCTTCTGTTTGCTTTTTTTTTTTGCCTGTATAGCTTCATTCAGTTGTTTTCTTGCTAAACATATATCACTAATATAATTTTTGTTCTTATCTTTCTCTACTGTCAGCTGTTTTTCCAAGTTTTCAACTTTAATCTTACACTCTACTTTTAACTTCTCCATCTGAATTCCTAAATCCTCAATATTTTTAAATAGTGTGTTAGAAGATTCCAATTCCATTTTCAAAGCCATGTATGTTACTGAATTTTTCTGTTCTAATTGTTGTAGCTTCATTTGAAGTTCTTCCCTCTCCTTTCTCAGTTCGTCAATTTTGTTTCTTTTAAAGGAGCATTTTCTGACAGTAAATCATCAATTTTTTTTATCATCTCTGATGTTTTGATGATCTAGTTGAAGCTCTTTTGTTTGACCATCTTCTGTTAAATTTCCTTCTACAAATCCAATGTTATCTAAAACAAAAATTATTTGATATTTATTGTATTTTTTCTAACATACATTTTGGTTAGAATAATGTTAAAATCACACTTTACAGTATTTACAGTTTATCATTTCCACATTTTGTATGACACTTCTTACATACATGTAGGGGTCTTGATCAAGGTGGCTAAGAAATTGGTCAGTCTTCTGAGTCTGAACTTGCATACCTTGAGGTTAAGGCTACTGCTATAAGCTTTACCCTTTCTGTTAAAGTCAATCCCTCATCATCATTGGTCTAACTTGTATAAAATGTTATCAAAATTTATTGCTCTTTTTTATTTCTTCAAGGAATGTCATCATTATGTTAAATACATTTTCCACCTTTCTTTGCTTTGTCAATTTTACGTATGTTAATATATTTCCAATTTTTTTTCATGATTACTTTCATGGAAAAAAATATTTTTCCTTATTGAATGTATTTTTAAAACTTATTACTGAAATTCTTGGTAAAATAATGAAATCACTTTCATTTGACTGAAGGTTTTGCAAGAAAGTATAAATAAATTTACTAATTCAGTATGTACAGGCTTCATAATAATAAATTTACTTTAAATACAAACATAACTGCTTGATTTCACAATAATAAATTGAAAATGAAGTTTTTTTGGAAATTTTGTAATGTTAATTTGACAAACAGCAGTTTTTTTTAGTCTAATGCAGGTAACTTTTAATTGTATGGATATTTACAATGTTTAATGTGACCAACAATAACACAACTATTCATATTTTTAAACCTTACAGTGACACATATAATTTACATAAATAAAGCTTACACAAATTTCATAAGTACAGATAACTAAATGCACACAACAAATTAAGCTATGTATAATGGATAACAATAAATAAATAAATGAATAAATAAATAAATAAACAAATAAATGTATAATGGATTGATAACCAAGTGAGTCAATTGCAGTCAGACTTGACAGAACCCTCCCCCTCCACAAAATTTTAAGAAGACTGCAAGTGCAGCATAAAAACATTGTTTCTGTTGATTGTTCTTTTATTTCCAGTGACACTTGGCCTTATACATTATCAAATTTAGTGATTTAGTAGTTCACACTCACATGGCACTTCACTACGTCATAACAACTTACAATGTCAATGGCCTAAAATTAATACTCCATAAAAGTATACATCTAAATATTTAATGAAGGATTGCTTGAATATAATAAATTATAAATTTCAATCTAAATTAAAGTTTCTTGAAGGTACAGATATTGACAAACAAAACATATCTATGTACACATAAAATTGAATTAATATTTTTTTGCCTAGATTTGACAAGCAGTTGCATTTGTTTTTTTTTCTTTGGAAATAGTTACTATCTTAAGAAATAGATAGTAACTAATTAATTCAATGAAAGTAAGCAAAAATTGAATCAAACACAACTTAACTTTCCGGAAACAAACACTAAAACTACAGAAGTAGCCTAAGTCTTTAAGTGTATTTAATTAATGTTAATACAGTACATAATTTATAAAATATGTTTTCATCCAATTGAAGACTGTAGATTATATTTCACAATTGTACTTGTGTCAGTTTTGTGCTTGCTGGGCTGGTTTAGTATAATGTCTTTAAATTTAGTTTAAATATGTAATGTATCATTAAATATATTTATATACATAATAATAAAGAACAACCTTTACAAAGTGTGTGATATATGTTTACGTGTAAAATATGTTATATTTTTGTACTAGATGGGTTGTATATTTAGAATAGCTGTAATTATAATTTAAATATTTATTAATGAACTTAAATACAATCTGTAATGAACCTGACTTTAAACCCTAATTTTATTTAAAGTCAGATAAGCTAAGTAAACAATCTTGATAAACTCTTAAGGTAGAGATAATAATTAAATACACAAGATAATATCTTATCCCACTCTCATTAGCAGTACCCCACCATCAGAACCAGAGAATTTAAGCAGCTGCCTGATGAGCCTATAATTCACTCAGTTTTTTCCGACCCCACAGCCATAGTACGTTGGCGTGCTGAGCTGAATGTATATCCATCAACTATACCAGCATGCTGAGCCGATAGTCATCAGTTCCTCTGGATTATACCGGAGTGGTGAGCCGATAATCCACTCAGTCCTTTCCGACATCGCAACCATACTACATCGGCATGTTGAGCCAGTAATATTCCGTTCCCAAGGTGCAGTACCGGCATGATGAGCGAACTGTACATCCGTCAACTATATCCGTCATGCTGAGCCGATAGTCATCTGTTCCATCGAGTTATACCAGTGTGTTGAGCTGATAATGTATTTAGTTCCTCTCCTGTCTATATCTCAATACCGCCATGGTGAGCCTATTGTTATCCTGTAACCATAATAGCACACCAAGCCATTGATCTCCGTTTCCGTATATAGGCAAGTTGAACCGACTGGAATTCTCATCAACATAGACCCTGTTAGGTCCGATCCGAGGCTAGAGCCGTGTGTTTAGCCTACCCTACAGTACAATACAGGAAACCTCCAGTAAAAGTTATTCCAGAAGGCCTAGGGAAGATCTTGCAGCAGTTAACTCCAGGAATTGGTTTGGACAAGATCCCACAGCTGATAACATTGGAAGTGTTTGAGAAAACTTCAATTGGAACAACCAACTTTAATTCCTGTTAGTAGCAACAGGAACGAAATGTGACAGGACTCCAAAGAATAGACAAGAGGATGACCCATGACATATCAGTTACAGACAATAGTATAAAGAATTTGGAAATCCATGTAAATGTGTATTCATATTAAATAAATAAAAGTTATAAAACAGATATACTGCATATTTGTATAATAGAACACACTCCAAAGAGTGTATCTGGAATGAAGGTGAAATTAAAAGAAATTTTAAAAACATCTTCGACTCTATAAGCAGGCAATCTGTATTACAAACAATTTGCAAGATAATATATTAACTATAACAGCTCTAACATTTTGTGCTAAGTGAGCTTGTAAGGAAGCTGACTAACAACAAGTTGTATTTAACTATAAAAGATCCAGTAATATTTTGCTAGATAGGCTGGTGTGCAGTATAATGGTGTTAATTATAATTAAATATTGATTATTAAACTTATTTATAAACATAGTAATTCAGAACAATCTTGTACAAAGTATGTGCAAACAAAATTTAACTATATCTGAATATGTAGTACAACAGGTGTTAATTACAACTTAAATATGTTATTGAACTATTTTATATGCAAAACAATATTTACATTATAATTTTATTAAAAAAACTCACTTTAAAACAAAGAAACTAAATAACAATTCAGGAAAAATGTATGGTACATGTTATATGAATCTCACTTGATGTCCACGATTGGCAGGAGATTGGTGCATCAGACTGTTTCTTGATAAAGTACAATACTGGCATATTCAATACAGTAATATGCATTGATGGTTATAATAAGACCTTCTCATATAGGTTAAACAATGTGTAAAAAGGAGAACAAACAAATATTTATTTTTATTTTAAAATTTAGAAATTGTCCCTTGGGGACAGACGACCAAAAATAGCATGCTTGCACCACCCTACTTTTTTAATATAAAGTTACAAGAAAACACAAGTCACTCTTACACTATGATACTGTTAATGCATAACTCAAATCATGTTCTTATATGAGGATGCTGTTCAAGCCTTAAATGTACAGACTAGGTTGCCTTCAGCCTAATTTCTATGCCAGCATACTAAGACCAGATGTACTGTTAGAAAATAACAGCCACAATTAACTTTATGCAGAAATTAAGTTAGTTTTTTAAAAATTCAGTTTATAATATTTCAATTTGATAATAAAAAGATAAAGAGTGAAATATTAGAATTCAAAAGGTTGATTTTTTTTTTTTTTTTTTTTGGTGTTTAACGTTTGACTGTTGTGCACACTTGGGCTAATGCAGACGATGGGATGATGTATAGCGTATGAAAATGCCAAGCCCTCGCCAGGAATCGAACCCGGGTCCTTGGGGTGAAAGCCTAGTACGCTATCCACTAGACCACGGAGGTGGCTCAAAAGGTTGAAAATTTACAATTGTTGAAACAATATTAATTCACTTGAAACACCTTTTTTTAGGTAATTATGTAGTGTAGCTGTTCTGAATTTTTCGATTTTTTTTTACTAAAACGCTTTATTACATGCCCAAAAGCAATGATCCAAAATATAAAAGCGCGGAAACTACGATAAGTACGATAAAAATCGAAAATAAAAGTGACCAACATAACCTCAAAATTGCTACCGCGCGAAAGCCGGTAACGTGTTGTAGATCGGTAAAATGATAAAAATACGTCTAACACTGTTTTTGGGTGATAAAAACTTTTTTTTAAGAATTCTCCATAACCTGATACGACTGTTGCGTGGTGAACCTAACACAGATTATGGATGAAAACCCTGTTTAATTAAAGTAGTTACTAACCTTGTCATAAATGTTATTGTGACGGATATAATTCAGCCGTTGCTTTGTAGAACTGGTGAATTCTTTGCTTATACAGTGGTACCCCATTGTACGATATGACCGTTGTCTAGGTCGACCTAAAAAAGACGTATTTTTATTGTTTTACCGATCAACAACACGTTAACCACTTTTGCGCAGTAACAATTTTAAGGTTATGTTGGTCACTTATTTTCGATTTGTTATCGTACTTCTTGTAGTTTCCGCGCGAAGTACGGAAGTACGAAGTACGCATATCGAAAAATCCAGGACAGACTACACTGTATTTTTTTTATATCAAAATCAGGATTTTTTTTGAATAGTTAACTAAACAGCTTTTAAATTTACATGAAACTTTAACACAAATCGTAACACTTTTAAACACAGCCATACAGTCTCCCAAATCAACAATCCTATCTCAAGTAAAACAATTATAGTCATTACAGCATACCTGGTGTGTCAGCCTTGCATTTCTTTAGTAGTCGAGAAAATTATAACTCAATTAAATTTTCTTTTATTTAAACTATTTACAATACATCACATGCTGCCACCTGGAATGAAATTTAATTCAATAATAATTATCACGGTAAATAGAATATATTCTATTTACCGTGATAATTATTATGTTATGGACAGAATGATACTCACTCTGCACACAACACAGATTAAGATTGAAGATATATAACAATTAGATTCTGGCTTATTAACATATATCATGACTTCATTTTAAAAATTAATAATAATAAGAAGCTAAACTTATATAAATAAAATACTTACAGTTTTGGCAAGTACTCTAAATGGTAGTTACTTTATTTATGGCTTTAAATGGTATAAATTTCCTAAAATGTTAGAAAATTACTACTCAGTGGTTACTCTATGGTACGTACCTTCATTATCAAGAGATGCTTAGTTCCTGTCATTATCCTGTAGACCAAATATTAGCTTCCCTTCTTAAATGTTAAGCGGTTGTGTAAAAAGTTGCTTATAAATAGAAAAAAATAAAGTGATTATTTCAGTTCTTAATTTAAAAAAATGTCTCTTGTTCCTCAGACGATCAAAGTTGGTCAATCAAGTCAAAATAAGGTTTGTATGTTATTTAAATACTGAAAGCTATTTCCTTCATAGTTTTTTTTTAACTTCAACATAAAGCTTGTAGCTAATCTTAATTTATTGTTACCCAAGGTAGGCTATAATGCTACAAATGTGTTAGTTTTTACTCATGTAAAAACTGTAATTTTAAAACAGGAAGAACAACAATATTCTAAATCTGTATTACTAAAAAAAATTTTTTAATAAAATGTTACAATGTTATTTATTTTAAATCATGGAATTTAGCTGATGCAAACATAGACAGTTTGTGTAAATATTTTTACCATTTTGCTGGGAAGTGTGGATATTAAGGGAGGGTAAATATAGCAGTCATGAGGGTAAAAAATCCTGATTTTTTTTTATTGTTTTCAAAAATTTACCGTTTTGTCCTGTTTAAGAAAATATAGAATAGTTACTTTAATTTATTAGTTACAGGCAAAAATATATATATAAGTAATCTTGAACTTGTACTATCAACCGAAGAAAATTCGTGATACTAATATTGGTGACAAAACATCATAGTAGTTTACTAATTACTAATAATATAATAACTCATACAGAGTAAAAGACTAATTAGAATAGTAATCATGTCTACAAAATAACTAGTGTTTTATTATTATTATTTATTAAAAAAATTGGCATAATTATTATTAGATTTAAATAGTTTACAGCAATTTGAAATACTGGGTCAAATAATTATCTGTTTTTAGATTTTAATATTTTTTTAGTTTATATTAATTTTACTTTTTAATGTTTCAGGAGGTCTTATGTAATCCGCAAGTAAGTCTTACAAACTCAATAGAGTTTATAAAAAAACTGTCAATAATTACCATATCAAATATTGCCCACATGCGAGGTGTTTTCAACAATGATGCTTTCATAGACTGTGAACTGAACGAACTGATGACGGTGAAAGTGGTTCACACAAGAGCAGATAATACAAACATACATACTTTCATACAATGGTTAAAGGAAGCTTTCTACCTGTTGGAAAAGAGAAAGGTACTAAGTTTTAAAATTATTTCTTGTTTTATTGCCACTACCTATACAATAAATTTCTCTATTATTATTTAATGACAATTCATGGAGAGTAAAAATAGTAGTTTTTTTGCCTACAAATTATATATTTAAGAAGAACAATGCATATGCAATTACAAATGTAAACAAAACCCCTTTGACACAAAATTTAAAAAAACTAATTAAATGTTAAATTAATTAAAAGTTGAGATTACAAAGGGCAAACCGAACAAAATAATTTTTTTTGTCTCTTTCTATCCTTAACTATCTTAACTACAATTATTCATTTTCATGTTGAGTTTTCCCTTTATATCCATCAAAACCACAATAAAAAAAAATGAGTGAGGTTTTTAGGTGAAGCATTATTATCGCAGTTGAGAGCTCTTGAGCATAGAAAGGGCAACTCATTAACACCTTAACAGTCAATAGGATTATAGTAATATAGTTTTGCAAATTTTTTTATTTAGTTTCACAATATTCATTTATTTATTTTATATATTTTGCCATGAGACATAGAAGGTCTTACTATGTTTGAAGATGTTGAAGGCGAAAAGCACATTGAAGTTTACTGTCTCCCTAAATGTAAGTGTAAAGTGTTAAAGTCGTAAGTGTAGTGTTGTAAGTGTAAGTGTGTGTTAGACTCAAGTATCGTGAGGGATGTCTAAATTCTCTCAATAGGTTCAGCTAGCCTGCATCCCTGCTGGGTGTCACTAAACAAAGGAATTTTTAAAGTTAGTATATAGTGTCCTAATTTTTCCTGATATCATAAGTGATCCTAACATCTTAAAAGAAAGTAATTATTTATGATGAATCAAGGTTTTTTTCTTACAATCCAGAAACAATTGATGCATTGGTAATGTCTCAACTTGTGCACATTCATTCGGTAGCCGAGGGGCAAAGTTTAAATCAGCATTAGCCTACTACATTAATGTTGTGACTACTCTATGTATGAGAGTATAAAAAAATGACCCAATTTGTGGAAAAACAAGTCATGGATCCTTCACCAGGACAAAGCTAACAGCTCGCCAAGTACAACATTTCCATCTTGGCCCACTCACCTGTCCTTGACCCATTTAATCTTTTTTTGTTCCTCAAAGTCTATAGCTTTGAGGTTTGAGTCTGTGGAAGGAGTAAAAGGAGAGTGTATTGCAGGGGATAATATAAAAAGTGTAAATAATAATAAATAGTAATTGGTCAACCTTAGTTTTTCTTTTTAGCCACACCACATATTACATTACTGTGAAGACATAAGTAGTGTAAAAGGAAGGGGATCAGTGCATTAGGCACTGGAAGTATTACTGTATACAGTAGCATAAAATGCATGTAGCCAACCTTAACTAAAAAAATGAACAAAACAGTGTCCTTCAGGCAGCAAATGAAAATGATTTCATGAGTGGTTGTTAGCTGACAATGAAGGTGATCAAATGTGTAACGATGTTAATCACTTGAGAAATTTTTAATAACTGAAAAAAGTGACGATAAAACAAATGCCAGCAATGGACAGCAAGTGCCATACTCAGACACTTTATGGCTTTATCATATGTTCAGCAGCATCCTGCTGCTACATCAGCAGACATAATGTTTTTAAGACGCTGTCACAACACTGCTTCTACAGCTAGAATTTCATAATTTTTCCAGAAAAATATAACCGAGTTTTTAAAAAATAACTTCTACAGAAAATAAGTTTATGTACAGCAAGTACTATATAAATAAAAATACATTGAACTCATATAAACTGTATTTTATAAAATTAATGTGATGTAAAATTAAATTAATTTTACTCTCTCTCTCTCTCTCTCTCTCTCTCTCTCTCTCTCTCTCTCTCTCTCTCTCTCTATCTATCTCTATCTCTCTATCTCTATCTCTCTCTTTCTCTCTCCCCTTCTCTCTATTTTATTACAGTAAAATATTACACAATTGTAAATTTTTGTTTTAGTTAAGGAAAATGGTTTTTGAAATTAGTGATACTAAAGTTGGAAATAGTAGCAACTATGAACTGTACACATTGAACTACAACTATAATGATGAAACAATACTTTTGGACATTGCCAATAATATGGATGAGGACATGTGAGTATTAGCCCTGATCACGCATTTAAATTTTGCAAGTAGAACAAACATATTTTGATAATTGATTTTTTTAAATTGAATTAATATTGGAAAATGATCTATTGGAGCAGCCATCAAGATTAGATTAAATCTTGAAATGTATACCAATTTGAGCTCTAGATCATTTTATTACACACATATATATATATATATATATATATATGGGGGTTTTCTTTCTGAATGAAAGATTCCTACTAGCCAAAAAGAGTAAGGTCCATTTTAGGTTTAAAAGGTCTTGAACTCTACTTTCTATGTGTGATTTGCACTAACACTAAATCACTATAACAGGTCCAAAACGGCCGCTAGAAACACATGACCTTCATTACTTTTATTACTTAAATGACTATAAAACCACTTGTATGAATCTCATTGAGATCTACAAAGGCTCAAATGAAAGGTCTTGAACTCTACTTTAATACTTTAAGCAAACTGTAAAATATTTTGTTTTTTATAAAGCACATTATTTTTGTTAGAGACTACAGTATTAATAAAAAAAATAATAAAGATTATTAACAATAAAATATTTTTTGATGAACTGAAAACATTTATATTATTATTATTATATAACATTCTATTATGCATTATAAATGATTTATTTATTGAATTTTGTATTGATCACTTCAATTATCAGTATTTTTTTAAACAATCAAGCATTATATAAGGAATTCTCTAGGGACTGCAGAAAACTTTGAACTATTTAAGATTTAAAATCAATTGGAATCGGCTGTAATGTTAATTTAATACAAGGACTTTTGTGTACTGTTTTTGCAGCATTTGTTTAAAGTACTGTAGTGTAAAATAAAGCGTGATTTCATTTCAGTGTGTTCAGCTCTCAGAGTACAGGCCCTCCTGAAATTATTGTGCACCAAACCAGGAAACTGCTGAGTAACTTGATGCTAATGACTAAAGACTTGCCCATATTGTCCAATGAACACTCAATTAGACTGCTGTTGGTACTCAAAGAAGGTAACAGAAATTTTTGAAAAAAAATTTACTCTTGAGTTTTTTGAGATATTTAAATAAATGTACTAACTGTGTGTATTGTAAATTAATGGGCTGCTTTATTTTTATGATGTAAGACTGTATACTATTTTTCAGTTTTTACTCTACATTATTAAAGTGTTTCATCAAGTACATTTTTTTTAACCTTGATTTTTTTCTTTGACATATGAAGATATTAGTCTATCTGCTTTTAGACTAATTAGGATGATAGATCAGCATTAACAGAAAGGGTAAAGCTTACAGCAATAGCTACAAATCCAGAACATATGTCCTTAGGGTGGGCAGTTCAGAGATGTAAGAGACTGACAAGTGTCTTAATCACATTGACCACTGAGCCCTAGAAAGCTAGCTATTAGTTTGCCAGACAATGCTTCTAATTATTTCCTCCCCCTTAACCTGTAATAGGGTGAAACAGTTTATCTCTTCAGTACCTTTCAATAGTTTTCAAGAGGAAACTAATGATGTCTTAACTGCATAATTAAGTTAGAATACTGCTATCCTACTTCTGTTACAAGGAATACAACTGAAATATTTTGTTACTGTTACCATGTTTTTAAGGTAATTGAAGATTAGCTTGTGTCTTCTTTCTCCCCCTCCTCTCTCTCCTCCCTCATTTTCTCTACCTCCCTCCATCCCTCCCTTGACACATTCTCTCTTCCCCTCCCACTCTGAATACTGCTGTGCATCATTCACAAGTGCATATGTATAGTGCTAATTCAATCGTTTGTTGATGCATTGGTGCTATGTTGTGCTTCAGACACATAATGATATCAATTCTTGATAAAACAGTTGAGATTATCCCTACCAGAGACTGTCCACAAGGACTCTCACCACTTCTTTGGAACATTGTGGCCAATGGTCTTCTCAGATCTGACGCAAGTTGACATATCCAAAGCTATGCTGACAACATCTGATGATTCAGGATAAAAAGTGTAACACCTCATTGGACGGATTGAATGTTGGACTACAATGTGTTTTCTTATGTTGTTTTAAGGAAGACCTTTCACAAGGAAACTGAACCTTGAGTCTCTTTCCCATTTGAATCTGGGAGGAATTCAGCTTGCAACCTCTAACTCAGTGAAGTATTTAAACAATGTACTGTGAAAGCTAAATGGTCACTATTGGTAAACAGGTGCTTTGCCAGTTCAATCTGAGGCAACAAATCATGTATAGCTTTATGGCTGTATAATGCAGTAGTGAGGCCTCAAGGTACTTATGGAGCACCTTGTCTGGTGTTCAAAGGTGAACCAAATAACTGCTATAGTCTAGCTAGCTAGCTTAGAAAGGCTTCTTTGCATACTGGTCACTGGGACTTTTACAAGCAGTCTCTTAGCTACCCAAGAGCTTCTGCTTCTAGACATTTTTATCAAGGCAGGATGACATAAATCCATATACAGACTGATTGTTTCAGGACATTGAAAGGACTTGAACTGTTCATTAACACTATTAAAAGGTCAACGTTAGACAATTTTGTGCTGGTCATGACTTCATATGTTATGGTCATAGAGTATAATTTCATTAAGAGTTTTCAGTAAGTTTTTACTCTTATGAGGAATGGAAAAGAAAAGAAAACTCAGTTTTAGATCATTGTAACCTTGTCTGATACATGGACAGAGCTGTCCTCGAGGTAAATTCCAGGTATGGGGTGTATAATTCACCTCCCATAACTGTTCTTAGCAATAGTGTGGTAAAGTATAATACAACTTTCCTGGACAAGGCATCTGAAATTCTGGCCTGTATCAATACAGGTAGAGCTACAGTACACCAATGTAAAGAATGCGAGAAGGAAACCGACTGGAAATGGTTGACCTTGGCCAAACTACTACCCTTTTCGCATTCGCTAGTCGCATGTTTCCTATTTCCAAAAATAAAGAGAACCTTAAAGGGCTGTCGTTTTACAGCTGTAGATGACATTAAAAGCGCATCGCTGAAAGAACTAAAGGCTATCTCAAAGATCAAGTTTGAGAAGTTTTTTGAGGATTGGAAGAAGCACTGGCACAAGTGCATAATCTCCAATGGGGACTATTTTGAAGGCAATAACATCATTGTAGAAGAATAAATAAATATTTTGTTCAAAAAATTAAAATTATTGTTACTTTTTGAACACACCTCGTATTGTAATACTTAACAATATAACAGCCTATCTAGACTGTATGTAGTAATAAAACACCTACTTATATAATATGTTACTCATATTTATTTACTTCTTTTTTTCCATTTCTAAGAACTCTAGACAGACTTGGAATAAACTAATTTAAATGTTTGTGTGACAATCATATACAATTAGTCAGGTCTTATTAATATATAGTAGGTCTATATAGAATAAGACAAATTGTGATTAAGACGTAAAATTTAATAAATAAAATCAATATAACATTCATTCATTCATAAAGTATCTTCATTGTTAAATTTAATTAAATAACAGTAATACTAAAGTATATTTTATTTATTACACGTGGGGTGGAAAACTGATGTTTTCTTACTGGACTGTAGTAGCGAAGACATTTAAACTGCCTCGCATTCTCTACATCTGTCGACTGTAAGCATAATAAATATACACAGAGTGATAATATCTGACAGTTAAGCTGCTCTTAAGACTCGTGACTCAGAGCAAAGCTTGTGTGGGCATGTTATCAGGCTCTCAACACTATTTTTCCACTACTCCTTAAACCTTTGAGGTACCTGAGCATGCATATGTATTTATGGCAATGAGAAGAAAGTGTATTTATGGGCATATGTATTCATGCTACCCAAGAAAGATGCTAAATTAACTTTTTTATGTTTTTTATGTATGGAACCAGCCTGCGATGTCACAAAATTCACTGAGTATAATGTTATTAGAATATGGTCCAAAGATAGAATATGGTCCAATATTACCTCCTGGAATTTGAGACACTTGAGGCTAGGAAAAAAGCCAATTTTGAGATTCTATAACCAGGTGATTCTAATATAGGGTGAAAACTTCTAAGCCTCATTGAAGGTACAGGTGTCATTGGTTTTCCTTAACCGTACATGGTATGTACAATAAGCCTATGTGGGTGTACAAGGAACTTGAATCCACATAATCTAATCTATTCTAATCAAGCATACTGCTAAGTTCATACTGCTTGTTACATAAATTGGATATATTTTGAATATGTTGTCTAGGAAATAAAAGGTTAACTTCTGTGTTATTTTTACAAACACTCGCATTTTGCGACCTAAGTGTTGGTATTCCTCAATTAAAATAAGATGGCACATGCTCCAAGGTTATGCATAGTAAGCATTGAGAAAAAATGTGTTTTCAATGCACAGAGTGACTAAATGTAATTGAAAACTACTAACACAGATATGCATCAGTTTTTAACTTAAGCAAAACTGTTAATATTTTTATAACAATTTTTATTTAAAAAATATACCAATAGAGGCTAGACTGCAGGTTAGCTTTAAGGTATTTTTTTAAGCTTATGGTATGCAGAAGTTGTTTTTAGTGTGGAAAATAAGTACTTATATTTTTAACAAGAGTCATGATTAAGACAGTGTATAAATAAGGAAATGATTAGTTCAAATAATGATGTTTTGTTATTAGAATAAAATATTTTTTGTCATGTTAGCTTTATTTTACAGATGCATTGAGTGGCTTCTGCCCTCCAGATAGCTTTAGTTTTGCAGATCGTGAAGATATTGACCTTATTGGTAAGGACAGTATATCAAAATTAAAACTGGGCAAAGTTACCACACAATATCACAGCTTGGGTGTAACATATAAAAAGAAGTTTGTAGATGAAAATGAGGTAAATGTTTACTGAGTAATTGTACTCGTTTTAGTACATTGTTTTAGTTTAATTTTTGCTAATATGAACCCCACTCTATTACAACCCTGTTTGAACTGAATAAAAAAATCTGGAAAATATAATCTATTAAAACCACAAAATAGTATCTTCATAGTGAGAAAAACAATTAATACACTTATGTCTTTACTGCAGA
Organism: Callitettix versicolor; assembly: GCA_022606455.1. Taxonomy (NCBI): domain Eukaryota; kingdom Metazoa; phylum Arthropoda; class Insecta; order Hemiptera; family Cercopidae; genus Callitettix; species Callitettix versicolor. The sequence continues at coordinate 44,028,054 of CM040191.1, forward strand.
GGTTTAAAGTTTAATTTTGAAGTTTTAAAGTTTTGAGTTTATCCTTTTAAAGTACATGAACTGTTGCCTTGATTCACAATTACTTTTATGCACAGTGTAATAGTAAGTTAATATAAAACACTAACTTGAGAAGAAAAAATACAAAGTAAACATTTTGCAATATTAAGCCGACTCTTAAACTGAAAATATAGTAGCTGCTTTACTAGAGAAGAATGTTAGGTAATGTTGTGACTGAGCCAGGCAAACTGTGGGCGATGCTACATTAGCTGCATATGCCACTAACATACCATTAAACTTAGGTTATACTTATTTCTCATTTACAATCCTGTAATGAGATGCAAGAACATGTACCAAACATGTTTTTCAGTAGAAACGAATATATATATAACAGTTGATTGCAATTAGCTGTACACACGACCTTGCTCCTACCAAAGTTGCATAATCAAACGAGTAGTTTATAAAAGGCAAAATTGCAGGCCAATAAATTATGAAATAATTCTCTAATTAGTTACTACTAGTACATAGCTTACTTTAATAACCAATATAGTTTATAAATACCCATATCAGTTGCTTATAGCACAAAAAAGTAAGGCAGATTGTTCACTGAGAAAGTTCTTTATTCTGTTAAATACATAAAAGTATAAAGAAGAAGGCTAAATCATAAGAAGAACTGAAAAGACAAATGTGTCAAAAAATTACACATGTGGAACTGAAATTAAAATCATTTATATAACTTTCAATAAACTTTAATATATTAACTCTTTTCTTTTCCATCAGGAAACTAGTTTTCAGATTATCATAAAACTCTTGTATATTATATAGTTTTATATTGAATAAGTTAGTAAAAATGTTAAAATTTTAATAATTATTACCGTACTACTTGGATTAATTATAACAAAATGACTAAGTTATCTAACTGTGACTTATTTCAATTTTTGTCACTTCAAATCTGGTATTTTGTTTCGCTATAGGTCACAACATTATGACTTTTATTTCGGTCATCGATCAGACTTCCTTCATCGTCTTGACTTATTTAATAAAATTTAATATTTAGAACTATAATATTGTAGGGACCTTCTAGAGCCCTAAAATTAATTGTTTATTTTGGTTTGTTTTCTTTGTTAATTAGTTTTAAGTATGTTTTATATTTCTTTAGTTTATTATTGTTATTATTGTAGGGCCCATTTACAGGCCTACAATAAATTGTGACTGTTGTTTTAAGATATATTATTGTTCACTAGTTCTATGTAAATATTTATAATTGTTATTATATTTTGTGTTTATTTACTTATTTCAACTTTTATTATGTATTTTTGATTACAATTTTAAAATAAGTTAGTTGCATTATTTTACATTCGTGTCGCAGCGATGATAACCTGTACGGTTTTTTTCCGGGGAAAAAAATAAAACTTTAAAATAATATACCAAGTTCTGATATTCTGAAGATGAGAGGCTACTCAAAACGCATTAATCATATATGAAATTATAAAGCCAAGAAGCAAGTATGTTAGAACTCATAACATAATATCAGATATCTTAACTTTTAATATTATTGTAACTGTTTTCCCAGATTATCTCTAGTCAAATTTTGGAGAAAGAAGTTGAAGTAGATTCAGATATTACAGTTAACTGTGTAAGTTCACAATTTCACTATATGTATATTAAGTTCAACTATTTGTAATAATTTTTATATTTTAAATTTTGGCCCTTTTTATTTTCTAGTTACTAACATACAGCACTACATAAAAACTTTATAATTTTTTTATCTTGTGAAATTTTGAAATAATTTTTACACCAGTTACAGCCATATATTTTTTGATAATACTATTAAAAATTTGAAATCTTGAAATTTCTCTCTCAATTGCCAAGAACCACTATTTCACAGTGAGTCTCTCATCAGGTGGTATCTTTCTTTAATTATTGGTGAAATCAATGATAACAGGTGCAATAAGTTTTTGTCCATGGTTAATATTGGTGCCAATATTTAAGTATTCACAAAGCCAGTTTACATGAGAATAACATCCAAAAGTTTTAACTACTCTTTACACTACATGCTTCTATTAATATATAATGCTAAGTCGAGGTGGCTTATCTTTTCTGTTAATACCGATCCCTCATCCTAATTGCTTTAGGACAAAGTATGGACATTAAACAAAATAATAAATAAATAATAAAATTAATATATGCTTCTAAAAAGTTAACACTGAAAGATTTTTCCGGACAACAAGAAATTAATTCTGACTTGAGAAATCCTCAAGGCCTCACCTGTGCTGTTCTTTAAAGGATTTCCTCTACATGTAGCTGTTTAGTAACATCTTCTAGGTGTCAGTGTGTTTCTTTTAATTATACTTTCCCAATATGTCACACGATAATGGTTACCACTTAAAAATTTAAGTTATACTTTCAGGTCTATGTTAGCTCAACTTTTAACCACCATATTGTCTCAGTAGAGAAGTCCACTAAATATCTAAAAGAGTTTAAATTTTAGTAAATGTTTTTAAATAATCTAAATGTTAAATAGTCTAAATAGGAAAAGTCATGTGTTTGTAGTGTCAACATTTAAAATTATGTGTATTTAAGAACAACTAAAATGATTGAAGTAGCGGAGGTATTTTCATTAAGGAAACTTATCTTGTAAGTTTTAATGTTTTTATGTTGTATGGTTTTAAACCATATGGCAGATATCATTATATTTTTTAGAAGTTATATAATGTGAGAATGTTTATGTATTATGATTCTTTCACTAATTATTTATAACTTATTTTGCAGGAAAATGTTCCACCAGTAAGAGATGCTACCACAAATAATACAGGTTGCCAATTACTTGTGAGTATTTATACATATCACATACTTGTACTATGTACATATCTGTACTAATGAAATCACAAATACTAAAGTTTGCCAATTACTTAAAGTCGGATACTTGGTGTCACTGTCTTCAAATATGAATACAAAGTTGGACCTCTTACGTGATGTAGTAGAAGTTGAAGATGATAACATTCTACATTTTGGGGTGGATTGTGTAAACTATAATAGTCTTGGCTGTACGTTGATTATTAAAGTTGAACTGGATAAGTAGTTTAATGGTGTTAAAATCAAATTTTTGCAAAATCCTTTCTTAGCGCACCTTGACATTTTGTAAGAAGGTACTCTGAAAATGTCAAGTCTCTAGCTATTAAATAGTCTCGGCTGTATGTTGATTATTAAAGTTAGACTGGGTAAGTAGTTTAATGGCGTTAAAATCAATTTTTTGCAAAATCCTTTCTTATATGGTAACGTAAGTGTACCTCAAAATTTTAAATCACCAGCTAAAATAGTTTTCGCTCTGCATTGATTATGAATCAGTCAGTCAGGACTTCTTTTATATATTAAGATATATACATATATATGCACTTATAAAATAAACTCATGAAAATTATCCACTTGGGAAGGGTTAAATTATATTTTTTTATAAGTAATTAAATAATGTAGCACAGCACAGAAATTTAATAAAACAATAAAAAAATATGGATACTGTAAGTGATAAAAAAAATGACATCCAAATACACCTTATATATTTTACTAACAACCTTATGTAAGTTCTGTTTTTTCTTCCAGCAAAATACTTTGGAATCTAAATGTACCGAATCATCACAGAAAACAAGTGACTCAAAAACTATATCTGTAAGTTAAAACTATAAGAATGACACTGATACATAACAATAATTGGTAAACCTGATTACAAAATTTTAATGGTAGTATGTGCTAATACATAACATATTCTGTTATGTAATCTCCATCATGGTTATCTTTCTCAAAAAAATTATAACATTTCCTAGCGTAACAAGATACATGTTACCATGTATAGTTTCCTTCTAAAAGTTTTTTTTTGTGGTGTTTAACGTCCGACTATTGTGCACACTTGGGCTAATGCAGACGATGGGATGATTTATAGCATATGAAAATGCCAAGCCCTCGCCGGGAATCGAACCCGGATCCTCGGGGGGAAAGCCTAGTACACTACCCACTAGCCACCGAGGTGGCTCCCTTCTGAAAGAAGAATGAGGAACAAAAAGCAATGACATTAGGACTGTCACAATAGGCCATGATGTTTTGTTTGAGTATTCAATACACATATTCATGCCATGTCACTGATATGAAACATTCATTATTTCGGCTAGCAATGTTTTGTTTCAGTTCTGGTTAACATTTTTAGACAAAATTGCTAGCTACAACTTAATCACCAAATTTGTTGAACCATGGTTTATTTATATGGCATCAAATGTAAACATTTATATAACACCATGTCTAAGGATTGGTGTATGTGTTCGTAAAACCTAATAATTACAGTTGTATTTTTTGAGGCTTGAAAGCTTATTCATATAAAGTTTTCACAAATATTAAAATTTTTGGTTTTTTAATTGTATTTTATATGTATTAATTATTATTTTAATGTATTAATACACAAGAAACTGAAAAAAACTTTGAAAATGAACACAGGGTGCTCTGATAATGAACAAGCAGTGATAATATGTACCAAAAAGTTGGTTGATTGAGTTTTCCTATACTGCTGTAGGAATGAGTGGATGTCCTAGCGATTGTGTATGTTGTACAGAACAACCAGTCTCAACAAAATTTTGGTGTCAAGGGTAAATTGCAGATCTATAGAAAGGCTCTTTACCATACTACTCTGTACACAGTTTACTTAATGGTGAAAATCAAACTATTTTTATTAATCATAATCATATTTAGAAATAACTTGATTTTTTTTCAAATCCTAACACAGTTATTTTTTTATACACTAGGATATTGTACCTGCTTCAAACCCGCTGATTATAAAAAGGAAAGTTAGGAAGATAGCATTTCCGTAAGTCAATACATAATTATTTAATCTATTTACAGTTGATCTTATTGCATTAATAAGTTTTAGAGTTACATGCAGTAATAAGAGTATTATTTATTTAGTTACATTACCAATGGTCACTAAAACACTGTCAGGTTACTTTTGATATTTTTAATGAAATTTGGAAATTTAAGGTGCTAATTTTATGCTGACTTTAAAGTTACTGTGGTACAATCAGATTTTAGTAAAACTAACACAATATTTTTAAAATTTTGAATTACCAACAATTTTTAAAAAGATTAATCTTCATAATGTCCTAATATCAATTTGCATGAGAAGTTTTATTCAAATTGGACCAAAATTAGGAATGTTTGAATGCAAAAACATAATATGCTTTAATTTAAAATGCTTTACTTGCTGTTAATAAGATTTCTGTTGGAAAAAGCAAATCACAGTAACTTATTCTCTAGGTTAGTGAACAAGTTCACTACAACTCTGACCTGTACACAGATTTAAGGCTAGTTACTTCAGTTGGTTTTCCACACATTATGTCAATCCCCTGCCTTCATTAGTTTAAATGGTGTAAAAGAAAAAGAAACAACTTTACTGTAAAATGACACAGCCTATTATAGCAAACATCATGTCAATACCTACATACGAAACCATTAAATGTGCCTACGTCACTGTAAATATATATATATAGTATTGAGAAACGTGAAGTTATCCAAGCTGCACACACACAAATATATCGGAAATGATGAGTAATGGTACTCATTTTCAGGTATCCATAACTTAAAAATAAAAACTCCATAGAGTTGGCAGTACTAATGCCTTTAGGAGCATGACAAAGTGGTAAAAATCAAAAATAAAATTTTGAGTCAAAGCTGAGAAAAACGATTTGAAAGTGGCTCTCTTTTAACAATGTTCTCCTTCTTCAACAATGACATGTCTACAGGTTACTACTGAACCGATTGTGATTAAAAATGACTAATTTTATTCGTACTGATTGCAGCATGTGTCTTTTGCTTAAAATCTCAAAAAATAAGTATGTTTACAATTGTGAAAAAACTACACAAAGTTAGACATTTTAAACATTTATGTTGCTTACAGACTGAAATACTTAACTAAGTTTGATTAACAAGGACCCATTTTATTCGTTATGATTATAATATGTGCTTTTTGCATAAAAGTAAAAAAAGTTAAAATCGATTAATTGGAAAATCTGTCAAAAAAATTATTAAAATTGTAAACGCTGACATTCCTACAGTCTAAGCTACTGAAGCAATTTTCATTGATGATCACTAATTTTATTCATAATGGGTGCAGTACATATTGCTTTTTGTCTAAAAAAATTTAAAAAGAATGTTTAGTATTATAACACTGCCAAAACATTTACTGATTTCAGAATTTTGTACCTTAATTAACTGAACAGTTGGTCTTTGGATGGTTTGTTACTTTCAAATGTTATAAAAGAACATGTTTTTCATTGTTATGAAAAATATTTTTTTAATTCTTTACAATCTAAAAAAACAACTCTCACAATCTTGGGTTAAAAAATCAAAAAAAAGAGAACACTAAAATACTTTCTTTGCATTTACATTTTCTTTTATTCAGCAAGTTAATTTAATTTATCATGATTATCTTCAACAATATTTGGTTTTAATCCCACAAAAATGATCCCAATTTAAAACCACTAAGTAGTAGAAGTCCCTTGCCAAGTCTACAATTTAAAAAAATGTTAAATCATCTTCGAATTCCGTCAAGAACCAATCACCTGCTTACACAGTTTACTGAACAATATCAGACGAAGACATTTATATACTATGCTGTAAATTATAAATGTTATCTAGGATATTATAGTTATAATAATAAATATCAATATGTAAACATTTTCATTATTTTATAGTACCTACTTATTTTATTTTAACTTATTTTTTTTAGATTGTATAAAAATAATGCTAAGAATATAAAAGAAAAAAGTCAAAAGGCCTGAACAGTAACATTTTAATAGAAGAAAGAAAAGAAACTAACATCCTTGTTAGAATAAAAATATGTATTATCTTGTTAATGGAAAAAATATGTATTACCCCTTGTTAATGGAAAAAATATGTATTACCTTGTTAATATAATTTAATTAAAAGTAAACTCTTACATTTTGAAATGTTACTTTTGTGTTTTGATCTTTTTTATACCAACTGTCCTTAATGGCACACTGAAAAGTGCTGCAACTTTTGTTTCATAAATGAATAATTCAAACAAGAACACCACAAGAATCAAACTTTTCACATTCAGTAAAATAAAGTAGTTTAAAAAAGTTCAAATTAAACAGTTATGGCTCAACAAAGCCATGTTTTTCTATTTCTACAAAAAATTTGGCTAAGACTGGAAGATCAGTCTAATATCTTATAATTAGTATATAAGAAAATTTTTTCAGAAAAAATATGACTAATATTCTAAAATAAATAACAAAATTCATTATTATAAAACATTTCTTGGAAGCAGTCTCAGAGATACATTAGTTCACTGCCATTTCCATACAGGTTCTCAATGTGTAAAAAAGTTTCAGTGTTGCTGACACATTTCTTAGGGAAACAAAAAGTTGCTGAATATGTACTGTTGCCATGTACAGAACTAACGAAATGAAGGAAGGTTGAGAATCGCTTACCGAATAAACTGGCAGCTAGTTTAATCATCAACCTCTCTAACAGTCTTGCCATATCATTTTAAAAAACTAATTTTATTAAACATAATTTATAATCATAGTATAATATCAGACAGGCTATTTAAATTTAAAATTATGATTAAAGAACAAATTTCGATTTAGAACAAGCACCCAGAGAAGTTTTACAGCATAGAAATTTACTGTTCTTATTCTTACTTTAATTACCACTCAACCCATGCTTAAAGCCAAACAATAATTTCTATGAAAAAATTATGCTTTTTTCCTAAAAACAAGAAAATGTATAAACTTGTAATTACGTTAGTGTAACTCCCATGCACTATATGGCAAAGATGTAAAATCGCTATCACCTTATTTGCTGCTTAATTACTATAGTGACATCTTGTATTCTGACGCATATCACTCAGCGATCTATTTATAGTGAATGTTCTATGAGTTTAAAATGAACAATTTATTTTCTAAACAATCATTTTCACTATTAAAATCATAAACACCACTGAAAATCTAACAGCGCCCACTATCATATATAATTGATTCATGTTTAGAAACAATTATTTCTCCTAACTTTCATTTATTATTCTTCTAACTAAACTTTGTTGCAAAAACGTCAATTTTGAAGTAAGTTAATAAATTAAACATTAGTAATTATTAACATCTTGTGTTTCGTTAATTAATCAAATTTAAAAAAAAAAATAATAAATTTCAAATTAATGTGTAAATATTTTAATAAAAAATTGTTTTATCCATTAGTGTTATTAATTCATTTTGTAAATGACACTGCCAGTGCTTTGAATAGTTCTATTACAGGTATCTCTGTAACTAAGTCAACAAGAAATTTAAGAAACAGCACCCAACAAAAATAAAACTGTACTAAACAAAACACACTAAACGAGATTGGAAGTGTACTACCAAAGTAGGCAGTGGTTTCATAAATTGAATTTATACCCTTTGTTTTTCTAGTGATGTAACAAAGTAATGTGAAGCAAATCATAACAACAAGCTTAAAGGTTTTAGAAAAATATCTGTACATGATCACTTGAATGCAGTTTGATATGGCGTAGACTTTTATTACAAGAGACATCATACTCCCCATGACACCACGATGGGGGCGGGTTGTTTTTGACTAACAAAAGTCATTCACTGGAATGTTTAAACAAATGATCAAACATGTAAAAATGTCTTGAAAGCGTGAAACTCAAAGGAAAAGTGTTGGTAAGTCATATACTGTGATGTCATCTAATTTGATTACATGCAGGTAAGGACTGGTGAAAAAAGAAGTTAATTTTACAAGTACAAACATTTTTTTAATTTTTAATTGCTAATTAAACTATTGCATTTATTTGTCAAAGATTTTTGATTAAATCTTTTATAAAAGGTAATGCCAAACATAAATTTTACAAAACATGTACAACGTATGGTCAAATAACAACACTGACCAAGCAAAGCAAGATCTCTGTTTGGCATTTGTTGCTATACAGTTTTGGCCAAACATGTTGACCGATTGTTTTGTACAAAGATACCTTATATAAAGCCTGAAGAACATATGTAAATCTTTTCCCATTCACTTCCATTTCAAGATAGTGGTCTTTGATTTAACAATGAAGCTTGTAGTAGCTGGCTACTTCCTGCTATACTGGCTAAATGGCAAGTTAACAGGTTTCATGATAAAATATAAATCACTGCCTAAGGTACATTTTGTAATTTTTCAGTTAAAGTAGTCATTCAGTGCAAAATAATTTTGGTTTTTTTAGTGAGCTAGTGTAGTCCTATTAATGTCTTGTTTGTTCATCCTAAAATAAGCAGTACCATTTCTAACTGTACAGTAAATCACACCATTTTCTCTCTATAAATGTCACAAAACCTCAGGACAGAATGTTTGTTACATTCACGTTCTTCCAATACAAAAATAGAATAGCAACTTGTACTTTAAAATCATTGAGAATTTCAATGTAGCATCATTTTAAGCAGCATTGGGCAAGAAAATGTTGAATGACCTATCTACTATCAGTGCCAGGCTTGACACTGAGTTGGACATATACTGTTGTGAAGAATGTGGCAGCAATTTCACTCCCCTATATTTCAGGTTGAAATGGAAGTTACTTTCCAAACATCCCAAGTACATTACCCACTGTTGCTACATTTCTTTTTTTTTCACAGCAACCCAGCAAGTGTTGATATCCAGATGCACCTCATTATTAACATACACTCATTGTCGAAGTCTAAAGAAATGAATTCGTCAGCAGATCTCTCACTGCTGGTTCTTCTGTTCTCAAATTTATTCGCTGAGACAAAATGTCCCATTACATCTCACTTTGCATAGTAACTCTTGTTCCAATGGCATACTATGCAAATGGGAGAATCACTGAGATTGAACCTGAACAAGAATCCTTCAATGATCAGATTTAATTTTATTTAATTTAAACCCCTCAGCCATCACATTTAATTTTACTGAAAAGTAAAACACATACTGTACTTTAATCAACAGTTGCATGTAAGGTCAAAAAAAAAAAAAAAAAAAAAAAAAATGTTTTAGAAAGAAATGTTTTAGAAGGACAATATTTTAAAAGTAAACAACTATTAGGTTTAAGATAAATTTATTTTTCTTACTAATAGGAAGCATTACAATCAACAGTGTAATTCCTATGACACAAGAAAGAAGAAAATACAATATGCAGAAATAACAAGACAAAACGTAACAATTAATAATACATGTATACAATGATATGCATCTATAAAAACACTGCGAAGTGAGAGGAATTGGATTGAAATTTTACAAAATTTAAAATAGTTTACATTTATGTATATATTGAATTATATATATATTTATTAAAAAAACTTATTTTATGTTACGAAAGACAAGTTTATCACAATTCTTTATTTTGATGATAAAGCAACGAAATTTATACAAGCATTCTATAAAAAATTGTTATTTTGTGAAAATAACCTAACCTCTTTTCAGTAAAAACATGGCCTGCTAAAATAACAATCAGATATTAAAATATGAAACAACTATTAATTAAAAACATAAACAAAAAGTACTAACTATATAAAACATTAATAACAAAAATAGCATAACTTTACCCCTTAATCCCAAATGGTAACTACAATCTTAAAATAAATATTAATATTGAATGCAAACCCATATTTAAATTTTAACTGTTAAATTTAATACAGTAGGTGCCTTCAAAGGTGAATTGACCACCTGGTAATAACTAGGTCATTGATCCGCAAAGCTGACCACAAGCGCCACTAGTATTTCTGTTATCTATTATGTTTTTGAATGTATTTAACTAGCACATTTATGTTGCTGTTTTGTACACTTAGAAAAATAATTGAGAAATTAGGTGCGTTTATTTCCTTGAACCCTAATATCAATTATACATTCATTGATTTTTCACAATCTCAGCTATCTGTATTTATTTCCAATATTTTATCATTGGGAATACTCGAGTCAGCACTTTCTTAAGATAAAGATCATAAGTTTTATTATTATTATAAAGTAACTACTTTGCTGAATTTAAATTTTGTCCTAGAACTCCATTCAATACTACACAAATCAAATTCTGTTTTTAGTACCGTATGAAGATAAGCACAGCAAATTTTACGTTGGTCCAGCAATTTTGCTATCCAGTCTCAGGGTGACCAAATCAGAGGATGCCTACTGTAGTAAATTACAAATTATAATAAATACTAAAGGCACAAGTACAAAGTTGTTAAAAGTTTTAAAAAATCGCTATGTAATGTTATGTAAAATTGTTAGAATATAGTGAAAGGCAATAATTTATTTACCACTAAACTACAAATAAATTATTTGAGTTTTGTTAAGTTTAAAAAACTCATACTATTTCTAGGAACTGGTGGACAAACATAATTATAATAACAAGTACGGTTTAACACAATTCCTCTCACTTTGACAGTCTGTTTATTTTTACATTATGCTTGGGAACTTAGATCAGGTAACCAAAACCTGATTTTTTACGATATTTGTAAAGATTTCCGATACGGGTGTAAAGTCTACACAATTAAAAATACAACCACACGTCATGCACTCACTCAATTGAAAACTATAACACTTGTTGCCAGTATCCCCGCCTACTGTATTGCAAACAAGCTAAAGACATAATCAGATACCGTGTCGTATATCGACGTAGAGGTTTTTATAGGACGAGAACTACAGCCTCGTAATGGGAAGGGGGATTTACTTTGACCTGAGCTGCAAACTGCATGCTAGTAGGGATCAAGACAAGGACAACACAGAACAATGAGAAACTAAGAATAGTTACAACAAAAATATCAGAGGAAAAAGGAAAACAAATGAATCTTTGAGTGTTGTCTCTTTTGTCAGTTCATGTGCAATGAACAAAAAGGATTATTAGCAATGGCATATTTTCTTATTATATTCCTATTCCCTCTCAATGAAAGGTAATATACCTATAGATAAAAGCTATTGTAATTCTGGCCTTAAATTCTAAACTTAAAATTACAGCTAGAATGTGTAGCAGATTTTTGTAATAATTACCCACCTCTATAAGGTGTGTTTATGAAAAATTATAACAACTAGATTTTATATTTAAATTACATCTATGTGAAACTAAAAAGCACAATAGCCAAGAGTTTATTTTATTTTTTTTAGATTTAGTAATTTATAAAGATGTTAATTTTGCCCAAAATATCATTGCCCTTAAAGATAATTTGTTGCGCCCTTTTAGTATTTTAACAATTATGACATAAGCCATGATTTGTTCTTTTTTTTTTTAATAAGCTTGCTTGTTTTGATTATCAAATCTTGGTGCTAGCACCAATTACAAATTTTTTAATTTGGGAAAGTGGAACATCAGAATGTATTTCTTAAAAATAAAAAGGGAATTTTTAGGAAAACAAATGTCAACAATAAACTTAAGTGGTTCCATCTTTAATGATGGTCATCTAAAAGAAATCCCTAAAGATGTCTGAAGGTTGGCAGCATCTCCCACCCCCTCCCGGGCCTGATGTGGGCCTTCCCTCCCACCCACCCCTCCCACCCCCGCTGCCAACAATGTAGATACCCCAGGTGAGGTGGCAATGGTTTCACCCATCGTTCCTCACGATGCCTGAAACAGATCAAAACAACAGAACTGTAACAAAATTGTCACATTTTAAATATTTTTTATACATCTAACATATTACTGAATAAGTATAATGATATTTTGTAATATAATGTTATTATTATACAAAATATAGTGTTTAAACAAATTTGTATATAAATGAATAATAAATGTGTTTGTATATATAACAATACAGGGTCATCAAAAAATGATTACACTTAAGCAATTAATGCGCCTGTGTTGACATTTCTGTTTTTTGTTTTTTTTTTTTTTTAATATAACTGTACTGTAAGCCAAGATCAATGTATTATTCATGACAATATATAGCCCATCATTTGTTCCTATATTGATGAAATGGGGCACTGTGCACCTTGTATGCTGTATTTAAATTGGTAATTACTGTGTGAAAGTAATGCCAACATTTTTATGGTAACGAAACTCCATATAAAAAAAGTATATTTTTCGAAGAGACTAGTAGTATAGACGTAAGAAAATTTAACTTCCTGGACAACCCAGGATATCAGAAGAAAATACTGGAAGCATAAGTAAATTCTGTGAACAGAATGTGAAAAATCAAAAGCCAGATACAGTTTGGAACTCTGACTCCCAAAAACAACAGTTTAACTTTCTATTGAATGGTTGCAATCACAGTAAATAGAATACACGATATGGGCCATGGTGGGTATGCCACAGTAGACTAACGTGCGCATGACGTCACTGGGTCAAACTCTTCACTGCTACTGTATGTAGTTTCCCGCTAAACAATGTGATGTCCTCTAAATGTAGTTGGAGATTCGGTGTGTTTATTTAATCTGTAGGTGTTGTGTTTTGTGTTCGAGGTTTAATAAATATAAGAAAAGATTTAAGTATGTTTTGAATCCTAAAAAATACATAATGTGTTTTGTTTAGGATTGTATAATTGTGTATGCAAAACAATGCCTGGTTGTGCTATGTGCCAATTGCTATAATAATGATAAGAATTGTAAAGGGAAAGGGATTACATTTCATAGAATTCCAAAAGATGAAGGCCTGAGAAAAACATGGGTTCATGCGTATAAACAAGCAGATCATTTTAATTTTGATAATGTTAAAGTCTGTTCACTTCATTTTAATGATGATGATTTTGAAATGGATTTTAAATGTGAATTACTAAATACAAAACCTAAAAACCAGCTGAAATTTGATGCCATTCTACGTTTTAACATTCCCACCATTAAAAAAAAAGTGTTGAATCTGAACAAGCTACAAGGATTAAAAAACATGAAAACTAAGAAACATTAAAAAAATTTATTGACAAGTCCGATAGAAATCTACCAGGAAAATCACCTGGAAGGAAATTGAAATGACGGTGCAATTGTAATGTATAATTCTGTAAGTGAAACCCACCCTTCTGTAGTCAGTAATTTTAATTCAAATATCGGTGTAAATAATGCCTCTATAGAAGAAAACAAATGTTTAAGAAATAAAAATTTACTTTTGAAGGAACAAATTCAACTTGCATTACAAGAACTTGCCTTGGTTAAAAATAAATGTATATAGCGTATAGAATCAAGGAAAAAAAATCGTATCAACTTTTGTATACGGTCATCCAACAAACGAGTGCCATAATAATTAAAGGGATTGGCTGTCAACTTAGTCACAAGGCTACTTTATGTATCCTACTGAAGAATGGTTGAACGTTGTGGTAAAAATGGAAAGGGACTTTTTTGAAATATCATGGTGAGAATGGGTTAAATAAAGAAAAAGGTGTGATGAAAAATCTGACAAACTAAATAATAAGTATTCTTCAGTAGGTGAATTTACCATATCCTGTTACTTCCCTACCCGTACATTTATGAGGATGCAATCTTTAAATAAAAAGAAGTCTTAAAAACGTTACGCAAATAAATCCACTGACGCCGGAAGGAAGACAAGTAACAAACTCAGTAAACTACAATAACTTGTACTAGGTATCAAAAATAGTTTGTTATATATACATATATAATTGAGTATGTATGTGTGTGCCTGCAAGATGGTATATTTTGAAACATAAATTCTAAGAAATACATGTTTTATTTCACTGTTTACATAATACGCCTATGTGCTATTTATTTATTTACTATTGAATTTACTACTATATATATATATAAAAATACATAAAAAACCTAAAAGGGGCATAAAAGCCCATATAATGGTTGGTCCTTTGTAATTTAATTTATTACTAATGTTTTATTCCAGATATATATTTTCAGAGTCAACCAAATAATTGTCAAGGAACATCCTTATATACGCAATTCATAGTGTGATGTGCTTTTAACTTTCAAACAAAAAATAACCCTGGAATTTTTCAAGCTATAATTTACTTTAATATTATGTAATATTGTATAAATTAAAAAGTTTCCGTTTTGACAATGAGTGAATTCAGTAAGTAAAGTAATTAATAGCATTATTAATGTTAGACAAAAGGAATTATTATTGTAATTACTATAATACAGTTACTAAGACTAACACTGCAAACTGTTTTCTACTAAACACTATGTCTGAGCTTGCCCCGATGACGCACCATAGCCAGCAAGTGGTGGGGGGACATGCACGTGGCCCATACCGTGTATTCTATTTACTGTGGTTGCAATCACACCAAGCCATTGATGTTTAGAGAATATGCTACTCATCATCACAAAGTCATTAGTAATGCATATGTCTTGGCTACGGTACAGTTAACCTAAAAATAACTTGGACACATCTTTCACACTTTCACTATAAAATATTTTCTGTTGTAAAAATATACTGAAGCAAACATAATGGTAAAACATTACCAGATAATGAAAAGTACCATAGACTAATTTCACAAAAATAATCAATCATGATCAGCAGTTATTAGTAAGAGATTTTTAGGGAAATGTAGAGAAGAGTATAGAAAACATCCTGTATAAACATGACTAGGACATGTGCTCATGTATTAGTATTTTAGCATTTTTAATGTTAGCGTGATTTGATTTAAACTTTACATAAAATTTATTTTGGTAAGCTTGGACACTTTTATTTACCAGCAAACATTTATTATTTCACAACTAATATTCAAATTCTTAAACCATCGTAACTTTTATTTTACTCAATTGAAAATCTAATCCATCCATTGATATCAGCTTTAAAATTTGCAATTGATTACTTATTGAATTTTAAATTTTTATTGAAAAATATGAAATAAACAATACAGCATTTTCATATTTTTTAATATTATGTGTACTTTTGTTCCCTGTTTTCATTTGATGTTACTGAATACCGTTAACATATTTTCTTAACATTTATAATTTATGTCAGTTAAACTTAATGAGAAGAAGGGATCAGAATTAACAGTAATGAAACAGCAGTAACTGTGCTTCGTACACACAACCTTGAGGTGTATAGTTCAGAGATGCAGCAGACCAGTCTGCCTTAGCCAAATATATCAACAAGCCCTTAAGACTTTTGAAATCAAAATGTCTAAGTATAAATTCTGTGATTCATACCTTACAACAATTTACAAAGCATGTAAACAATTGTAAATATAATTAACTAGGTATTTTACAAACCTAGTTATGTACATATATATCTCATTAGCGGTAAGATTTTTAACTGAATTTTTTAGTACAATCTTTGAACATTTTAATTTTTCTTTAGATTTCATTGGTTTACATTAATAATTACAAAATTTTGCAAAATAATGTACCATATTTTCTTAGGTACACAAACATTATTATCCGGTACCCAACACAAAAGTGCTTTACTGTACCTACTTTGAGCACACTGCATAAATATTAAGATTCTATACAGCCAGCTTAATATTAGTGGGGTACATTTTTTACAATTACAATGTTCATGATTGAGTATAGTAAAAAAAATATTCGACCGATCCAAATAATAATGTACCACATTTTCTTAGGTACACAAACATTATTATGTACTACACAAAAGTGCTTTACTGTTCTTGAGCACACTGCATAAATATTAAGATTCTATACAGCCGGCTTAATATTAGTGGGGTACATTTTTTCAATTATAATGTTCATGATTCAGTATAATGAAAAAAATATTCTGACCGATAATAATTACCACATTTTCTTAGGTACACAAACATTATTATCCGGTACCCAACACAAAAGTTACTTTGAGCACACTGCATAAATATTAAGATTCTATACATTAATATTAGTGGGGTTTTTTACAATTACAATGTTCATGATTGAGTATAGTAAAAAAAATATTCCGACCGATCCACACATAATAATGTACCACATTTTCTTAGGTACACAAACATTATTATCCGGTACACTACACAAAAGTGCTTTACTGTTCCCACTTCGAGCACACTGCATAAATATTAAGATTCTATACAGCCGGCTTAATATTAGTGGGGTACATTTTTTTCAATTATAATGTTCATGATTCAGTATAATGAAAAAAAATATTCTGACCGATCCACACATAATAATGTACCACATTTTCTTAGGTACACAAACATTATTATCCGGTACCCAACACAAAAGTGCTTTACTGTACCTACTTTGAGCACACTGCATAAATATTAAGATTCTATACAGCCGGCTTAATATTAGTGGGGTACATTTTTTACAATTACAATGTTCATGATTGAGTATAGTAAAAAAAATATTCCGACCGATCCACACATAATAATGTACCACATTTTCTTAGGTACACAAACATTATTATCTGGTACCCTACACAAAAGTGCTTTACTGTTCCCACTTTGAGCACACTGCATAAATATTAAGATTCTATACAGCCGGCTTAATATTAGTGGGGTACATTTTTTTCAATTATAATGTTCATGATTCAGTATATTGAAAAAAAATATTCTGACCGATCCACACATAATAATGTACCACATTTTCTTAGGTACACAAACATTATTATCTGGTACCCTACACAAAAGTGCTTTACTGTTCCCACTTTGAGCACACTGCATAAATATTAAGATTCTATGCAGCCGGCTTAATATTAGTGGGGTACATTTTTTTCAATTATAATGTTCATGATTCAGTATAATGAAAAAAAATATTCTGACCGATCCACACATAATAATGTACCACATTTTCTTAGGTACACAAACATTATTATCTGGTACCCTACACAAAAGTGCTTTACTGTTCCCACTTTGAGCACACTGCATAAATATTAAGATTCTATACAGCCGGCTTAATATTAGTGGGGTACATTTTTTACAATTACACTGCATAAATATTAAGATTCTATACAGCCGGCTTAATATTAGTGGAGTACATTTTTTACAATTACAATGTTCATGATTCAGTATAATAAAAAAAAAAAATATTCCGATCGATCCACACATAATAACGTACCACATTTTCTTAGGTACACAAACACTACTATCCGGTATCCTACACATAAGTGATTTGTAGATCCCACTTTGAACATTCAGCATAATTATTAAGATTCTATACAGCCGGCTTAACATTAGTGGGGTATATTTTTACAATTACAATGTTCATGATTCAGTATAACAAAAAAATATTCAGACTGATTCACACATAATAATGTACCACATTTTCTTAGGTACACAAACACTACTATCCGGTACCCTACACAAAAGTGATTTATTGTTCCCACTTTGAGCACACTGCATAAACGTTATCGTTATATACAGCCGGCTTAATATTAGTGGGGTATATTTTTACAATGTTCCTGATTCAATGTAATGTAAACATTTTACAGATCCACAGATAATAATGTACCACATTTTCTTACGTACACAAACTATTATCTGATACCTTTACATAAAAGGGCTTTATTGTTTCCACTTTGAGCATACTTTATAAACAGTAAGAATGCATATAGCTGGTTTAATAGGTGTGGGGTAAATGTGAGTTTTACAACTTTCCTTGTTTTATAATAGTGATATGGAAAGAATATTTAGAAAGATCTACTGCAATTTTTTTTAATAATCCAGAGTAAGATATGAAAATATTTTTATTTTTCAATTTACAGTTTATCCATTCTAAATTGGTGCCTGACCTTGAGAATATCTGATACCTTTCCACTCTCTCCTCATTCTTCTTGTACAGACATCTTTACTGTAAACTATATCACAAAGTCAGTACCAAGTGATAACTTATCTACTGGTAACGTTGTGTAGACATAGTTCATTCACGTTTTGTTGAATTCATTAATTTAGGGCTGTTTTCTTAATTCAATTCGGATATGGTTTGAATAAAGTAGCCTTCAAACAATGTTTTCATATTATTATTACTATTACTTCTACATATGTAAATTAATTTACATTTACAGCAT
The DNA here is from genome assembly GCA_022606455.1 of Callitettix versicolor. Lineage (NCBI taxonomy): Eukaryota > Metazoa > Arthropoda > Insecta > Hemiptera > Cercopidae > Callitettix > Callitettix versicolor. The sequence goes on from CM040191.1 coordinate 44,046,928, forward strand.
TGGACATAAACCTTCCAGAACAAAACCTATCAAAATCAACTTTATATTTTAATAATATATCTTTCTTTAATTAAGTGAGTTCTACTTGTTAGATAAAAGATACTGAAGCGCCCGCAAGCAGTGGCGTCGGCAATATATATACATGATGCAACACACTTGACAGCACTGTAGTCTCGATGTTAATACACAGTACGGAACCTCTACCTTATTACACAGGTCAGTCTCTAACTTATAACATGGTTCCTTTGAAGGAAAACTGTCTCATGTACAACTTTACATGTGTCAAAAAATGTGTCAATTTTGAACAGACAAACTTTACATAAAAAATACAAAAAACCCTGACCATTAAATTTTCAAATAAGTGGTTATTTATACAGTATTTTAACACTAATTGCAAAAGTGACATCAGATTTTAAATCAAGTATGAGATATGAAGGTTATAAATTGTTTTAAATTTGAAATAGTTGCCATTTTGAAAGGGTTGAATAGATTTTGCTGAATAATAAACTCGTCCAAGGTATTACCAAAATTGATTTTTTACTGTTTAAATCAAAGCATACCAAAATTGCAAACACTAAAGAGCTAACATTTTACAATGCCTCAAAACGTTTTTTTTTTTTTTTTTTTTTTTTTTTTTTTTTTTTTAACGTCCGACTATTGTGCACACTTGGGCTAATGCAGACAATGCCTCAAAACGTAATCTAGATGTCAGGATAGGTGGTAATTATCAGTCTTGTATAATTTATAATTACAAATTGACCTGTGTCAATAATTTATGTTCCAATGGAAATTTGCTAATACAGTGACTACCGGTAATCTTATACCCAGATATACCACCACGGACTTATTTCCAAAGCAATAGTACTGCTGATAACAGAAGATCATTAGCCATCCCATTTTTGTAACATGAACACATAGTCTAATAACGTACTGTTAGCTAACATAAAAAATAAAAAAAAATTCTGGTTGCACCTATTTTCTTATGAACAGTACTTCTACTGTTTATTTAATGTTACTATTTGAGGAGAGTATAGGTAAATATAGAGTATGTAATAAGCATGTGGTTAACATGTTTTGATTTAGTCTACATAACACTACAAGCAGGTGTGCTGTGTCTGTAAAATATACGGTATTACTGGAAACCACTGTATACCACATTAACTTCACTTATTATTATCTGTAACTCTACGTAAAAGGAATATATTATTCTCAAAGTATCAGTAGATTGTATATTTCAGTGACTATAAAACACAAATAACCTAATCATTTTAAGCTATCTATAGAGTATGAAAATACAGTGTGTTCCATAAATGTACGAAATTTACATTACATTACATTTTTGAACTTGTAACTTTAAATTACAGGCACATGAACTAAACAAGGAATTATTTGGTGTATCAAATAATAAACATAACTTTATATTTAAAATTTTAGAGAAAAATCATATTTCGAGCATTTCAAAAACACATTTTCACATCGCACTGTAGATAGACAGCTATCCCCTCTCTGTAAATTGAAGAGTTGCCTTTTTAAAGCATCTTAAATATGTAATAATTAAAATTATTTTTTGACACCTAGTATAAGTAGGCATCATTACCTTATGGAGTCAGCTTCGTTCCTCTACTACTTCATGCTACAGATTCATATTTTTCAGTACAAAAACAAACAAAATTGCATAGCTTAATAATACTGTATGCATTGTTATAGTTTCCTTTTGTTTTCCGAGACTGATTTTATTGGATATATTTAAGGAACAGCAATTTCTTTAAAGTAGAGAGTGAAAATGGATATGAATTTAGTTAGAGGAGTTCAACAGAGTATATTTAGCAATTGAAAAGAGATAAAAAATCCAGTCTTTGTGTGCATGGTAAATTTGTGTGTTTAAAGAAAAAATATATAAGAAGAATGTACTATGTAGTACTCATATACTTAAATCTTTAAAAGTAATAACAGTTTATAATATCTATATATAAATTGTTAGTTTTTTTAAATTTTAACACTTGTTCTTATACAGAGTGACAATCTATCTACCAGACACAGCAAATGCCTTGTGTAATTTTTCATTTCCCTGTACTGTTAAAGGCAAAAAAGCTGAAACTGGACTAAATCAATTAGCAGATTTAATGAAAAAATTATACATAGCACCAGAAATTTTACTCCATTAAACAGTGAGTGGACTGTACAATACAGTACATAATTTGTAAAATCACATATCCTCCACCAACTGCAGCCTTTTTGTGGAACCAACCCGCTGAAAGTTGGCATGGGGTTACTGTAATATTATACATATTTTGTTAAAATTACAACAGAGTAACCCCTCAATATATGTGCCCTTTTTTTATACGAGACAGATATATGTGTACAAATATTTATGCAAAGTAGATCCCCAGATATAAAAAAATTATTGTAATAATTTATACTTCAAAGATTAGACCTGTTTCACTGTTTACCAACTGCTTGTGTATTAAACAAAGCTTCTTTCTCTTTTTTTTAGCAATATATCCTTTGTTTATGGTTAAAAAAAAAATTTCAGTTATCAGAATTCTTCTATATCTGAAAAAGGGTTCCCCCATATAGGTACAATATATGTGTGTGTTGTGTACGAAACTTATTAAAAAACAGTCCTAACACTTTAACTCTCTTCATCGCATTAGGCCAAGTTTTCAAGATTCTTCTGTAGTATTATTATTAATTATTAACAAGTAATTTAAAATAGTAATACATCTCAAAATGTTTTATTTGATTTATACAAGAGCAACAAAATGTACAATAAGAAACAATATTTTTTTAGTAAATGTAAAAATATAGTATATAGCATATATACACTTGTACATACTGTATATACACAGTAATTATCTTCACAATAGTTATTTGGTAACTAACTTGTTTAGAATCGCAACCAAAACTAACCTGGTAGTGTATTCACACGCCATACATGGAACTAAGGCGTTCTTGCAGTTGTGGTGGAAATTGATCAGCAAAACGTTTCCAATTTTCATCTCCAACTTGATTCTTAAACCCATGGAGAATCTAAAAAAAAACAAAATTAATATATAATTAATTATTGGTTTATCCATTGTTGTATTAAAAAAAAAGAAGAAATAGAAAAATTTATGATTTATATTTTATTTACGTTACATCACTATAAAGCATGAGCATGTAGCTGATAAGTTTTGTTCTAGTATATATAAATAAAAACCAATCTATATGATTTGAATTACAAATATCTGCTGTTCACGGACAAACACTGTGGATCACATTAAAGTAATGTCCAAAAGTACTTGGTTTGTTGTGTCGTGCAAGTAAAATGGAAAGGACTGTAACACAGAATGATATATTAATTTCCTTTATTATTTAAGGCGAAGTTAAGACCATTACATCATCTCTTCCAGTTAACCTTAAATCAGGTATTATTATATATATATATATATATATATATATATGTTACATTTTACAAATTTATGAAAAACAATAATTTTATTTTGAATGTTTTACACACAGCTGCTGTTAAAAATTTTGGAAGTTTAACAATTTCTAAAACCATTACCTTATCAATAAAACATAAAAAGAAACTATCTTACTCTTTTACGATAAATTAAAATTTATATTTTTTCTCAGTTTTATATCAAAAAAAGTTAATAAGAAAAAAAGACTTTTTTTATTAACATTTCATTATTATAAAATTTATAGCATTAAAAAAAGAAACTCTTGATGATATTTATAAAACTTTATTTTTCCCTTAAAAAGAAATATAAAACTACCTTTGTGAACATATCTTTTAGATCTTCTTTAGGATGTACCCAAGAGGCAACAGCATCACAGAAAAATATGAACTCCTGAACAATACCTCCTGGATTGACAGTTATCATTTGACACATTCCACGGAATGCTGAGTCTTTCTCTTCGTTATCTCGAATATTGCGTAGTGACATACACCTGAAGCAAAGAAACCTTAAACCCATCTACACCATACCTGATAGTGTATCTTAAATAAACCATAATTATAATATATATTAAAAGGTCTTTTGGTTTGTAAAATTTGTAGTTTTACGGTACATTAAATGAAATTTTTATATTGAAAAAAAAACATGATTCTACTGAACCGCTAAAAAATTAAAATAAACACTAACAAAATATTTCAGAATCGAAACAAAAATTATTGTTTTAAATAAAAGAAAATTTAGTTAAATGCAATGACTAGTTTAAATAAATAAACCATTAATGTGTGTTGTGATGTTACATTGCAGCTACATCAAATTAAACACATTGTTAAATTATTTAATCAATAAAATGACATGCATTAACCCTCTCAAAATCACAGGGCAGCTGACACGATGATTAAAATTATTAAGAATGAATGTCCAAATTCAAAAATCTATTTCTTTATTATGTGTCACATGTTTTGGTTCTTGCTCAAAGTAGAGATAACAAGTATTAAACCATTATGAGATTTCAAAGTGAATAAATTTATCGAACATCTGAATTACTACAGATTACTTAAAATAAATTATGTTCAGTTTATGCATCATAAAGTAATGTGTGCTTTTTCTTTGCTTTAGTTTTACATTTTTATTGTTAAATAAAATGATCCCTTGCAAGTGATTGAGAAAAGAAATAACTTGATGGGAAAACAATTTGGAAAAATCAATTTTTTTTAGACCTTAGTAAACAGAATTTCAATGGTTCAATATTCAAGTAACTAAGTTTAAGAAAATATTGTCAACGCCTTGCTTTAATTACTACAGTAGTACAAAATTACTTATGTGAAATAAGTTTTGATGGTCTTTGTAATGTAATTTGTAAAATTCTATTTTGAAACTCATCTCGTACACAGACCACGAGCCACTACTGGTGAGCAGATACAAAATTGAAGTTAAATTTTACCAACTTTGTTCTAAAAAATAATGACCTTGAGAGGGTTAGGGTTGTTGAATAGGCCTTAAAATTATAACAAACAAGCACATGTATGTTTCACATAATAAAATGAATTAAAACTACAAAGCACCAAATAGGGCTACACAAACATTACAAATTATAGTTCTCACCTGGATAGGTAGAAAATTAAAAAATCCATTATCGATATTTTTCTTTGCAAATTTTTTTAAAATCTTTGTTACTGTCTGATTCTTAAAAAAAATATTTTTTCCACGAATAAAATATAAACATTTCTTGTAGATTTCAAACAAATACTATTAAAGATTTTAAAATTTCAACTTAAAACAATTTATAAAAAGACATTCTAAAGTGAAATTACATTTTTTTTTACAAATGAAAACACAACAAGGAATATAACGTTTGAATTCTAACCCAGATATTTACTTTTTTTAATAAATTTTGTCTTTTCAAATAAACCAGATATATGGTAAAAAAAAGTAATAAACATTTGAAAGAAATTAAAATTTTGTCGATAAAATTGTCTTATCAATCAAAACATAAGGATGTAGACAAAAAGATACAAAACTTTAATAAAAAATAACTTTTATGTAAAATAAGTTAATGAAACTTATGAAAGCAAAATTATTTATAGAAAAACAAACTATTCTGATAACTTAAGACTATATTTTGTAATTTTTGTATGTGAAACAACTAAATATATTTGAAAAAAAAATAAATGAAAAGGCTTTTGTTTTGCAACACAATATTTATTTTTTTTAACAAGTTAATTTAAAGCGAAAATTTGTTTGCAAAAATATGACAAAGAACATGTCTAATAAAATTACACAAAAGAAAACTGATTTTTGTGAATGTAAAAACAGCAAGCATTAAGCAAAAATAGTTAAGTACCTAATTTACGATAGCTCTTCTTTACCATAAATAAGAAAAATATTAGCATATTTTGTACTTTGTTGGTATTATCATAAATAAAGATGTCTTAAAATGTAAGAAGTAACAAACAATAAATGTTCAGGGCACATAATTGAGTTGAATAAAAAAAGAAGGCTTTTCTTCTACTTGAAGTTTATAAAAATACAAAAAAAGTAATAAATGTTCAATAAAGTGAGGTTACATGTACAATAAACAATGAGAAATAAGTACCAAGGACGAAAGAATAAGATTCCAAGATAAAACCAAAATAAGACCTAAACCTGTCATTTCGGAAGATGAGAGGAAAAGAAGATCGGAAAGAATGAAGAGCTACTGGGAACAAAGAAAAGTACAGCGCGCAAGAAATGATTGATTCAGCGTACCCCAAAGAGGGTAAAACGAAAAGAAGAAGAAACAATGAGAAATGTATTACTAATACATTTCCTGCAAGAAAATTACCCCTTATTTTTTTTTCTCTAAGATAATTCTTCATGATGATAACATCTGATTTTTTCAAAAAAAAATGTTTTTTAAGATTTTAATGACTGTTATTTTGAAGTGTATTTTTTTGAACATAATGATCATATCCAGCTATTACCAAAATAAATTTTTACGCTAAGTTAGACCTAAAATGGTCTTTATATTTTATTGCATCATGAAATATAAAAGGATTAAGTAAGTATTAAGTTAGTACAGCCACAAAGTGATTAAACCTTATTTACTGAATGCAGCGAATCTAATTGTAATTTGAATCAATATGTTGTGATTGTAATTTGAATCAAAATGTTGCCCCAGACAAGTCTTTGTAAAGCAGAAGACTTTCAATAATTCACCACATTTGGAATAAAAAGTACAATTTTAAGAAATGCAGTTGAAAAAGAATTAAAATATAGGTTTTACTGTTTCAACTTTAATCAACTGGCATACACATTCCCATGTAATATTAGATAAAACTAAATATTTATATAGTTATTGTAGTTATCCAGCTATTTTGCTATATAGCCTCTTGCTTTAGAAATACATTTTTGCAGCGAGCATTGCGCATAAATCCCACCCATTGCCTCGTCATTTTCAAATTCCCTCTCTCCTAGAGCTTCTTTCAGCAGCCCAAACAAATAAAAATTGCAGGAATATAGAATCAGGCTGTAGAAGGATGATCCAGCTGAGTCCAGTGATTTCTTCCAGAGACTGTTTGAGCTGCAGTATGAGGCCTAGTGTTGTGGAAGAGCATGGTCTCTCGAAATGGTTGGTCTCATCTTTTGCAGTGATGTGCAGCCTCACCTCATTCAACAGCTCGCATTAGTAATCAATGAGCAAATTACCTTACTAGCAAAGACTGAAAGAATCTTGCCAGCTCAGTTGAGTCATGGCTTTCCCCTTCCTCTGACCTCCATACTGGCTTGTTTGGATTTGGGAGAATAGTGGTGTACCTATGTTTCATTGCAGGTGATGATCCAATTCAACAAATGCATTACTTTCTTCCCCAAACCTTTCTGTAACTCTTACAAATCTCCAAACGTCTCAATTTGTGATTTATGGTCAACAGGTGAAGATCCAATCTAGCACACACTTTACAGAACTGTAGGTTATTTGTGATAATGGCTTGACAGCTACTGTAACTTATTTCGACCTCTCCTGAGATTTTGGATTTGGATCTCCAGAAAATTTCTATCACTTGAACTCCTTCACAAGGAAGAAATTTTATAATTATGTGTTGTGCAGTAGAGGGGTGCACCTGTTGCTCCAACATCGTTAACGCTACTGATGAACTGGTTGGGAGTAGAGAATGGTCGGGGCACTTTCCACTCCCAATGACCCCACCCAAGTTTACTGAAAGTGTAAGCCCAGTCTTACCAACCATACATGCTCAGGAACAAAAATCCCATTTATATTTGATCCACCATTGTGTGTGTGTATGTATGTATATAAAAATTACTAGGGGAAAATAAACATTAAAGGGGGTCACAGCGCATAAAATACTTTTTGACAATTTTTTTTTATTGCTTATATTATAGCTTATTCTTTTTTTGTATACAGGGATATATATAACACTTATATACTAAAATATCTTAGACCCAATTTATTAACATTTGTATGAGACATTCTTGGTTTTCAGCTAAAAACTTTGTCTTTCTGGCGTGTACTCTATCTTAACTACTCCTACAATAAAACCTCTTGTAACAGTGCACACAATTTGTATTTTGTAATATTTTTACTATTTGTAATGTTAGCTAACCTCTTATATTTCTATAGTTCATTTAGTGCTTTTTAAATCAAGTGTTGTTCTATTAGCTTTGATTTGGTTTGTGTTTACATTGTTGTTTCTAGTATTGTTTTAATTTTTGTTTTATAGCCAGTGAAGCTATAATTTAGTGTTTACATTTAGTGTATCACAATTAGAAGTATCAAAACATTCAAATAATGGAAATACCATGGCTCAAAGTATGATTATAAACACACCTTAAAGTTCTGAATCTAGACCTAGGCTATCAGTTCCTCCTGGAACTGTGGTCTGTCAAAACTTAGTAAAACCCTTGACAGTTATAGTGAATGCAATAGTAATGAATCTGAATACACAGTAGCTAAAAAGAAAATTAGAGGATAAATTTGAAGAAGACGGAGAAGAACCTTCCTATGCACCAGGACTGTATTAGATGTAAAGTAATAATACTATTTTGTATGTAATACATTTTTTTTTGGCGTTTCCTGTAAGTTGCATTTTTAATATAAATGTCCTGTTATCTCGGAATTATCAGAGGGATATGCTTGATTTTTTTTTGTTGTATTTATCACACTTACCTACTCACATAACTGAAAACTCAAATATTGTTCTAAAAATATGGTTTATTAAAAAAAAGGATTTTTTCTAAATTTGAAACATGTTTTGATTTAAAAATTATATTTTTTTAAATTTGCAAACATATTTTAGAGTTCCCATATATATAAAAAAGGCATACATTTTCAGAAAGAAAAAAATAGAAGTAAGACATCTTTATTAGTTCCTGCGAAAAAGGGACATATGTTAACATGGTGGACGATAGAGCATAGTGACTCCTTTAAAAAAAGTTCCCCATTTAGTACGCAAGACAATATATGTGACAAAGACATTATTACAAGACTTTTAATGAATCAGAAGCTTCAAAAATGGGTACACCTAATAAAACATGCTTCTGCCTAATCCCAAAACTGAATACAGTGCACAATGAAAATTTGCAAAACATTATAAATTAAATATACAACTAAAATAACAACTATACTAAAAATCATAAATATATAGATAATGAAAGGTAAAAGACATTGAAATGAATTAAACAAAAACTATTCAGTAGTGGAAGAAGGAAATGTGATTGCACATGTAATTTAATACAAAAAGTATCTAAACCCCTTCAAAATTTGAAACATGTAAAAAAAAATCATAACAATGTGTTGACTTGTACAAAACAAAAGCCTTTCCTAGATAAAAATAACAACTAAAATAAATAATAATCTAATCTATTAATTAAATAAATATATAGTATGAGTTTGGTTAGAAAACATTTAAATTAAATTATTACAGGCTAATGCATTTTTCTCTTCATATTAAAAAAGTATAAACACAGAGTAATTTAGGTAATTAAGTGTATTTGAAAAAAAAAATATATTAAAAATAGTTAAAAACACACAACTAAAACCAAACTCATATATAAAACATAATTAATAATAATAATAATAATAATAATAATAATAAAAGGATTTTACACACCACTGTCGAACAAACTGATGCAACATGGGGGCGACCTCATGTGGACAGACATAACCTAGCCGGCCAATAGTAATGGCTACATAACAACCAGAAACAAAACAAAAAACCAAACCATCGGTCACAACAGAAAAACAACAACACAAAAAAGAAACCAATATTTGTCTTGGCTAATTAGCTTAGGTCATGTACAAATGTGCTAAAAATACAAAACAAAACAAATTTAAAAACATCAATCAAATCAACAAATACTTTTACATTAAAGGCAAAGCAAGAAAACAAATCATAATTAGGGTTAAACGTTATTTACATTAATAAATTTAACCACATTTTGTTTTATTATAATGAAAGCAAAGGAGAAGTATTTAAAACAAAAATGGCAAGTTTATAACTATTAAAAATTAATGGGCTTTAAGTACGAACTTCCTTACTAAAATTATACTACTGTACTTTTTTAAAAAAAGAAAACATGTTTGAGTTGAACAAACATTCAAAATTAAAGTTGAGATAAAAACTTTAGATTTTCTGATTGAATTTAAACATAATTTTAAACATTTTATTTTTTTGTTCTTACTTCCAACATACACATAAAAATTAAAAATACACATTGTAAAAAAACAATTATTGAGCAACACATTTCTGAAGGAAGATACTTTATAAGGAAATTTTATTACTGAAAGCAAAAAATTCATGAGTAAACATAAGACTGTAAACATCAAATATTAATATGCATAACCCTTTGCAATCCGAACATTTTCAATAAAAAGTTTTGTGAGATCAGATTTCCAGTATCACTGGACATTACCACTTTCTTAATGTCATGTCCCATTAAAGTTATCATGGCTCGGATGTCCACCACTGCTTGACAATGTTTATTCCTTCAGACGCTCGGATGTTGGGTAATGCTGAAGTATTTGTGTGGGTTAATTGTTAAGAATTTATGTTTACGTTGGTAAGTACTTTAATTACATTATTTATAAAGTGTATTAACTCTAAATAAATAAGAGTTTCCCTTGTAATACAAGTAAATCATATTCCTTACTACATGGTATAGTTACATTGTGAACATGAAATATGCTTGTATTTTACTGTATTGGTATGACACTATAGTATTTGTTTATTAAACCAACAATACTACTATACTAAGTTTAGCATTTGTACTGTATCACTGTACTAAGTTTAGCATTTGTGAAACTCTAGTATTATTGCTATAAAAGTGTGAATGATAACATATGTGATCATACATACATACATTATTCTTTAATTTTTTTTAAAACGAAGATTTGTTTAAAATTTAATGATTAGCACTGAACAAATGCAGATAAAGTAAGTGTCAAGGATCAGACATTTAAGCGGAGAAAACAGGCAATCAATAAGTATATCAAACTTGGTTGTAAATACACACTGACCAGCAGTAGTGGAGATCGGAGCACAAAGAGTTTTAATTAATAATAAAGTATCACACAATTAACAGCTCATGTAACACAATTTTACTTAAAAATCAGTAACTTCAATAATTATAACTAATTCAGAAAAATATGATAAACATGTCTATTTCAGACTTAATTACTGTGACAATCCAAGTACACTATTCATTGTTCTTACTAATACACTATGTGTGGGTTTTTTTTCTGACCCATTCGTAAATGATTGCAAAGATCTAATCAATATCATAGTATACTTCACTTCAACCATAACCTAAAAATATACCATATTATTATACCATTCATTATAAGACTTATTGTTTTACGTCATACGAAATTATTTAAATTAACTGTGTACAATAGTAATGGTATCAATAAATAATTAGACAGTCTTATCAAAATATAAATAATCTTAATTGAAAACAGCTTAAATATTTTACCACCATATTAAGTAGAAAAATGTCTTTTTTATGAAATACTAAAGGGACATGTAGACAAAAACAAGTTTTGAAATTTTGATAATTAGACAGAGGAGGGGGGCATCTCCAACATATGTACGGTTTTTGTTCAGTCAGTTACAGCAAATAAGCATAAAACATAAAAATTATCCAAATGCGAAAACGAAAAAGTGACATTTTTATGAGTAACAAAAATAAAATATATTTCGTTTCAATTTTTAATCCAATTGTTTTTTGATTCTAATATCAAAAGGGCATCATCGTTTATTGCTTATAGTGTCACACTTTTTTTGCCGTAACGAAAATGTAATACAAATTATTGTTATACCTTAATATTTTTTAAATTTATTTTTGTGAAAAAAATTGTCAGAGCTAAAGAATGTTGGTATTAGATTTAAAAACACTTGCAAGAACTAAAATTGAAGATTCTAATCTCTCAATGCATTCACATCAATTCTCAATTGGCCTTGAAGTGGGAATTTTAAACAACAGTCTTAATTTAGTGTTTGGGCAACTTACAGAAACATGTAAGTAAATACTTCCCAACAAACTTTTGAAATCTATTGTAATTACAAAAACTTCAATATTTGACCAACAACAGACTAAAATTATGACTGAAACGTAATTCCAAATATGAATTATTTCAATTGATACGTAATTATTTTTTAAATTATCTTTCATTGCATTACATCAATAAATTCTGTTATTGTGACTAGCCTAATTCTCATTAAATACTTTTTTCATACATAAAAAAATATTAAAACACTGTGCAAAATATTTTGGCTTGTTTTACTTGTATGTTCTAGCTTTATTTAATCTTACAAGCAAGAGAGATAGGAGAACCATTGTTGTTAAGTTTTAGAAAATGTTTTTATATCAAATACAGTTAAAGTGCCATCATTATGTTATTTATTTAATTATTATAACAATATTACTTAATTGTGATTATTTTCAAGCATCTAACACAATTATTCGTGTTTGCTACAAATGATTGACAATAGTGATTTATTCATAAATCAAAATAGATTGTAAAGATTTATTTTCATTTATTATATTTTGCCCTGATAATTCTCTTTTATTAAAAATGTTTAAGTGATGAAATACTGTAAAGTAGTTTTAAAACATGAATAAAAGCAACTGAATAAATGTGATAACAGTTAAATGATTTTAGCTATTTGTTAACAGCGTATAGTGGACTACAAACAGGTAAGTTTTAAGCCACACTAAGACACAACGGGTTCGGATGCCATGCAAGGCTATGTTATTAAGAGGCTTCATTTCAAAATTTAAATAAGGATTACAGTAGAGTCTTGGTAATTCAGGTTTTAAGACTTTGTGTTGTTCAAGCTAACTTGGCATTTTATTTAAATACAATGCACTTACAGCACATACAGCACATATTCAATTATATACATATATATATATATATATATATATATATATATATATATATATATATATATATATATATATATATATATATATATATGTATGTATAATTGAACATGTGCTGTAAGTTCAGTGTATTTAAATAAAATGCCAACATGTACTGGTGTTCACTATAAATGATTGGCAATAGTGGTTTATTCATAATTCAAAATAGGGTTTAGATTTATTTTTATTTATTATATTTTGACCTGATAATTCTTTTTTCTAAAAAAAGTTTAAGTGAGGAAATACTGTGAAGTAGTTTTAAAAATTGTGTTTAAAAGCAACTGAATAAATTTGACAACAGTTAATTGATATTAGCTATTTGTTACATCTAATATCACACAGCTATTTATGTAACAGCTTTATACCACTATTAAATAAACAGTAAAACATTAAAGCAAAGAGGACTTTAATGCTAATTATGACAGTGAAATCAAAATTTCAAGTATAGTAAGATAAAGACAAATACTTTTTTTAAATTCGTTTAATCACATTAGCAAGACTACTACGTAATGCAAATAATTTCCATGTAGCCAAATATTAATTTTATTAATCACTCATTCAATGAAATCGATTACCTTAGTATTGCATCACATATACTCTAATCCAAAGTTTCTCAACATCAACATCCTTCACATTGCTTATTAAATGTGATAACTTATTATTCAACTGATAAACTGTTGTGTTGATTTAAAAACATCATACAAATACTCATCACCATAAAGCAGTGTCCAGTCTAGTGTGACATTAATGCTTTATTTTAAAACTTTGGACAATTTTTACTGTAAGTTAAGAGTTTGCTGTATTGCTAAATATGGCTAATGTGTACAATCACTTGTCAATTATTAAATTTTGAAGGTATAACAGTTTACGTTTTTCACAGTTTATGCATTGTTATGACTCTACTGTACAATAATAAAATCTATAAAAAAAGTTTAGAATTTTAATCCTCTATTCAGCTTATTGCGTTTTACTAATTTTATTATGGTTAGAATTGATTACAAGCTGTTTATTTTTGCCAAAACAATGTTCTCAAAATAATATTTAAAAAAAAATGTAATAACTAAAAAAATAGTTGTATTGCAATTTTTTAATTTCTTTTTCCTTTTTGTCTTAGAGTTTCTAAATTCATTATTTTTCGGACATAATACTTCTATTGGTTTTTCATTATCCTCTGAAAATGTATTATTTTACAACTTACTATTATTGTTTGTCATTTAAAAAATAAATATATATATTTTACTAATATATTTTCATATTAAGAATGTTTTTATCACTTTCAAATCTTTCAGAATGAAACTTTATATGTCACTAATTTATGATTAAAATGATAATCTGTTTAAAAAATCTCCGCCCCAGGATTCAGGGAAATTAAAAAAAAAACCCTTAAATATTTGCATTTAATTTATATATAAACAAAATTTACAAATGTCTATTACCCATTGAATATACCGACCTCCACCTCCAACCTGTTTTAATAAATAATTTACCTAAATGTCTATTAATCCAATCTTTTTATTAAAAAGTAAATTCAAAATAACAATTAAAATTTTTGAATATTGCCCCATTTTAATTAAAATTCAGGGTCAACAAAATTGGGAATTAGATAAAGCATTTACAAGATTGTTAAAGCCGACATTGGTAAGGATTTAGAACTAACAAAATCATCAAAATAGATCAAAAGGCTGCTGAGTCAAATAAGAAATCAAAGTGAATATAATAGAATTCGAATTGACAGGTCTCAAACAGCTAAAACAAATTACTTTTTGTGTTTTATTCTATCTACAGAAGAAACAATCAGCTAGCCAAGGTCAAATAACCCTGACTTAAATAGCATTTCATGATTTCCTCTGAGAAATGTGTTAATCACCAATAAGAGGGAGGGGCGGAGCCTTTCTAATTTTTTCAGAAAAATTTTGCTTTTTAAAGAAACAATAAAAATTACGAAAACAAAATAACTTTCCCCAAATACATGTAAGAAAGAAATCTGAACTAAATTTACGGAGTAAGATCTAAATTTTAATAAGTTGAATAAAAAATACATACCTGTATTTTCAAGAAGGGTTTTTGGTGTATTGGCTTTATTGATAATGACAATTAGCTGAGCTAATACTAGAGCAATGTATCCTTTCATTTCGTCACCTTTAAAAAATAATTCCTGTTAAAATACCATAGTAAGGAAACTGATTATTGCTGGGAGTTATACAAATGTGAAAAAATAATATTCGTTACTTCTGGCAAAGACTGTTCTCATTTTCAAAACAACTGCAAACTCCATCAAAAGTCAATTGCAAATACTTATTTTTTGTGAAGATAAATCCAAAATACATGAAAAAAACGAATATAAGAAGTTGGAAAAATAATTCTGAACATAATTTATTAGCAAATGTGCTTTTTCAAATTTATTTACAGTACAACCTTGATTATCCTAAATAAAGGAGTTAAAGCCATTTCAGATTATGATTTTTTTGGTTAAGCCATGCAAATGTAATATTTTTTTGTACATAAGTAATTTTAGAAGACTTTGAAAGTCAAATGATTCTAGCCTTTTTTTTAGACTGTATGTGACTTACATTCTTTATAAAAATTACATTTTTAAGCTTACATAAATAAAATGTATACTGTACTTAAGACGGATGGGTTATAGCAGCTTTTGTTTGTTTTTTACACCATTTGCAATGTTTTCAAGCAGTGATGTCCTGCCATCTTTTCACTGGAAGACGTCAAGAGTTGATTTGCTGCATTGTTCAACAAATTTTAACACAATCTAAAATTAAGCACAATCCGCAATTTTGTACTGACAGCGTGTGACTTACGCAGATCTCAGTGTTGTGTAGTGTATTGGCAGACCACCTACTGTGGATTAGCAGTCAACATTTATGTTCCAGTGCATTTTATTTATTCCCAGTAATTTTTTTAAGGGATTTGAAATTCTAGATTCATTTTAGATAACCTGGGTTTCGATTGACCCAAGGTCGGTTTACTGAGGTTTTACTATAGTAATTAGCAAATGAAATGATGGAGTAGACCTAAAAAATGTGAACCTGATCCTTTAAAATATGTTCTAAGGGAGAAATTAAATATTGTGTATGTTCACATCAGAATTTTCATTTACCATGTTACTTGATTTCATGACAGCAGTGTTGTGATTATTTAGGTTCATAAGTCAAAAATTGTTTATGAACCTATAAGAAATATATTCTGTTTATACAAAAACAAATATTACTCATTATATTTTTAATTCTAATCTATGCAATACCAAATCACGATTATTATGTTATTATACCTTCTTGAATGACACTAGTTTATTTCATTAAAAACTATACATTTGAAATGTTACGTAATTTTATACTACCATTCTGAAATGCAATAAAAGTACAAAAATTCTTACCCAATTTTATTGAAATTTCTCCAATTGCCCATGTAGCATTGTTGCACACAGATATTAACTCTGGATTTAAATTTTGTCCTAGTATTGGCATAAAGTCAGCTAAAATAAAAATACAAAAAATTATAAATAGGCACAAACAATTTTCAAATTTCTACTGTAATCATTCGTTTTTTTTTCAAGATACACAGATGTTTTTACTTTCAGAAAAAAAATTAAGAAAAATTACATATTATAGTAACGAAATTATATTAGTATTATTATAAAATAGGTAAAATAAAACTAAATTTTTATAGAGCTATTATTACTGAAAAAACTTAAGTTAATCAGTTTTAATATATGACCACTACAGAGCAATTCAAATAGTAACGATAACATTTAGTGATGCTTGACTATGAGCAATACTTAATGGAATCTATTGAATAGAAAATTCACTTCAATGTGTCATCCATTAATCTATGTCATTACAAATTTGTAAGAAAACCAACAGAGAAATCTAGTTACAGTATACTCTTGGCATTACACTAATCTGACAACCAAATCGTTTTAAAAACGATTTTGTTTACAAAAGACCATTATTTGTTTATCCTACAGGAGTATATTAATTTGTAATTGTATTTTTCCATAAAAAAATCAATGACTGGCATATTATTATTCAACTTGAGTTAGAAGCAATTAACTAAAAAACTAATCATCAAAACATTAGTACTATAAATAATTAGTAGCTGACTACTTTGTTGTTCAGTCGATGCTACATCGGTCAATTATGTTAATATTCTTTTGAGTGTTGGATGATGAACCAACACTTACATCAATACAATGTATACTGTACTTAAGACGGATGGGTTATAGCAGCTTATTGATTAAACATTAAAAAAAGCAGTAATTTTTGTTTGTTTTTTACACCATTTGCAATGTTTTCAAGCAGTGATATCCTGCCATTTTTTCACTGGAAGACGTGGCTTCAAGGCAATTTTTTTTTTTTTTTAACGTCCGACTATTGTGCACACTTGGGCTAATGCAGACGATGGGATGATTTATAGCATATGAAAATGCCAAGCCCTCGCCGGGAATCGAACCCGGGTCCTCAGTTTTTCAATTGATAAATCACAAAAAAAAAAAAAAATGAACTGTAAATAATAACCCATTTAAATTATAATTACATAAATTGTAATTACAATATTATTATTTAATATTATTATATTATTAAATATTTCACTTTTAAATTTACTAAATAAAGATAACAAAGCTACTTACCTGTATAATAATAATACCATACTTTTCTATGGAAAATAAGTCTTATTATTATTATTATTTTATTACCCTTTTATTATTATTCTGACCAAATATCAATTTAAAAAAAAAAAATCATGACCAAATCTGAAAATCACTTTATCTGCTTGAAGAATATAGTTTTTTTGAAATAACATATTTAGAATTTATAAAATTGTAAACAAATTATAGTACTAACACACAATATAATAAATATATAGCTGGAGTGTCACAAAACAACCTTACTATTTAAAGGCTCATTTATCAACTTTTGTAAGCATGCTACTTCATGCCAGAGCAGTTTACTGAATTCCAAGATAAGAAAAAGTTCATCATTAGTACACTACTAATCTGTTAGTCGAACAATGATATTAGTACTAACAATATCACTGGTAGTCACACATCACTAATAAAATTTTGAAACTTACGAATTGGGGCTACAAGGATTCGATCTGGCTTTCTTGATGAATATTTAGAATTGGTGCCACAAAGAACAGATTCATGTGGTAATCCTACCTTTAGTGTATCTGCATTGTTAAATCTTTGTAATGTTTAAGCAAAATAGCTACACCATGTAATTTAAAACCTATTTCTTAAATGTAAAAAATAATTTTAAAAAATAATAAACTGAAATTACCCTAATTTTGTAGATGATTTGCAATATTATTATCACAAATTTTACTTTCATATGATATTTTTTTTTCAAGATTCACTTAGGCAGTTGAGACTTGAAACAGCTAGCATAAGTAGAGGAAGCATTTGAAGGGCGTACAGATAAGGAAGAGAGGTCAGTGGTCCGAGATGCTGACTGCTAGTGTTGTTGCCGATATTACTTCAACGAATGTAATTTAGTAACAACAAATTAATAATATAATTCCGCAGAGTAAATTTCTTTTGTTGTGCTTCCGTTATAATAACTTCAATTTCTCAAAAACTGTTGTGTAATTAATTAAACTATAACTAAAAATATTTTTCAGTGCTGAGTCAACAATTTTAAAGTCAAAAGTAAATGCAACAGCAGATTGAGTAATAGTTTATAAGCAAATTACAGTATAATGAGTGATAAAGATTGTGCTGTGCATGCATACTAGCAGAAATATCCATAATCATCTTTTCACATCTCAGCTCTTCAACTATAGTTTACATAAATGCTTAACTGATTTTTTTAATAAAAATAAATATTCCAGAATACGTACAAATACAAGGATGAACATGTTGAAAGCAAGCCTTTGTAAGATCTCCAAGTAGCGCAAATGAGCTTTGTCTAACTTCAGGGGTTGGGTCTTGCATACATTGGTATAACAACTGCATTATATTAGAATTTACTACTAAATTTTCTATGTGTCCATTTAAACCCTCAGCTAACCCTGATAACAAATCCAGAGCAACGATCATAAAATCCTTGTCAGGAGCTTCGAACTGGTCTGGACTCTGAGTATTTGCCTGCGGAAATGTTAAAAAAAATTATAATCCAAATTTTTTTTATTAAATTCTATAGAACAGTACAAAAGGAGAAAATTCAACTAATGTATTTTTAAATTTATTTATTACTTATCTGAGGCAACACAAGCATTTTTCCCTCTTTATAAGAACAAGGCAGTAGAAAAGAAGAAAACATCTGTTTTTTTGTTTTAAGTTTAAATATCTGTTGTGTAAATTATTGTAGATGTTGGTTTTTCTCAAATGTCACAAAAAACTGTTAATTTTGTATGTGAATTATACATTATAATAACAAGTACTTAATGCAACAATTTTTGTAACTATTTCTAAACTAAAATAAAAACAAATTAGTAATTCATTAATACCTGAATTTTTAAAATATACTACTTCCAATTTTAATGAATTTTGTTATTTAAAAAAACAATATTTCACTTATACTTAACAATCTATGAATAAGAATTTATTCTGAACACAAATTTTAAAATGTTATTAATTAGTGAAACCATATGTAAACAACCAGTTTTATTAAACGTAGTTTAAAGAACAGTCCACCTCACAGTACATTCTTAATTAACATACAGAGCATTTCACGATAACACTATAACATACACATAACCTTTTAAGCAAATTCAAACGATAACCAATATATTTTTGAAAAATGTTCCTGGACCAATTTTATGCTTTTTCTCCATGAAATAGTCAAAGTTATGTCGTTAAATCACTGCCATCTTGAAACAGAAGCGATTAGTAAAAAAAAGTCTTTTGGAATTTATACAAGTTACCTTCAACCACAATTAAAAAAAAAAACAATTAATACCAATGGTCAAAACTATGTACACTCATCATTGTTAAATCAAAGACTGCCATCCTGAAATGGAAGTGAATAGGAAAAATTTTGTACATGCATAATTTTGGCTTTATACAAAGTACCTTTGAAACCAAATTTCAAAACAATCAGTCAATTTGGAGAAAAAACAATGATATTCATCATTGTTAAATCAGAGGCCACCATCTTGAAATGGAAGTGAATAAGAAATTTTTTACACGTCACTTGGGCTTTATACAAGGTATTTTCATACCACATTTCAAAACAACTAGTCAGTGTGTTTGGCTGTGTAACAAACATACAAACCAAATGCCTCAGTTAAAGAGAGAATTCAGTTCGCTCAGAGTCAATAAATAACATGTTTAGTTACTTAAATATCAAGCAGTCTTCAATTTTAATATACAGTGTAAATTGTGCACACACAGATGTTATGTTTGTTTGTCATTCATTACAATTTTAAAACACTTTAGTTTTGTTATGATGTGTTTGTGACTTTATAAAGATTTGTGACTTTATAATGTCCGATTCTATATTACATATTATGTTTTTATACTATGAACTTTTACACTTTTGATGTGCAATGTGACTTAATGCAGAATCAAATATTGAGAACTTTACGATTTGATGATGGCATCTTGAATACCGAAAACTGGAGGATAACTTTCGGGAAGTTGAAAATACTTCAACTGTTACTAAAATATGAACCTAAAATTTACAATGAAATTTTGTAAGGTGATATGTTTAATTTTTTACCCAGCTTAATCTGCATAATGTAGATCACACATTCATATTTAGCATGATTATTAACTAATTAATATTTATTTTAATACATTATATACTGAACTCATATATAGCATTAAAACTCCGCATATAGCATTAATTTGAACAAAATGAGACTTTTGAAGCTTCTAATAACTAATATCATTTTTAAGGTTTATTTAATCAGTTTAAAATGTCTTAGCTATAACTTTATATAACCTACCATATGTTGATTAAGTGTCTGTTCAACCAGAGATACACAGCGCTTGTACACAGGCTCGCAATAAGGCAGAAATCCTGACTGAAGTGCTGTTGCTACACTCGATAAGCACTAGACAAACATAAAAATTTAAACTTTCAAATGTGTTGAAACTACTTTTACAATAATCTAAAGACAGTTATATGGCACATTTAGGTTCGTATTATGTGATACTGTAGTAACATCACTAGGTTACTACAAAACAGGTTTTTTTAAAACAAATACTGAATTACCTCTAGCAGTGGAAATAAGTCCTTATCCTCATCTTTGAGGATGTTCCATTTTTCTATTAAAGGAGGCATCAGAAGGTTGATAAATTCTGGTTTATTTAGGTGGTGTCCCACTGAATCTGCTAGAGTGCCTATAGCGTCATACAGGATCAGTAAGTTTTTATGCTAGAAAAAAAATTGAAACTAAGTAACATTTAAACTTTCACAAAAACAAAAGACATAGTTCTACATGAAAACAACATTTTCAGTCAGACTGTAAATTGTACAATATGTTTTGACCTTCATATAAACACTCCCATGTTTATGTTACTTCACACTTTCTCCTTAAACATTCCCTTTATTCACTCTGATCAACTATCATATTCTGTTACGATTTGGAACTCTCCTAACTGGGGTTCTTCAACGAATTATCTATCGGTGGTTCAAAAATCTCTTTTAATCTTTATAATTAATTTACAATATTCTTATATACGTTCAGTCACTACTATACTTCATATCAACCCAAGAATATATAATATATTACCAGGCTCTAAAGGTTTTTCGAAATAATGTATCAATGCCATTACTAGAAACTCGTACCACAGTTTATTCAAAAAGAAAAAAGGGAAAGAATGTCTACTTAACCAACATGCTCCTGAACGATGCTCCTCAACACAACTTGACTGAAATGTCTCCCTGGAACACAGGTCACTTCCTGACATTCAGTTGACCCCCAAACAGCCCTCCAGGTTCCCCCTCGCTTTCGATTCAATGACTTATTTCTTCCCCAAGCTTTTATCTCAAACTGCTGTTCTACATACCTAGTTGTTTATCACAACAGACAGTCAGAAGTTTCGTAACTTTTCTGAGTCTTTGTCAATAACATTCATTCGTTGGCCATATCCTTTAAATCCTTCAAAATGAATAAAATTTTGATCCCTAAAAATTTCTTGTTACTTTCTAAGACTGAGTTCCCCCCTCTATATATTTTCCTTTTTTATGCTGATTATACAATGCTGTGAACACTAAAAATCATAAATATGTTTTGAAGATACTGTAAAACATCTCAAATCCAAACTAACTGAGACTGCAGGCTGCTCAGGTTTGCCAAAATATATGCAATGCATAGTACTTATCTCAAGTTTCGGTTATACTGCCACCGAATATAACACAAATTCATCATGTCTCCTCTTGTTAACATGCGACGACTCATGCAGATATAAATAAATCAAAGTTATATCAAATATATATATATATTTATATTTGCTATAATAATACTACAATACTAATTTTTAAAATTATAATTTAGTGTTTTAATTTATTATGCACTTCTGTATTTACGGTAGATATACAAAAATGTTATTATGGAAATTTTCCTTCACAGACATTTCTTCATAGTATGTTTAATAAATGGAGCCTTTAGATAATTTACAAAATATTTTATGGACACCACTTAAAATTTTAGTAGGTTAACATTAAATCATTTTGTCAATCACCTAAAGACTTAGAACCACCAATGCTTCAATCATATTAATTTTAGATATTTTACATCATTTTAAATCTCATGATCCTTTCTTTAAAAACAGAAAATTGAGTTGTTAAAAAAAACATGAATATATAATTTTAACACTTTTCTACTTTCAGAACAAGTAAGTGAGCCCCATCCTCACAAAAAACATGAGAACAGTTTTTTACTATCCAATTCTTGTGCGGACTGGACAATGATGTATACATTTTTTCTTGCATATGCATTAGAAATAGTACATAAAGTAATGGATTTTAATTAAAACCTCAATATATCCAAATAAACCCAATAAAACCCCCTTTTGAAATTAAAAAAGTTTGAATGTAACAACTATTAAAACAAAAAAAAGAACAACCATACTATGTGGTGCTGAAATAAACTCAGGTCCAGCACAGACAGGTAGCGTCCGAGTCCACTCTCAATAGGTCCCATTCAGCAAAATAGTACATTGCAACACAAAGATTAGAGGGGAAGAGTGAATACACCATCCACACTGAATACTGGCTAGACTAACTTTCTCTTTTATCTGAACAGACTGTAAGGTGCATGTTCTCCACAAATAGTGTATAATTTTTTTTCTGTCCAAAGACACGTGTCACGAATTATTCAACGGTAATACCAAAGATATTCTATTAATATATCACATCAAAATTCACTAACTGCAACATTAAGTATTTTTTTGGAAAATTGTTAAAAAAGATTATGCAATCAGTTTTTTCATTTTTTCTGTCTCAAAAATCACTATTGCTAACTTCCTGTATTGTTCATAAATAAAATATATAAAGAACTAACCTGATATTTACTAAATGCAAATACTAGTGTCTTCAAGATATATTCTAAGTAAGGTACAAGCTCTGTGCAGGCTTCTTCTTCTAAGGTAGCAAATGCAGAGCATGCTGCTTCCTGGACTCTTTTATTGGGATCCAGAACACGTTTCAGCAACTGGTAATAACATTTAAAAGGACATGTCATTATAAACATTTTTTGAAAGTATTTGATAACCAAAATAATGAAAAAACAAGTGTAAAAATGTTCATATAAGTGAAAGTTTTGAATTCTTACCTCTGTCATGAGAGGTTTCAGATAGCTGTCGTGTGGTTGTGTTACAACCCAATGTGAATAACGTGAAAGAGTCCAACAGGTAATAGCTCTAACCAATGCTTTCTTATCAGACAAACAACCTATTAAGTATGGTATTAACTCAGATAAATGAGGGATCACTCCTTGCATACAACCTTTAAACAAAACATAATGCAAAACATTAAAAGTGTATCATAAATTAATTTTATATGAAAGTACATTTACAAGCAAAATATAAATATTTTAATTTCCTTTTTCAGAGTAACAATAGTTTTTGAAATGCAGTAATTCGAGTGTTCAAATTAATTTTTTAAAATTTTTATTTTTTAAAGTTATATTGGATGAAGTATTTGGTGATAGCAAACTAATTTATCTTGAGACTGATGAATATATCAATTTTCAGTTCAATTAAGTCCAGAAACATGGATGTGTGCATTTTGGAGATAGACCAAACATACCCAGACTTACCAGCTTTGCATTTTTACAAATGCAGAGATATTTAGCGACAAATTTTATCAGAAGCATAATAATCCTATATCATCAAAATGAACTACAGTCAATCAAAAATGTACAAAGTAATAATATAGACTATATTGTTTTAAAATATATAACTAGTCAAAGGCCTGTACACATAACATTTTTAAACAATCACTTACCATGTGTATGGCAATATACCAAAAAATAATTAACATTATCAATCCTACAATAATTAAACTTTCTTTATACAAAACTGACAAAACTTGATGAGACAAAACTAATTAAACCCATTTCTTTATTATAGTTGAGACTAGTGATCTGTGGACTACATACCAAAATACTCAGAACATTCTGATTATTTCATTCATCCCCTCATATTGTATATGGATAATGAATCAAAACCACAGAATTCAAATCAAGTATTCTATATTAACAACAAGTTGACTACTTTGTCATCTTATAAACAGTATTGCATTAAAATGATGATAATGTTTAGATTCAGCAACAAGTTTGACCTTGTAGCTCATTAAAATTTTTAAATTCCGAGAATAGTTTATATTTTGTTACATAATAATTTTAACATATAATAATAATTTTTTATAATATATATATATATATATATATATATATATATATATATATATATATATATCATAACTTAAGTATATCAAATTAAAATCAAAGAAATTTACACTTGTAAAAAAATACCCACTGTCAGAATTTTTGTCTTTATTTGATCTAACCTTTTTCTGTCCACCTTCATTAAAACTTTTAGATTTCGGCCAAAGATTTGGCCATAAATCATGTGCGCACACGTGCCCCCATACACACAAGCATTTTCTTTTATCAATATAGGTTATGGTAATAGTTACCTTCAGCTATTGCACCTAATGCTAGAATTCCAGATTCTTTTATATCCCATTCTTGATGAAAGAGTGTTTCCTTTAAAATTGGAATTAAAACTGGTAAAAGGTCGTCTCGAAAAACATTAGCTAAAACATCCAGTGCTGCAGCACTGCATTTTCCTAAAAACAAAAAATAATAAAACTTTTTTAACAAATGTACAAATAGTAAAACATTTTAATAAATTATTTTAAAATTTGAGTTTAACTATGTGCAATTCGAATAGTTTTTATAAATAAAAACTATTTTGTAAAGTTTTATAAATAAAAACAGTTTCAATCAGCTATAGAAATTGATTACTCACTACTGCTTTTGACCTCCTTTACTTTTGAAAAATATAAAGGTAAAAACCTAAAAAAATGTTTTTTTTAATTATATTATTAATTTTTTAACATTTTCTATTAAGATGTGAATATTTGTGTTGCATGTTGTTTACCCACGATTTGCCATTTCTTTTATAGATAATATATTGTATTATACATCCTGTCATTATTGTAGATCTGCAACTTGTGTCCTTAGCTTTTTTCCTGTTAGATATTTTGTGTTGGATTTAATTTCCTAGTGGATTGTAACAACTTTCCCCTGAACCTACCCTCACAGATCCTTAACGTCTGTTTTCTACCTGTTCAAATTCTATCAGTTTCCACCCCACTCCTTCTTCACCATCTACTCTATCATGTTGGCCTAGTCAATTTTGCTAAATTTTAGCTTAGTTTATCATTTATAAATAACCTGTAAAGGTCAATACTGGTAATGATTAAAACGCTTTAATATATTAAAACTTTTTATTTATAAACATTTATTTTAATCAAATCTATTATCTAAATTTACTATTAATTAAAATGAATATAAATACAATAATAATTTATTCTTAATCAACGCCACAGACTGCATGAATCTAAAATTTTTTTATAACTAACTAAAAATTACAAAAGTTGAATTGTTATGTGAAAATGATTGATAAGAAAAGATAACGGGCTTGAATTGTCCTTTAAATTAACTTACGTAAATTCCAATCCGAGAGTGAACTATCGTCATCCATACCATCATCATCATCATCTACATCACCTTCACCATTTTCTGTGGACTCGCTATGTTTTATTGTATGGGTGCGTGATTTATGAAATCTAGGCCTAATATCTTCATCTCTATCAGGTACACTTTCGTCCTCTTCTACATCGCCCTTTAAACAAAGTAAATATTAACAATAAAATTTTATTACCAATATCCTTGGTTTTGCAATAATTTATAATATTATTACAATTATGGATTATTTTGAAATTATCAAATTATTTTTTTTTTTTAAATCTTTCTGAACTAAACCAATTTTGTAATTATTTTCTATATTAAAGAATATAAGATAAATTTTAAATTTTTATTCAAATGAAATAATTCTTATTTTTTAAATTTTCTGTTAGTTTCTTATTTTAAATTGGTCATTTATACCATGTTTAAGTGGTGCATATTTTCCCCAAACGTGCTTGCCAGAAACCCAGATTTTATTTGATCAGACTTTGATTAGAATTTGATCATAATGAAGATTTAGAAATCAAATCAATTTTCAAGTAAAATAAATTCACGGTTCTGGAGAAAATCTCAAGTTTGCTGCTGTGACTTGAGTTATGAAGCTTTATACAAGATCAAAATTTGAGCAAAATCTGATGAACATATTTTGAGAAATATACAGATTTTCATTTTTGCAATAGCGACCAAACAAGACTTTTTGTCGATACAGCAATTCATAAAAAATTTATAAACCAATTTTACATATAAAAAAATTTATAAAATAAAATACTAATATACAAATATAATTATTACTAATATTATTAACACAACACATCAGCATTTGCAAAAATACAACCCTTATTTTGAGAGCCAATTTGAAATTTCAATTTTTTTTTAAATAACGAACTAACTTTACCAAGATAATGAACAATACCAATAAACAGTACACAATATGGCAAAGATTGAAACAAAATAATATTATTTTATTACTATTACCATAAAATTAAATATTAACAAATATTAATATTTAATAAATATTAAAATTAATTAAAATATCATTCATATATACAAACAATTATAATCTTAAAACAAACAATTAAATTTAAACAGAACAAAACACTGCACTTCGAATGTTACTTGTATTTTGTGATTACTACTAAATCACTTATTAAAATTAACATCTATTTCAAAATATCTTTATCCCTACTTTAATAAAATGATTTGATTATTTATTTATTCATGGTTGATCAACCTATAACTGAATTGTATTTTCAAGTGAAATTATAAATTTATCCCTTCAGCTAATTAGATCTTAATATATTCCTAAACAAATTTTAATAAATGAACAAAGTCAATTAACTATTCTTACTTTAACAATAAATGTGATGTATCTAGTCTTTACAATTAATTATTTATAGTCTCATTACTACTTCATGAGCATCACATATGAATACACTAGTTTATGGTGATCACAAATTAAGCCTATGGATTAATGTTCTACAGTCTATTCTCAATTCTCAGGGAGGACTTTCCCGCAGACCTCATTTAAGATTAAATTAAAGAAAGAAATTCAATTTGATTCTTAAAGAAATGTAATTTAATATTCTTTGACAGTCACTAAAGGAATTTTTTATTTCATTTATTTTGGCTTTCTGCAGTTGTCAAAATGTAATAAGAATACTTGATGAATTTAAAATTTTGTAATCATTTGTCTAAATAGAATAAAATTTTGTTATAGTTTTACTAGAATTTCAACTATTTAAAACTGTCAAAGCTCACTCTAATATAAGTATGGCTGGATCTCACCACAATCACTAATATCTTGAACAAGATTAGTAAATCTACTTTATTTCATTATATATTTTCATTAGGCTATATGCTGTGTCAGCACTCTAAGAGGTCATATTCCATTGTCTTTGCTTATATGTTGTTGTTAACCTGCTCCCTGTAACCTAAAGATAGTTTTTCAAAGTATGAGGTCACAATTATCTCTTCGGCTATTAGAGAAATCGAGTCATCGCATTCTCCTACTCTTCATTATGTCGTAATTTAAAACAAAAGTTACTCCTTCAGATGTTCCTCTTCCTTGTGATTACATTTCGTTGCACTGATACACACACACACACACACGCACGCACACACCGTTCATATTATTATCATCTATATCATTCTTCGGCTTAGTCTTCAAATTTGTTTCATCGATTCTGTGACATAATGTTTCTATACTGTTTACATCTTCAAACTTCAATGCTATGTTATTATTATTATCTTGATTTTTATTATATTAGCATTAAAGTTTATTTCCAACTCTTGTCATATCCATTCATGTCTTATCATATCCATTCTTATGATCATATCTTAGATAAGGTTCGGTACCAGTAATATTTGTATCCGGAACAAAGGCATGATTGATCTTGTTATTCTTTTCAACTCCGATCCTACCGATCCTACCACAGTCTTAATGTGTAGATCCGTGGCAGATGGTTCTTCATAGTGTTCGACGGTAATCTTTTTTCATGGAATCATTGTTCTGACAGGCACAATATTTTTGATCCTGTGTCTATTAAAATGATATAGATGTTTACCTATGATAATGTTGGTTTCCGAACATTTAGTGACTTGTTTGAGTACTTAAAGGCTACATTTGAAAAAACTTTGATTTTTTTCTAACATTTTTTGTTCATTAAAGTGTTGTCAATATTTCATAACACTGTTTTAATTAGTTTAATTTCCAGCAATATGCAACACAGACAGATCAGACATCTTATAAAAACCAGATTTTTTGGATTCAGGGGCCTGGAATTTTATGGATTTTGATTAGATCTATCAAAATCTCAGGGTCAAATAAAACCGTAATTCAGACATGCAGTTCATATAACTGTCGGTATTGTATGATTTAATTATGAAAAATCTGCATATGTTTTTAATCATTTTCCCGAGCCAACAACATAATATTACTCATTATTTATTAGGCAACATGCCCTGAACACCATCAAATGATTCAATTTCAGGAAATAAATAGTATACAACTAACTAGTACAGTCAGTCTGATCAATTACTGCTTGACCTGGGTATACTGTTACCTAAGAAGGTTGACTCTGCACTGGTTGTTGCATCATGTTTGTGTACATTTCTGTTATGTTGAATTTCTGATGTGGGAGGTTCTATTATATTTTAAATTTAAAATAACTGTACTAATAAATTAATTACCTTTAAGAGAATGATATCAATTTCTGAGTATTTCATGCCGTGCACCAGAACTGGAACGAGCCGTGTTAAATGCTGAGTGAGAGCTTCTTTACAGATTGGCTGTTCAGCCAATGAAAGCCAGAATTCACAAGCTTCTAACGCAACTCCTTCATCAGCGTCCTGTGTTCTTTGCAGCATGTACTATAAATAAAAAGTAAATAAAGCAATTACACTGAACTCCTGATTATTCACAGACATGATTATCAAAATGGAAAAAAATTCTTAGTATAAAACCATGGATAAAGCACAAGCTAGATAAAAAGTAACGAGTTAGGTTATATTAGTTTAAAAAACAACAATTAAAATATTATATTTACATTACAGCAAAATTTATTAAAACCTGCTAAATATATTTTAAATTCCATGTCAATTTGTTAAACTAAAGTACCATTATTTTCTGAATACAGACTCGTCAGAACATCACTATTATTATCGGTGCTAATAGACTTGCCAGAAAATCACTATTATTATTAGTGATAATAACTTAATTCTTTCAGTGCCAACATACAGTTTTCCTGGACACCTGTTTTATATAAATCTAACTCCTCCATTCTTTAGCTATACACATTTTTTTATTAAAATAAACTTAAAAAATATCAATCAGTAAACAAGCTGTTTTTAATGTAATGAACATTAATAACACAATAGCCAACAGATAATGAGACTTGTTAAAGTATGAATATTTCAGAATTGTCAAACAGTTGAACGGTTTAAGGCACTATACAAAGCCAATGTAGTGTATTAGGTATGAGCAGTTCAATCCTGCATCGGACATTGAATTTTCTGTGCAGCTTGCTTAGAATTCACTTATCTGTGGTTGAGTGGGGGGGACATGGCCCACTATAAGTGACAGTGAACAGTTCGAAGTGGCACCTGACAAGGACGGGTAAATTATCTGAGTTTCATACATGACCAAGAGTTTTGTAACTCTTTTCTTACTATATATGTCTACTTGAAAATACAGGATGTTGAAAAAGTGACACCTTTCAGAAATTTTTTTTTTATATAAAGAAAACTATTCACATTTAATTTAAAAAGCACATTTTAACAGCTTGTTACTGGATTAATTAATGTTTATATCATTGTTACTTTCACTCACAGTTTTTACATCAAACAAAAAAACCTTCAATTAAAAAATTGTTTACACATTGGAAGATGGATATTCACTGTCACACAGTACATTAAAAGTTCCACATACGTCCAGACCCAGAATGCATTTACAGAAAAGTATGGCTTAGATAGACTAAATAAGCCCAAAATGCATCTGTACTGTAACTTCCCAGAGACAAGAGAATTGCGTAGCTGCACCAAAATGTGGTCAACCTAAAGTGCTAACACCTGAAAAGTTGGTTGATATACAAGCTGCATATGTCTGTAGTCCACAATCTCTTACAACATTCATCTAATCAGTCTGGTTAACTATAGTGGTGTCCACATCGCAAGTGTTTAAAAATATATCCAAACAAGGATCTTGTTTATACATTGTTACCTGAAGACGATATAAAACGTGAAAATTTCTGTCAGTGTTCATGTCCTCTGTAATGCCCGATAAAAAAAGGCTCAACTAGTTTTGGTTTGATGAAACATCATTTCATTTTGATGCATATATTAATTCACAAAATTATCTCTTTTGAGCTATGACCAATCCACATCATTGTGGGTACTAAACGAGTACCCCCTGTACTCATAAAAATTAGGTGCCTGTTGTGCAATGTCACCAAACTGTATTCTCATGACACAATAAACAGTGAGTGCTACATTCAGATTGTACAACAGTTCATGACAATCACTTCTACAGACTAGTAACAGTACATGAATTCATAGGACAGTGTTATGACTCACACAACCACAACCAACACTGACTTTTTAGAACAATTACGACTTTCTTGAAACAATGTTTTCATACGCTAGTGATTTCAAAGGGACTGGTAGCCTCCACCCCTGATTGTGGAGACATCTTAAGGATACTGTTTACAAAACTCCTCAATCAGGAGAAATCAAAGGATGTACAATTTTTCATCAAACATTAAGTGTGTTTAAGAACATGTATTACTATCGTGTTCAGTTGTATGACTTACAGGAACCCAAAAAAAGTAACTTTTTAAAATTTCCCCACTTTTTGTCCATTTCACTTAATACAACCAATATCCAATAGTAAAAACAATTTACTACTGTTGTTAGATTTGTCAATGCTAAAAATTGACTTAGGCAGACATTAAAATATAGTCTTCTCTAACTGATGTCACACCCATTGTTACGTACAAGAATTTTTGTTCCATTTTACAGTTAGTGTTATATGAAACCAAAATTATTGGTAAAACCAGATTTTTGAAAAATTTATACTACTACTATATATAGCTAACTTCTTTAAATAATTCGAAATAGTAAATATTAATGACTGAACTTAGTTATTAAAATTATTCGTTTAAAAGATGTATAATGTTAAGAGTAAATTAAATTAACTCAAATTGTTGACAGAAACTTTTTTAAGGTCTACTTCCCATAAAAGTAATTAGGTGCCTACAGATATAAACTATTCTGTATTTATAAAGAGATGCATGTTCTATTTTACCTCAATAATGTTTAGCATATGAGGAATTAGCCTGTCCATTCGCACTTCTAAAAGCATTACCAAAGCACGACATACATTTTTACGTACTTCAGGGTCATCATCTGTAGCTAAATGGAATAAATTCTGAAAAATAAAAATTATGTGTTATTAATTTCATGTACACAAACATTCTATTTTGTAAGTTCTAAATAACTCACATTTCCACATTATTCCTCAGTAATCAAAATGATCCATATCTTACACATAAAATATAAAAATAATAACAAATAACAGAGATGTGTTGATACCACTGTCTTTAGCCAGATAACAAAAAAACTGAGCAAAGAACTTTTAAGTTGGGTAAAATATGGTTTAGGAATTGTGTTCTGTAGTATTTTTTTAATAATAATAATAATAATAAAAATAAAGTAAAACAATTTGTTTAAAATTTACCTCTAGAAATATATTGAAATTATATCTTAAACGAAAATAATTATTGCAAACTTATAGTTACGATAAAAGTTAATTACTTCTTCCACAAAAAAAAGAACTATAAATACTGAAAATTGTAAATAATTTTTCAAATTGACAGTTAAAGAATGTAGGTGGTACTTTTATAATATATTTTTGAAGCATGTATAGTAAAGTTACTTTTGGTTTTTACAAATCTTTTTTCGTAAAAATAAAATAAAAACTAACCTCAATAAAAGAGTCAATATGGAGCATCAGAGCCTGGGTTCTCATTATGATAAACTGATTAACACAAGCAATGGCATGGGACCTGCAATCAAGAAAAGTTTGAAAATAAGGCTGGTGAAGAATTAACATTATCTATACTTTCTATAAAAATCCAGAATTATAGCAGACTGACTGAAACTATAGCAGAGTCCGATTAAATGTCATTCTCAGGACCTTTGGGTGACAAATGACAGATAAGAGGGTTAACAGAAATAGAATACTCATACTTTCAACGATCAATAAAAATAACATACCACACTCTGTTTATAGCACAATATGTTTTATTATTATCATTTTGGAAAATGTAACAAAAAAACTATTCATTTCTTTTTAACTCTAATTATGTATTATACAAATTTTATATAAATTTTTAATACAGTAAATTATCTGTACTTAACCTTTTGTCAAGTATTCATATAACAGAGTACGAAACTTTACGCAATCAACTTATACACTGAATGGTATTATTGTAAATAGTGTGGCAATGTTTATCTTTCAATAGAAACTCTCATGTACTCTCCAAATTTGTTGACACTATTGAAACATTTCTACCTCATTCCACTTACTAGCTAATCAGATTGTTTACTTACCTATTATTTGCTTAATGTCAGCTGCCCACCTATTTTACAAATAAGTTGTGTCCAGTTACAGTGTTTTTGTCTAAAAAGTTAATTTTATAATTCATTACAAACTTATTTATAATGGAAAACTGTTTAAAAATGTCAGATAACAGAATTTACCTGGCAGTTAAAAGAGACTACAATATTCACATTTTACTCAAGTGAAAATTATGCATTCCTTTTTTATAAAACAGAGCTTTAAGAATCATAAGTTATCTCTGCCACTTCTTTTGTATTCACGATATGTGCAGACAACACCTGAACCTATACACTCACTATATTTATTTTTATCTCTAATCTCAAATCAAAAGAACGTCAACATAATGAAAATTAAAAAAAAATTATTCACAAAATCTCATTAGTTTGTTTTTTAAAAATTATTAACTCGGATATCAACCTTGAGCATATGTTTTTAGTTTAGAACTTTTAATAATTTTTTAGCTTAATAAACACAGTTTACTTTATACGTCTAAGCTTATGTTGTAGTTGAGTTTCACTTTAAATTATGCACTTCAGTAAAACAAGAGTTGATACACTCTTAAAATCCCATACATTGTTCTAAATACATAAAATGTTGGCAAATGTAAGAATAAAAAATAGTAACATGGACATCCCACCATGTTATGGAAAATATAGATGAAAAAAATTATTTAAAAGTATTGCCGTTTTAAACATAATATTTAAAACAATATTTTTTATACATTTTTTTTTTAATATTGTCATTTCATTTTTCTGTAAAAACCTTATGTATTTGTAAACTATCAGTAATTTAAATACAACTGCACATATATTCTTAAAATAAAAAAATGCCCAACCAGCAATGGATGTTTACTTTTTGTTATCTATTTCAAAGGGTCAGGACCTAAATTATTTCAAGTAAGAAAGCACAAAAAGAACAATAAATTCAAACTTTCAAAATCTCAACTACAAACATTACTTCTTTCAGCAGCAATACAAATTATTTGCCATTTTTAAGTAACAATTTTAAGAACATAATATATTACCTTATTTAGATGCATATTCTACAAGAATGACTTGCAACAAATTACTTACAATAATTCATTAACTATATGCAGTCCCACAAAGAAATTACTTATATTAATTTATTAATTATTTGCCATAGGCCGGATCAACTAAATTATTAATGCAATATAAACTTACCTAATTTTTGCGCTCGAATGCTTGAAAAATTGCAAAAACTTTGGTATCAAGTAGTTAAGTGGACGATTTAAAGCATCACTGTCCAATACTTCCGTTGAATCTTCACAGATTTTTTGAAGTGCACCAAACGCACCCTATAAAAATTAATTAAAATTATTCAACTGAATAGACATTATTATATAGCTAATGGAAAACATTTTATTTAAGTAGGTACAAATCTATTCTATAAATAAGTAAAAAAATTTCAAAGTAAACCTTAATAGCACACAAAATATGAGGTGCTACCTAAAAGTTTTAGTAACTTGAATTAAACACAAGAACAAATTGCAGTACGAAGTCACATCATGAGTATGTTTAACAGCGAGCCACAGAACATCTTCGTGGGCACAGGTACAGCTGAGTACAAACAGTTCTTGATG
This sequence comes from Callitettix versicolor, assembly GCA_022606455.1. Taxonomy (NCBI): domain Eukaryota; kingdom Metazoa; phylum Arthropoda; class Insecta; order Hemiptera; family Cercopidae; genus Callitettix; species Callitettix versicolor. The sequence goes on from CM040191.1 coordinate 44,081,666, forward strand.
GCAGTGTTTCAAACATTTGTGTTCCATGATGGCACTGGTCAAAGAGCAAAGTTTATATTACATTTTGTTATAAACTAAACAAAACAGCTACATTTGATATTTATATAGATTTGGTTCAAGCATATGGAGATCTTAAACTAAATAAAGGACTTTTAAATAGTTCAAATGTTTTAACAAGGGTCGTGAGTCTGTTGAAGACAAACAGCATTCAGGTAGGCCATTAACTAGCATCACTCCTGAAAACACTGCTGGAGTTTAGGAAATAATCTGTCAGGACAGAAGGTAAACTATTCATGACACAGATGAAGTTGTTTGAATGTCAAATGGGACATGCCAAAGCATTTTGTCTGATAAACTCAACAAGTGAAGAATTGCAGCTACGTCTGTCCTCCTCAGAGTTTTAACGCAAGACTAGCGTAATAGAAAATTACAAATCTGTACTGAGCTCCAATGGACAATTGCAGTGGATTCAAACTGTACGACTTTTTCTTCTTTCCAAAGATGAAAATCAAGCTGAAGGTATGTTAATTTAATACAACAGAATAAATTTAAAAAGAACAACAAATGGTTCTAAAAGAGCTTACTACAGCTGACTTCTAATAGTGTTTCCATTCATGCCAGAAATGCTATTTAGATATAAATGGTAAGTATTACGAAGGCGACACATTTTAGACTGGAATTAAGTTCTTTTGTTTTTTTTTACAATTCTTGGAACTTTTGGGTAACACCTCATACAGCAGAACCTCAATAACTTGTCTCTCTTTATGTCGTCATCTTCTATATTTCGTCATTTTTGTTTTGCCTCCCACTACCCTCTTCCTGCACAATACAATTTTGTGGCATGTTTTAGTATTGATCTTGATTCTTTGTTTTTGTAAACTTAGTTAGCCTATTTAGGTAATTGTTTTGTTCCGAACTTTACACAACATTATAAGCCAATCATTACCAAAAGAGTGAAAACAGTGTAAAAATTTACAAATAAAACAAACTGCAGCCATTATAAAAGTTTACACCTGTTAATTATTCAAATGTTGCATAATGTAGAAAGTGCCATTTTTCTATCACAAGAACTAGGAATTCTATGAAGAACTATTAACAAACATAAAAAAAAAAAAAAATAGGATTAAATTGAACATTTCACTGTCACAATGGAAATAATGGATAGAGATACAACCAAACAAAAGTGAATAAGAACATTTTCTAACAACATATTGGATGAGGCATTGTTTATCTGCTTGCCCAGCTAAGTAATCAGTGTTTGCCTGTAAAGAGACAGATTCTCATTGAAAAGGTTGCTGAATCAAAAACTTACTGGATAACAAACTTCTCTGTGCTACAAATTAACTAAATCAACTTGATTTTTGTGAATGTGTATATAAATGATGCTATAAATGTGGTTAGTTTTGGGAAATTTACTTCAGTCATTTCAGTCACAATTATTCAATGCTCAAATGCATTGCGTGTGTAAACAATATTGTTACTTATGATTGAAGTTAAAATACATAATACAGTTAACACTCGATAATTCATACCTTTATATTTCATAAAACTCTTTAATTAGTACATAGACTGGACCCTTGAAAAACTCTCAATAAATCATACCAAAACAATGCATTTTGGTCACTTTCTTATTTTGTTCTGAAAAAGCTCAATGTCAATTCTATAATTCGTACTTAGTACAGTCTTCGCCTCTATAAATCGTACTAACTGGGTAGATTTCTTGTACATATTGTGTAGCACAATGTTTATTTACTGGATCATAAATCTGTACTGTAATCAATGACTGCATAACCCACTTATTTCAAACACATTTATTTACTGACAAAATATGACTCATCTGTCATGAAATGAAAAAGCAATGTCTTAAAAAGATCAGGCATCAGCACCACAGAGCTGGTGCACAAATAAACTGTACTGTTAAACAGAAATGACACTGTACTTGGCCACACATACTAAATGGAATGAGACAGTAAACAATAAATGATAATTTATTGTACAGTCAAGTCAGTTTTATTTATTTATTGTCAAGTCAGTTCTTATACAGACTGTATAGTTTCTGTACATATTTCCAGCAATTCAACTATAGTTTAAACTATTCTCAGCTGTTCAAGAGCAATTTATACAGAGCTGTTATTACTTGTTAATAATGATAATGAGGCCGCCAAAATAGAAGTATTTTTCTCATGCACAAAAAACATATTTTATGTATCAACTATACTGTACATTTTAATTTTTTAAATTTTCCTTTTTACCAACCCTACTTTTTTACACACACACACACACACACACACACACACACACACACACACACACACACACACACACACACACACACACACACACACACACACACACACACACACACACACACACACACACACACACACACACACACACACACACACACACACACACACACACACACACACACACACACACACACACACACACACACACACACACACACACACAATTTTGCCACCCTCGATAATGAAGGGACACACACTCAACAATTTTTTCCTGGTCCCTTTAAGTATAAAATATCAAGTGGCAAAGTATAAAATATTAATTTATGAAATAAGCAACAGTTGAAAAGATAGAAGTAATACAGTGAAATCACCGATTCCAGCAGCTAGAACACAGATAATAATAATGCAAATATACTGTATTTGTTTATATTATCGTCAGTAAATAATTTATGTGTAGGGAATGAGATACTGACTATAGAGACAAAGATTCACTGCATTTTATTATCAACACTTGGCTCTGAAGAGAATTAAATTGTTGATTTGTACTAGCTTTGAATCACTTATCTGACTTACGCAAACATAATCCTAAAGTGAACCCGAGCTATGTAGCGATGCAAATTTGTTTATTAGAACTGAAAAATACTTAAAACATTTTATTTAAAACATAATATTTTTAAATAAAAGTTTTTTCCACAAAAAAAGAAATCACTTTGTAATATATTATTTTTCTGTGAATAAAAGTATTTGAAAATGAAAAGTAATTTAAATACAATGTCAAAGAAACATATTCTTTAAATTAAAGGACATTCCTAAAAATGTGACATTAGCAATAGCATTTAATTTGTTTGTTACTTATTACTGAATTTAAAAACTTAAGAAAAAGTTATTCTACATCTGATTCTGCTAGACTTATAAACACTTATAATTTGTGCAGTCACCATAAATTAGAAAACAGGCTATAAATAATAATATTTACCTCACAGCAGTTATAATCCTGAGAGTCCAACATGTTACACAATGCAGGTAACAGTTCAGGCCAATTTGTCAATTCAATTTTTGAAGCAATTGTGGTAATAAGAATACCAACTGTTGCTCGAATAAGAGGACTTGGATCTCCAATGGCAGACAAACATTCTGCTTTAATGAAGTCGGCAACGGTTGGAACAAAATTATGATAGTGTGCCTTGACATTATTTTTAAGAATCAAGCCACTTAGTGATCTTGTTGGTTCATCTGAAATTTGATAATCAAAAATTTATTTTTTTTTAATAATTTTTTTTGTTTTAATTACATGATTATTTCTGTTATAAACGTAGTCGGAACAAATAACAGAAGATCCCAATAATAAAGACGTATATAAAAATCCTAATGAGATGGGTTCGTAATGGAAACACCTCCCCCTACAGGCATCTAGGCGGCCTGATGAGCTCAATTCAGGGACACCAGTATGCCATAGAGAATAATATATATGCACGTTACAACAATAATAAAGCCTAATTTAAATGCTTCAAAACTGTATGGTCATAGGTTCAAGACTGCAGTTTCTGCCATAAGCTTTATCTTTTCCATTAACGCTGATCCATATCCTGATTAGTATAATTAGCATAGTGACATAAAGCAGACAAGATTTGAAAACTTGAACTAAATGGCTGAGTTAAAGTTGAATATTCAACTCATTCATATAAATTATTTTAAACAAATAAATATTAAATGTAAATACAATGTGCAAGATTATTTAACTATAAACTGTAAATATTTATTATGTAAAGATTACTTGAATAACTGCACATAATTTCAAGTTAAATATATATTACATGATAAACTGGACTGAATGTGTTATTTAATTCATTATTGTAACATAGCCACCGGACCACATATTCAAATGATTAGGATTATGACCTAATGAGTCTAAAAAGTAATGACGTACAAGTCACATGTGTAGCTTGGCCAAGCCGAATTTCATGATGAATATTTTAAACGTGTAATTGTGCTCAGTGTTTGTTTTAATGTTTTGTTTGACTTTGTGAGGACCTCAACAGAGGAATTTAACATTTTGTATAACGGCCTGAAGATGAAACAATAAGAGTTTTGAAACCGCAGTAGCCTTTATGAGGTGAGTGGACAGACCACTGACGGGAAGAATAGGTCATAATCCTAATCATTTGAATGTGTTGTCAACTCAATTGACCCCTATCAAAATACACTCTGTTGATGGCCAAAATCTTACAGGTCAGCTCGATTTATCACCATTAAAAAAATTTAATTCTCTGGTGGATCAGGCACGCCTATAACATTTTTCTCTAAACACAAAAATGATATCTTGCTGAGATTTTTTTAAAGTATATTCAATGATAAGGCATTAGACAAATAATTTAAATCAACAACTTATTGAAAATCAACAACTTATTTCAATCAACAACTTATGCAACACCTTTCTGCGTATATTGCACTGATGCCAGAAATAGTTCCTTTTGAAATAGAGAATTAATTATTTTAAAATAGTATAGAAGAGTTGAATAACGTTCAATTTTAAAGGTTTCAAGATAAATTTAAAAAATCAAATAATTCAAACTCATGCTCCTAATTAATTAGAAACTGCCTAAAATTCTTGACTAAATAGAGCTGCAAATAATAATAAAATTACTGGGGCATCTGGCACCCTGTGTTCCTTCAAAGTTTGTCTACACAAGCATGCCATTTGCTCTGGCTGGCTTCTGCAAGCCAATTTACAAAAATGAACTGAAATAAATGATGTCGTTCACATATCTAGTTTGCTTTACACTGTAGTGAAGTGAGGAACACTGAAACTATTAATGTTGCTGGTAGTGAAATAGAAAGTTTTGACAAGAACCAATTCTTATATTTAAATCTGCAGGTTATATTTTTTTAAAAAATAATAAATAAAATTGAAGAGGACTAAAATACACGATCTGTGTTGCTAAAAAGGATTTGTTTGTTCATACAAATTTATTATCTGACTTATGCAAATAGCCCAACAATTTTGTACACAATTTTTTGTTTATAGTCAAAACTACAACTCCCTAATTTTAACTCAATGAAAACCAAAGCATCAGGTGCCCCATGTACAGATCATATTCCGGAAAATGTATAAAGGACAAGAATAGCAATATTACAAAGTTACAGTCATTCTGCTCTGAGACATGCAACAAAAGTGAAAAAGCAATCACGTAGCAAAATGTACAATGCATGAGAAATGGCGTAATCACCTGTACAAGTTAATTGTTCTGCAGAAGATAAACTGATTATCAACATTTTTACTTTATGCCAGTCAGACTAATGATGACGAAGAATCAACGTAACATAAAGAAAAAGGTATCAAACAAGCATTAATATAAGAACATGTACTGTATAGTGCTACAATTGAACTTAAAAACAAAGGCAAAAATATAAAATATACTGTATTATACAGTAGTAACGTAATCCCTCGCCAACGTAACACAACCAGTTCTGATATGTCACATGACCTACAGATTCAGCAGCAGATAGAAGTGATCAAAATTTGTCTGCTAATTTATTGAACTACAATATGTACAGTGAAATTTCAATTAAACATCAGGGTTGGGACAGGATCGTGATGATTAATCGAACAGACAGATAACATAAAACCCTTTAGAAAACAACCTGCTCCTTTCATTGTAAGTATGAAAAAATTTAAAAGAAAATGTTTATGAACAGGATACACGTTCTGCAATAAAATAAAAGTGCTGCAATCATTATTATCAGGAAATACACTTTAAGTATACTGTTCAAATCAAATGTCTTAAGCACATGCTGAAACACCTAAACTACCACTCTGTAAGCAACACCAATCAATATAGCTTATCAGCTGCAACTGTAACGCCCCCAACAAATAGGCCAAATTATTTTTGAATATTTAGGAAAGAAAAATTTTAAAATGCTATCTTATATTAATATGACTCACCTTCTGTTGTAAGTTTGGTGAGAACAAATATAAGGTAGTTGTTGAAATCTGGATATTTGTTCAATTCTTCTAATTTCTGTTAACAGTGTTAAGGAATTGTACTTAAAACTTATCAAAACAATTACTTTAGTATGACTATTCATACAATCATGTTTTTCATACAAAATAAAGTAAATACAGATTGTACTTAAAAATATTTATTACTTTTTTACTTTCTTAGGTTATACTTTAGCACAGCATATGTAATTTTATTTATTACGTAAGTTTACAAACAAAAACAATTTTAATATTTTCTACCAAAAACTGTACATGTTTTGATAGTTATGAAAAACAATCACCAATGAAACAAATTTCTTTAAAATTTGCAAAAAAAAATAAATACAAATAATTTATATATTAACTAATTTGGCAATTTAACTTTTAACTGAATTATTCTCATTGACAATGATTATTATTATTATTAACAATTATTATTGATATTGACAATTACTGATAATTATTGATACAACCTAAAACAAAGAAATATAAAAACAACAAACGTACAAAGAAATAAAATTGCTTTACTAACAAAAAAAAAAAACACTTTAATCAATTAAGTTTAAAAGAAATTCCAATTAGATTAACATATAATATGTATAATCATCAAAAAAAAAAAAACAAACATTCCATTATCATCAAAATTTTAAAATATTATCTTTGGATCGAAAATTTATTGTGTACCCATGATCGATCAAGCTATACTTATTTTATTCCTTAAAATAAAATCAATCAAAAACAACACATAACAATATACGATCCCTTTCAACTATTAAATAGGCCAGGTATGTAACTAATTAACAATGTTAAATAACAACCTTCAAAGTATACTTAATCTAATACATATAATTATTGTTTACAATTATATAAATTAGATTTAGTTCGTTCACACAGGCCCTAGAGTCTATCACACTTTACATAAATTCAAGTTTAGAAATATAAGTTTTTATAAATGTTTTATTTATTTTATTATTCTCAGGGGGTGGAGGTCAGGCTTTACGTGCTGGTCTTGTTCAAGTTAATTGAAAATTTTGGAAAACTTTAGTTAATAATTTGCTGTCATGAATATGTACTGTGCGCATGCTCGGTCTGTCTCTCCCAGGTTGCAATATCAGCTATGTCTTCTCTTGTTTATTAATTTCCAGCATATCCAATTCCTTACTCTATACTTTGACAGTAGATGTATATGAAAGTAGGTATTTTTGTTCCTAAAATGTTGGTTTACCAAGATAATTTTGTTGTCCTCTGCAGATTAAATTATTTTATGAAAAGTAAATATGTTTATGCTTAGGCTGTGCCGTGAAATTGCCTAGGAATGTTGTCGTTAATGGCCTACACTCATGCATTGTTTGTATTTGAGTTGTCCCTAACCTATCTTACTGTTCAAATTATGATTTGTTACATTTCCAAAGACAAAATATATCAACATTTCAATTTGCAAAAATTAATTTGTAACAAAGATTTATTTCGATGACAACTTAGACAAGTTTGTAAAACAAAAAATATTCATCCATTTCAACAGCCATTAAAAATTTTAATAATTTGTAATTTAGTATTTTTTACACTCCCTATTCTGAATTTGTTTATAATCTGACTATTACAGAGTTACATATATTGAATCAACCAAGTGTATGTCTTTATTATAGACTATATTGATTAGCCTACCTAAATTTAATCCCTACACCACAAAGTTTTCACTTAAATTGCCTTTATAATAACAAAAAACCATGCTGTGACTCAAGGTAGAAAGCCATGATAAAGTACCCCTCCCACCACTGCTTTATTCATCTACAAGCAGATAAAACTGTGATGAGAGAAGTCTTTTTTTTTGTTTAAAATTTTACTTTAAAAAATTAATTTTCAAATCCATTCATTTCATAAACCTTATTTTTATTTTTCATGATAACTGTATATCATTTAATCTTATAACTACTCAAATGTTTTAAAATACTTTCATGAAAGAAGGAAGATAAGGTTTCTATTATCATGCCATTCTAAAAACCAGCAGTTGTAATCTATTCTTATTCTCAAGTGTTTAAAAGTCATTGTACTCATTTATTAGTTTTTAGTTTTTCACTATTCTACATTAATAGGATAATGTACCTTGAGGCTAAAAATAACATATTTTGCTATTATATAAAATAATTCCTACTAAGTTCCAGGTATGGCTTATTAAAATTGTCGGTATTATTTCACAATACCACAAGCATTATATTTTGTTCAATAACTTTCGATGAACGCAATAATTTTTCTAAGTTAACAAAAAGCTTCAACAGTAAAATTTAACTTTCTAAGTTACTAATCTAACAGCAAAAAAGAAAAAAGTTTGATGCTTACAATAACTGACAGCAAATATTTAAAAACCAATATGTGCAAAGTAAAAGACATGCATAGCTAATATATGCATTAGCTAGACACTGATATTTTTATCATTTTTTCCCTGCCAAAATGTTTTATTTTATGCTCATAGATAACAATCGAAAATATAAAAGCAAGGAAATTATCAAATGATCTTTTTTTTTAATTACCCCCATGTTATTTATACATATTACTATTGTGTGAAAGTTGCTTTTTTTCTCACAGAAACTATAATGTCTGTAAGTAATAACCAAAATTATAAAAATGATTAAATTACCAGAAAATAGTTCTGTTAAAAACTGAACTTATCATAAGAAACTAAATCTCCCATGAATTAACCACTAAATAACAAAACAGATAAAAGAACAAAAAATATTTGAAAATAATGAAAGTAATTGTTCTATCTATACTCTAGTTTTTGAAAATGGAGGTTCTCCGAAACGTGTCAACTGACGAAAGTAGAACTGACGAAGCTCGGGAAAGCAGATCATTATACTGAAGTGATTTTTTTTTTTTTTTTTGGCATTTAACGTCCGACTATTGTGCATACTTGGGCTAATGCAGACGATGGGATAATCCTAGCAGAAAAGAAGAAGAATATAAAAAGAATTTTTAAAGTAACTGTTGTCTTGCAATTTCATAAATAATGAGATTATAATGTAATACAAAGTAAATATTGAAATGTTAATGCAAAATTTATGATATTTTTATATAACAGCATGAATAACAATATTGTAAAAGATGTCTTGGCGAAATATAGAAGTGATAGAGAAATATTATTTTAAAAATCTGTAAGGTATACATAAAAAAAAATTGCAATATTAACCTAAAATTAGAAATTTATTTCAAATAAAAATTTTTTAATCATTTAACTACATATTTTACTAAATAATTAATCATTTATAAATAACATTCAAATTTATCACATTCCATCACAAATCATGTTAGTTTTGGTTAGTTCGGTTTATTTTTAAACTGAAAAATATTTAAATTTTATGTCTTTACAAATATAATAGTTCAAGTAAAAGATAGAGAGAAATTAATAATAAATTGTAGAAGAATATGCTAGTGCAAAGGAATGACACAACACATCAAAAATCAAACTTAAGTAGGCTTAGCAATTAACTGAAATATATTTTTTTTAATACAACATACAAAATATCATACTGATATTTTTTTGTGCCTACTTAATAATATAGAAAGGCCAATTTTCAAAATATTGCTACAGCGACAGTTTTTGAAAACACCGGCTTAAGAAGTCTTAATAATTATACTGAAAAACCTATATCTACATTTTCAATAAAAAAAATATACCTGTCAGATACTGCTGCACTGTTAGGCCTTAACATTTTTATGAAACAAAAACTATTTCCATTTATTTGAATTTGTAACTTAGATTCAATGCGTGTAATATACATACACTTTAATACAAATTATCTTAAAATATTCAACAGATTCTATAAATACACATATATATATAGTGTAAATTACCATACTCTACAAATTAATCTGTATGTGCCAAATTTAGTTGACAGAATGTAAATCACTATCCAACAGATGATGGCTTAAAAAAAAAGCTATACCTCAAAATGAAATTAGGTTAGGAATATTTTATGACAAAATTATTTGTATACTTAATGGACACTGCTTATTTTTATATTATTGTACTTATTATATTTTAGTTTTTTTTATGTTATTGTACTTATTATATTTTAGTTTTATTACATATCTTATTATTAAAATAATCTAATGAATTATAATCCACAGAACATTAAATAAATGTCATTATGTTATTACTTTATGCAATTTCTAACACATTTATTTTGACTCATATTACCATTTACACTTTATGGAGCACAAAATGCACAAGATTTAAAGGTGTATAAAAAGCACCACGCTGCAAGAGGTGTTCATTGCTAACTAGGTCTATGAATAAAACAATTCATTCCATTGTTTTAAGTCAAATTTTTTCAGTGCTAAGGTAATTTCCACTAATTGAATCTATTTTAAATTAGTATATGATCAGTTAATTGCTTTTACAAAAGTAGCAGATGACATCATATCCAATGCCAAATGCAATATGGATGGCAATGACATCAAAAAATAGTTCCGTTAAAAATTGCATAAAATCATAAGTTATCATAAATAAATAACCTTCTTCCGATTAATATCACTTAATAAATAAAAAAAGAACAATTTTGAAATAAAGAAAATGAGCAGTACACTTTGGCATAAATACACTTGTACTAATTAACCTTTTGAAATTCTGGAATTTTTAAAAATTGCTACGCAATCACATCCAGAAAGCAATAACAATTTGTTTTCCATTTAGGCTTACTCCGAAAAATGAAAAAGCCCTACTCATAGAAAGAAAATAATTAAATTACGATCTAGCTGGTCATGCTGTTCTTTTACCAAAACTTGCCTACTAGACCAATTTTCTAATAAGGCTAGGTTCTACCTTGCGTGTTAAGACTACGCTAACAGGTAATTATGATTGAAGCCATTTTATCAAGTTTTGTAATTTTGCTTGCCATACACTTTATTATATGCCCATTCATAATAATGCAAAATATATAAGCGCAAAAACTAAAGAAAGTTTTAAAATCAAAAATTAAAGGTTATATGACCCAAATAACCTTGAAATAAGCAATGTGCAAGAGTGGGTTTGTTTTTCATCGTAAAAACGATTAATTAGATGCATGTTATTAGAAATTGCCATATAAACTTTTTTTAAAAAGGTAAAACTAAGTTTTAGGGACTTCTGTCAATTTTGGTAACTTTTGCACTCAAACACTTCATTATATGCCCAATATTAATAATCCAAAATATAAGTGCAGAAACAATGCGAAGTTACAAAATAGTGAAAATAAAAGTGACAAACATAACCTCAAAATGACTATCATGCGAGGGTGAGAAACATATTCTTAATGGTCAAAACAATAAATTTAATGTCTGTCATTAATAATTAAGTACATGTTATTAATAAAGAAAAGAATATTTTTTTAAAAAACTCCATGACCAAACTCGACTCAGCCATTGCATATTAAACCTTACACAATTTGTCTGTTTCATGTTTAATTAAATGGATGTTATTAATAATGAAAAGAATATTTTCTTAAAAAAAAACTGCACTAACTCGACTTGGCTATTGGGTGTTAATAACTAATATTCCTTAAAACATAGTAAACTTTGTAAGAAGTGTCATTTCGGCAGACAAATTAACAGCAGCCACTTTTTCAACGATATTTTCACCACAAAAACAATCATGATCAATGATTTACTGCATATTAATATAGTGAAGTAAATTTATCATACAAAGTAAACATGCAAGTAAATTCATGAAAAGTAAGTATCAATGACATCAGAAATACAGATTAGTAATAAATAGCTAAAAATTATAATTTATTATATACTCATCATAATAAATTTAACCTTCCACACCTTAATATCTCTCAATGAAATGACAACAGATAATACAAGCAGAAAAATTATCAAAATCATGACTTTTGTCAAGCCAAAAATCCCTAAAAGTCTGAAATACCTTTTTTAAAAAAAAAACTTAACCTAACATGAATTTTTTTTTATTCAATAGTAGAGTACCTAACAAAGAAACAAAAGTTAAAATCGTTTGGCTACTGTAGTAAATTCCCTGAAAGTGCAGAAATACCAAAACTTTATTTTAAAAAAGGACTTACGAACCAACTACGGTTATGTGTAAAGAACCAACATGGTTGTGTGTGAAAAACCAAACACGACTTTGTATTGAACATGAATACGATACATGCACAAACAACTTTGACGTCACACAGCGTAATACATCTAGCATTTTCCATGCAATGAAAATATCAGATACATAACAGTTACGTTAAAAATAGCATAAAATCGAAAGTTATCAATAAATTTTGTCTTCTACAGGTGAATATATCTTAATTTAATACTAAAGTATTAAGAAAAGAAAAACTATACAAAAATCATGATCACCAATGAAATGGCTTTACTGTCATTAATACCACTCGACTTATTTTGAATAACTCCAAGTAGTGAAATCTACTAGCAATAACTGTTCCTCGAAAAATAGAACTTTATAAATCCATCAAATTTACTCTTTTCATATATCTATAGCCTATAGCCTAAATTATAGACCAAACTATTACTACATGGGCTAGGTCAGCAATTGTGAAAACTATTCAATACAAATTTATTTACTTAAATATTAGAGCCGATTATTTTATAGACATTAACTTTATTACTACATTAAAATGTTTATTATTTAGAAAATGCAGTGATTATATTAAACAAATTACACAACTATTAAAACAAAATTGTCTTTTAGGTAGGTCGTAAAGGCCGATCAATAAATACGACCACCCATTTTATAAAAATTGAGTGCATTAATTTATAATTACTCTAAAAGGATACTTGCTGAACAGCCCTTTGCGTAGCTGTATCTGGAGATTGCGATTCTTTTAAAAGTTGTAAAATTTGTCTTAAACCCTCTTCTTGTGGATGCCACGCCATTTTCATTCTTGCCGTGCCTTAAAGATAGTCCGCGCACACCTGAAAAATTATCACAAACCGGATGCCACTACTTCTTGGCGGTCAAATTTGTTAAATTGTATAGAAAATGCGAATTAAACCATTTTTATTAATAACATTTTTAATACGATTTATGACGTTTATCTAACTTAAAATTAAATTGTATAATTGATATTTTATTTTAATAAAAATTTCCAATTACTGTAAATTATAAACACAACTACTAACTTGACTGTAAATCTAATCTCTAGAAAACGGAAGTTAAATCATTGATCCAACCTTACAACCTTCGATAAGTAAAAAAACAACTGATTTCGTAATTTGGTTTCTGGAAATAAATATTTTGGATTCGTTGTAATATTGTAGTAATATCATCGCAATGGGTTTATCAGAAATCATAAGAACGAACTGTAAATTTTTTAAAACGATGAAGAGCTTCGATAACTTACTATCGCCAATCGTTTTCAAACTCACTTCATCTGCATAGTCTTAAAAAAATTGTATATTCTATGTCTGTGAAGATGGCCTATATTATATACAATGTTGTTTATACACGTTTTAATTTTTGTTGTGAGCATAATAAGGCTATGTATGAAATTTGTATTGTAAAACAAAGTTTGTACCTTTATTAATTTAGTGATAACTCTAAACCAGACTGCATTTTCGATCCATATTTCATAATGGTGACAGATGACTTTATCTATGCTTATAATCTTTCTATTTACTGCAGGGATATAATATTAAAAATATAATATGTATTTACAGACTGCTGGATACGCCGAATCGGGCAATTGCTATTCTGTCGGTACATTTTTACTTCTAAAGGATACAATATTATACTGCAAACCATATTCATGGTTACAAAATAAAGGGTTTTTAAAACAATTATTAAAAAATAATAATTCATGGTTTTTTAAAAGTTAACTGTTTTTCCTGATTCATGACCAAGAATAAATAAAGTTATGTCAAAGCATTTAGTAGACTTACATCCAACTTGCAAAATGTTAATTATAATTTTTGTTTCTTGTTAATATTACAACACATTTTACTATATTTAATAGGGTTTTAGTAGGCCTAATTTTAAACTAGAGATTAAAAACATGTTTAATATTAAAAAAAATTAGCCTAATTTTACGCAAAACAGTTAAATTTGGTTGAGGTGATTTTTGGCTTTAAACTAATTATGTTGTGATATAACCCTAATATTGCCAGTTACAAGCCAGTGAGCTGTTGTCTATAAGTGACAGATAGCGGTGTGTCATAGAGGATTAACCCTTCTTTAAAAAATCTTGGCTAATCTGGTTCTGCAGATAGTACTTTGTGAGGGTTCTTTGCCAGGGTCATGGCATAGTCCTCAATTGTAGTTTTTAGCAGAGAAGAAAATCTGTAGAACAGAAAAAGAGGCAACCAATGTCCACCAGGGTGAATAAGTGGAAGCATGTTTATTAAGATGGAAGAAAAAGTAAATCCTATAGCGCAAGAGGTCAGATCCCCAGTACCAGCAGCTAAGAGAGGTTATGCAAAAAGTCCCCCTAGTCATTGTTCATAAGTGATTATAATGTCTTGGAGGTGAAATACTTGGCCTCTTTGGTACAAAATATACCATGTATTCAATTTTTTTTTTTTTTTTTTTTTAACTTCCAACTATTGTGCACACTTGGGCTAATGCAGATGATGGGATGATTTATAGCGTATGAAAATGCCAAACCCTGGCCTGGAATCGAACCCAGGTCCTCAGGGTGAAACCTCAGTAAGCTATCAACTAGGCCACCGAGGGGGCTGTCCATGTATTCAAAGTAATGTGAAGGACAATAAGAGTAAACCCTTCAAAACAGGGAATTAATTGAAACTGAAAGTTTCCCATTGGTCCTTAAATTTACATCAGAGCTACCACTTTGTGTAAAATAATTGTCCTAAGAAAATAAACACAACAATATTCCCAATTCACACTTGTGTGAAAAATATACTCAATTAAACAACCTTTACAACATGTTTTGCTTTTGCAAAATATTATTGTGATTTCCTAAATTGTACTTTACAGGACTATAAAGTCTGGTCATCTGTTAGTGTATGTATATGTCTTTATTGGTTTCCTGTGGGTTTTTTCTGTAATAGCTTTTAATTTTTTAACCAGTAGTAAGTAGTTTCTTGTGCAGCCAAAATAATAGTATATTATTTTAAAAATTTCTTAAACCTATTCTTATATACCATACTGTAGATTTAGATTATTCACTGTAAAATACATACTGTATTTGTAACAAAGACCTTATAGTATTAATGTTATTGTTCAATACTACACACATAGTAAGGTACATTTTACTTTATCAAAAGTTGTATATTTAAAATTAAAATTATTGTTTGATGATAGTCTTTATTAAAAGTATGTGATTTAAAAGAAAAAACATTTTTTTCTCAACCCCTCAAATAGATAGAAACTTCTCTTAGGTGGACAAAAAATCGGAAATGGCAAGTGTCCATATAGTAGAGGTTTCACAATATTTGTTTTTATGGTAATCTGTACTTTTGCTTGGAGTAGTAATGGATCATAATTGATAAAAATTTGATCAACATTGTTAATAGCACCGATTTTGAGAAATTCTTGTATTTAATAAATTTCACTAGTACAGGACACAATGAGTTACAGCCTCTTGTGCAAGTGGCTATGCTGCATAGCATTGGGAAGGAAGGGTGCAAATGACTGGAGTACTAAAATCTTGCAATTAAAATCCCGCTTTGATTTTATAAGCGTGTGCACAGAGTTATACACTGATAATAGTATTACTATTACATTGGGTCATAAATTTATAATAGTATCTGAAGGTATTTTCATGAAATTCATGTAGCGAAACATAAGGCCACTATGTTGCTTAGCGGGAGTTAATACTGTATGTAGAAATAAATTCCTGTGACTCATATAAGCAGGAGGGACTGAACTTTAGGTATTCATATCACAGACCTATTTTAGGTATTCTAATAAAAACACTAATTATCATAAGCAATTGATAAGATTATATAGGTTATAAGAAAAACCTCAATATGAAATAACAAATTTATTATAAAAAATGTATCAACACAAAATGTTAAGAAAGTACAAAATAAAAGAGTATTAATAAATAAATTATAATACAGTAATACAAAAACTTCTGCAGTTTCACTAAAAAATAAATAAATGGTATAACAATCTTTCACACAAATCAAGAACTAAATAGAATCTATGTGTAAGTTACTATCTTCACAAAACCTCTGGTTTGGAAGCTATTGAAAAAAACCCTGAATAATCTCATGGTTCAATTTGGTGTTTTTCAATATTTTGTTGTTCAAATTTTATAAACTAACTAAACTGAGTCATGTTGAACAGAAGTTTGAGCAAAACCTATTGAGTGGATCTTAAGAAATGAATGACATAACTATCATCCAGAAGTTACATATCAAAATTGATGTACAGAACAAAATTTACATGCACAGAATTTTTATTTGTTTAACATGCATAGTCTATACCAGTTAAATAAGGGATTGGCATAAAGGGTACTGCTATGGTAGGAATTGTCTCAAACCCAAGGCACTGAAGTATGCAGTTCAGACATACTTTATCTGACTGACTAATATCTTAGCCATGTCGACCACCAAGCCCTACAAAGCACTGAAATTAAACACTCTACAATAGCACTGAAAAATGAGTTTATTAACAACATGGCCACTATGTTGTTAATAAAATTGAAAATTTCAAAATTTTTGAGGCGTAACCTTTTGTTTTGGAGATAAAGAATTGAACACTTGTCAAAATCAAAATTAATACCTAATTCAAATTATAAATAAAGACAATTTCTGTACTCAGGACATCTCGCTAAAAAATTTACTCCAAAAATTAAATCTGCTTTCTAAACTCCTACACACAATTTATGGTAGTCTTTAGGCATCATCGATAATAAATGTTTGAAAAACATATTATTATATGGGTATGCAACATATCTGAAGACAAATATCAATAAATAATTCAACCAATCAAAGGTTTACAAATTAAAATGCATGGTATATATATAAGACAAACAGGAAGAATAGGTTTAGATAACATTTAAGAGTTTGACATTCAATAACATTGCCAAATTTCTAAAATGTTCAAAGTTTTGATTTTGACAAATAAGCCAATTTAATTCTACACCTACAAAACAAAAGGTTGCACCTAAATTTTCAGTGTTTTAAACAGGGTGATAATATTTGTAATGATCAATTTTGCCATACAAATCCCTTACTTTAAAGTGTTTGAGTGTTTTTCATTTTTTTACAACTGACTGTATATTTTATTTTATTACCTATAATTTTATGCATAAATTGTGTTTTCTGTTACTTTACATTACTTGTAATCTGTAACTTTTGTACTACAGTTATGCTCGCTTGGGTAATTATTTCATTATTACATTTTATATTAATAGTTGAATAATTTTGTGCTTGTTCTTCATTAACTTTCCTATGCTATGTAGATCCTTAATTGTGCACATTAATAAATTAAATCACATTTATTTTATTGTTTACCCTTTAGCCTACACATAAGATCTTCAACATCCTGCTCCAGTGTAAGCTGTTCTAACCATATTCTTACTTCACCATTACAGTTGTTATAGTTATGTCTGTAGCTTAACACATCATTTGTAAATGACCTGTAAAGGTTGAAACTGTCTATACATTACAACAAAAACCATGATTTTTCTTTCATAAACCTTACTTTACTAGATTACCACATCGTTAAAGCATTCAATTCCAAATTTTTCTTCAAGACTTTCATTTGTAACAATATCAATAATTAATTTACATATTAACTTTCCCTTTTTTGGTGGGTGAACGAATGAAGAAACTTGCACACAGGACATCTGTAGCGAACATCTTGCTATTATACCAACTAATCTACAGCTCTCCCATATTAGAATATTTCCTTTAGTGATAAAGCATGTTTTTACATAAATTAAATTAATGTATAAACAATAAAACAACAATTTTTAACCATGATAAAAGTTTAAGAACACTATTGCATCGTTAGTTTCAAAAAGACAACGCACATGTAACACTTCTAAAAAAAAAAAGAAAAACAATGCATTATTTTCTTCAATTATCCATTAGTCTCTAAAATCTTTTGCTGCCATATTTTATGAATACGAATCCCGTAATTGATTTTTTTTAAACAGGTAAAATGTCGTAAAAGCTATGCGAATGGATATGTTTTTAAGTTAAAAATTATGTGTTCTACAGTATGTGCCAAAATAATCAGTATTAAAATTACAATTTTAAAATACTGCAATACAGATAGATATATCTAATTTTGCATATATTAGGTTCTCAGTTTTTTTCATATAACACAGAGACCATAGAGATTGTCAAACTATGTGATCATAGAGAAAAAAACGTGTTTTCTACTGGTTGATGAAGCCATTTACATTAATGTAACTTTCACCTGAAAACTATACATTGGAAAGAAACCCAGAGTCGACATTTGCTAATACTGCAGCCCCATTAACAATTGTTTTCCCTGAAATCATACACTGGTTTAAATTTCAAACACAAATCCACCAATATTTCTTAAAACTATTTTTTTGGACATACAACTGATATCCACTTTCAGAGATATCTAGTGAATACTTTTTTAAGGACAGTATGACTTGTATGAGAACAATACTGTGATTCTCATTTGTTGCAAGAGTAGCTGGACGACCACTATACCCTTTCCACTGTGTTAAAACATTCCCTGTACAAAAGATATTTTCAACAACAGTTAACATTAGTAGTTTCAACGGTAGTACAAACAACTTCAGTGTAAAATAGGCTTAAATTAAAACATAAATATGTTCCACTTTAAGTGGAAATAATCAACAATAGAATCAGCTAATCAAGATTATCATCATAGCTGTCTAAATTTCAGTGCTGTTTTATTTTGGTACATTTGGTAAATAGTGATATAAATTTTTGCACGATCCACTTGTTAGGTATACTTTGTTTTAATAATACATAATACTTACATACACACATGCACACGCAAAACACACAACAACACACACACACACACACACACGCACTTCACATAATTAATAACAAAATAGATTAAATAATAAATTAATTAAAATAAATATGTTTTGGTTTAATAATTAATATAAAAAAATGTATATATCTATCACCAATTTGAGTTATCACAATGGTCAAGACTTAAGTATTGGCATTACACTGAATTAAGGCAACTTGGTGTTATTTAAATGCAATTAAAAACCTTAATTAATATTAAATTAATGATAATACCACAGTGTGAGTGAATCTTTATACTCTACAATAATTAGTCTTTTAAAGAAATGCGCAAAGGAATACAGTTTATTAGAATGCATTCTTCCGAGGCTAGGTGACTGACATAAGCAAGCTTTAATCTTGAATCTGAAAAAAATTAAATTAAAAAACATACATTATACTGTCATTACATAATAAGTTTTTACAAAAGCACTAGAAGTTTAATATAATTTTTTAAGCATGCAAAATATATAAAACAAGTTTATATATATAAACTATTTATCTATATAATAGCTATTTATTATTAGAAGTCTGCGGACTGAATTTTTAGAGTTTGGGTCGAGTCGGGTCAAACGCTTAGACCATTCACATTTTTATCTACATCTGAGTTAAAAAAACATAAATCAGATCAAAATTTTAATTTTATATTTTATCCTTTGACCGCTACTAGACAATATAATCAGTTTTTAAAGTCTGTTTGAAGCTGTCATGGGCAGATGTAATGCGGACTCTGTTGGTCTCACTGAATACCAACATGGGCCGATGTTGTTTGGTCCATCTGTATACTGCCATGGGCCAATAACTTCCATATCGATATACTGCCATGACAAAAAGTGTTTGAATATCGCCATTGGCTGGTATAATACGTACTCTGTTAGTCTGACTGAGTACCTACAAGCCAATTACATAGGTTGTTTAAATACCGCCACAGACCAATACAATCAACATTCAGAATATAAATTATTTCATCATTTTTGTTTTCAACTTTTTAAATTGTATACACTTTTGAAAGTAAAATGAACTGTTCTATACATTTATTGTAATATACCTTTATTTTATTGTTATATTATGCCTTTATGGTTGTCACTAATGAAGCCACTGTTTACTCTTTCTCAACAGCACTGATTGCTAAATTTACACTAACCAAATCATGTCAACAAATTCTGACTGATGACTAATGAAGGATGTGATAACATATTATAAATACATCTAGCCAGCATTATTGAAGGTAATGTTGTTCACTTCTAACAAGTGTTTACTTTTGCTAAAATATCAACAAATAAATTAATACAAGGCAAATAATTAATTTGTATTTCATTAGATGTTGTGTTAGTTGTGTTTAATTAGATATTGACAATGAATACTGCATTGCATACAACAATAAACTATTTTCATTAAAAAAAAATTATAACCTTTGAAATAGCTTGTTTGTAAAAATACATTAATTTTTTAATGTTTACATGTTTTGTTAGTTGTTTAGAAAATAAACTTCTTTATCTGACAAAGAAATATTTCTTAATGAAATATTCAGGATTTATTCTTACATTATTGCTAAAATATAATATATAAAGGTTAAATGCAAAATATTTTTTTATATACTTGTAGAGTTTTAAATTGAAACTGTTAATAAAAACAAAATTTCTGAACACCGTACAAGAATATACTAAAATAATGCATCTCGGCAATGTGTTGACCCAGCCAGACAAGGAATAAGAAACTATACTTTGCAAATATCCACAGTCCACTTGGAGTATAGTCACATTTGTACATTTATAATAGATCTATACAAACAGCTAAAATATATTAATAGTGCAACCTATTGCAGATGTTGCAAATTTGATGTGGTGGTGACTGTACTTTTTATTCCTTTCTTAATAACATCACAACAACTAAAACGACTGATAGTTATATGATTATAACTGGTTAGGTACTTGACCTTGGATGATAATTCAATTGTTTTTCTTTATGTTACTGTCTATTACTTATTTATTTTGGTAATGAAAATATGTATGCATATTGTGTACAGTATTGTCTAAAAAAAGTTAATATTTACTTGCCTGACCCGTCTTTAACCTGAATTTTAATTTTGGCCCGAACCGAAGTCAGGCTTTTCAAGCGGCCAGACCCAACCCTTATAATTCAGGGCCCTACACACCCCTCGTTATTATCCAGCTTATCCAGTCTGGATCAAACATTTTTTTGATTGTTTAAGATCTCTTTTCGATTTTTTAAGCCACACTTACATTTTTAATCATTCACACGTTTACTCATTTCAAGTACTTCTGAAAAAGCTTAAAATATACAGATTTTTCTAACTGCCACTTTTTTGGTATGGTTTTTCTACCTTTGCAAAGAAAGAGGCTCACATGCTTTTCTGGAATCTTAAAAGATACATTTACGCCAAATTTACTCAAAAAAGTTAGACATTTTTGAGAAAATTTATATTTTGTTTTTTTTACAGTTGTGAACTTAAATTTTTAGTTATAAAAAAATCAAAAAAATCTCGATATAATAAAAATATAGTCACATACAAAATTAGTCTGGCAGTTAGATGTGAATTCATAAAAATCACTTTACCAGAATCACGTAAATTAAAAATAAAAAGATCTATTAAAAAACACCATTATTCAAGTAATATTTACGGCATATCAATATCATGTAATCAGAAAAGTTACAAGCTTTAAGAAAGACAAAATCAAATGTTTTGTTGAAAGGATACTTACTTGAAAAATATTTGACCGCCCATTTTAATCATCATTACAATTTGGTACCCAAACTTCCACAATGTTCTCAGTAGTACCAACAGCCAAGACTGGATTGGCAGAACTGACATAATCTACCTAAAGGCAAAAAGCAAGTAATATTAAACAAAAGAACTGTTTATGTAAAATGCACAAATTGTATTTGTTCATAGCAAAAATGGTCCAGTGTTTAGTTCATAAATGTGTGAATATTCAGCTATCTAATTTTTACGAATAAACTTTTTATGAAACAAGTCATGATATGTCAATTTGAATTAAAATAGTAAGTGATTTAGAATATTAAAATATGAGGTGCTACTTAACAGTTTGAAGAATTTTCCCATAAAAATAAAACTGCATAAGACAAGTCCTACTTTCTATCATCTCTTTCAAAATAGTCCCCTTGGGCATGGATACAGTGACACCAGCCATTATTCCACACGTCCCTGAAAGACTGCAAGTGTAAATATTTTATGCATGTCCTGCGATTCTGCCTGAATCTGAATCTCCTCAACTATGTCAAAACGACGGCCTTTCAATTTCAATTTTATTTTAGGGAACAGAAAAAAATTAAAAAGAGGTGAGGTCATGTAAATAGGATGGGTGGAGAATCACCACTGTGTTTTGGGAAGCCAAAAAATTCTTAATGACTAGCAATGACTGTACAGGCATTGTCATGATGGAGAACTCAGCACTTATTCTTCCACTGTTCTGAACATTGTGCCTAATGCTCTCATGTAGCTACTTCAAAACTTCACACTAAAGCTTCCACTGCCAGTTTGACCAGAGGGGGACTAATTTCTTGTAAATAATGTCTTCAATAGAAAAAAAAATGGACTTCATATTGCTGTGACATGCTTTTTTTGGCTGTGGTTAAGATGGCGACTTGTCCGCTTATTAGTTTCAGGGTCACAACCATAAACACATGTCTCATCACCAGTCACTACAACACTGGAGATAATATTGGGGTCATCTCTTGCTGCAATTTTCAATTCAGTGCAGACAGCTGTGCGATGATCTTTTTAGTTGCTGCTCAGCAGTCTTGGTACAAATTTTTCAGCAATATATTTCATGCCCACATTGTCTGACAAGATTTGTTGCACGGACCTATACAAGATTCCAATATCATGGATTGCTCGTCTATGATCTGTAACAATAACCTCTCGCACTTTCACAATGTTTTCAGATGTTGTGCTTGTTGATGGTAGTCTTGAACACTCATTGTGGTCGGTAGAAGTTCGTCCATATTTGTACAACAAAAACGTTTTACTTTGACTCATAGCATTGTCATTAAATGCTTCTACAAGCATGCAATGGGTTTCTGCAGCGGTTTTTATGCTTGAAACAAAATTTAAATATATTTTTGCTTTTTAAAATCTGCAATTTACACAGCTTTAAAAGAAATCACTATAACACTAAAACACATTGTTACACAAACAAACAAAACTCAAGAAAGTTGCTGCTGAAAACAAATACTGGATCAGTAATTCACAAGGAATACTATTCGCCCACTCTACCGGCAGCAGGTCATACCACAAACAATTTGCATGCGGAATTCAAATTCTAAGAACTTTGTATAGCACTTTATAGAAATTTGTATAGCACTTAATTATAAATATTATAATTATTGAATTCATTTGGATTTGGAATAAAATCAATTCAAATCAAAATCAAATCAGTTTTCATTCATATATTCCATCAAGTTGAAAGTTTCAAAATGGTAGCCATTTCAAATTTTTCAGAATGTGTAACTATTTTATATTACTCATTTAAAAAAATCTGATTTCACCATTACAGTCAGTGTTAAAATCTACATAAATTAGCAGTTGAAATGTTCAATGCTCACTGAACAAAATATGAAAATGAACTTGGGGTGATCAGTATTTACTTTCATATTTTCAATATAAATTGAAAGTTTAATAAACTAATATATACAGACTTTAATGCTGATTATGATGCTGAAGCCAGATTTTCAAAACAAAGATTAAAAAAATTATTGCGGAACGTTGTCTCCATCACATCAGCGATATAGCTGGGTGCTGCAATTACTGTGGTCCCTGGTTATACCAATGTCTGTCATGTCCCTCTTCTTAACGTGTAATGATTCATTCAGTTATAAATCAGTTAAGTGTCAAAGCGTCTCACATCCCTGCTACTTATTGATTACCTTTTTGCACGATACAGTAGATTTTGACTATTACAAAGCAATGACTAATTACAGCTTGTATTATCAACAATATTACGCTAATAACAGAAGTTGCCTCTCTCTGTCCCATTTTAATAATATAAACACACAGTCTAATAAGTTGCTTTGCTATCTAACATATCATGTAAGTATGCCAGATTGCATTTATTGCCTCATGAACAGTATTTCTATTCTTCATTCCAAATCACTACTTGAGGAGACTGAAGAGATAAACAAATATACTGTAGTAGGCATGCAGCTGACACATTTTGGTTTCCTATATAGGATTACAAGCTTATCTATAGAATGTTTACATTCACCCATTATACCATTGTTACCAAAATAACATGGGTCTGATTTCTCTCCAAAAATGCATGTTATAATCGGAGACCACACTTTCATTTAACATTGAACCCAAAATTTCTTTTACTTTAGTACTCTGCTCTGAGTTATAAATCAAAACAAAACTTTGATTTTTTCTGAAATTAGATTTTTATCGTTGCTATGTTCTTGCATCGATTTCACAGGTCTACAAAAATAATCTTTCTGAAATTTGATTTGATGATTTTGGTCAATCTTTATGTTTTTTGGTGTGCTGAAGCCGAACATGAGGTCAGTTTTTTTCTATCACGTAAGGAAATTGTTCAGTCTCAAGTAAGGGCAGAGGTACTACCATTAAAAGAAAACAGAATTGGCGAATAAGAGTTTTCATGATCTTTTATTTATTTCAATGTTGTTTACTGTACAAAATACATAAATGAGTAGAAATAACAGCTTCAGAATTAACAGTGGCATATTTAGTTATTATTTTTATCAAAACGTTTTTTTTCCCTTGAAAATTTCTCCGTGTTCGTTTCGGGATTAGGACTCTTCAGATGATTCACGCTGCAGCATCCAACAATAGTCAGCCATCATGTTTACGTTCCATTTGCCCTGATACCTACGTTCCATTTCCTTGATGTCCTGATGGAACCTTTCCCCTTGTTCTTCACTTACTTCCCTTTTAAGACGGGAGCCAAGTAACTGAGCTGCATCTTTTGGAAGTCCAAGATCTCTCACTAAGTCGTTCAACTCCTGTTGAGAAATAAGCTCAGGTTCATCCTCTGAACTGCTTGCTTTGAACTCACTGTATACTTCATCGCTCTCCGACATACAGGCTTCTCTATTAGCTTCCCTATCTATACTGTCCAAGTCACGAGGGGGCTGAGGAACTGTCAATCCAGAACCGTGTGGTACCGGACGACTAGCAGATTCCAGATTAGGGTAGTTAATGAGCTTATGGTTTTTGGAATTATAGCCTTGAACATGACAAGTACAAAAGTAACAGTCATTAACATGGTTTTTTTGCTCCCTCTACATCATTGGGATAGCAAATCCGAAAGATTGTAACTCTCCTTTGTACCATAAGCGAAGTTTTTCTACGCAGCTATGACATACTTTGTGAGGAGCCCACACTTTATCTTGATCTCCTATTCTCAAGCCAAAATATGCATAATATACATTTTTGACAAAACCTGTTATATTTCGTTGGTATTTCTTAACTGTGTACTCACCACAGATAAAACAGAAGTAGTCTGGACTGGTAACACAACGACGATGAGACATTTTGTCAAAATGCACTTTCAAACCTTAAAATACGTTCTTAATCACTTTGACACAACTAAGAGACCTCAGTGAATGTGTTCACTTCAGTTGATACTACTGAACTGAGAGAATGAACAGAAATTTAGCTCCAAGTTCCTGATACAACAAGTTCAATCTCGTTTAGCTTTAGACGGTGACTACTGAGACCAAACAAGTACGTTCCTGTCTGAACAGGTCGTGCCTAGACACCCTCGGGCCTACAACATCTACTGAGGGAGTCATTGCCTACACCACCTAGTGAAAGATGTGTGTTTATAAAAAGAGAAATCGTTTGGAAAAAAACCTACTTCTTACCAAATTTATGTGTATAGCAGGTATATTATGTTCTATGGATTTGAAAAAATCTGTACGTGATAGAGAAAAACGGACTTCATTTTCGGTTTCAGCACACCAAAAAACATAAAGATTAGCTAAAATTATCAAATCAAATTTTTGGTTGTAGACCTGTGTTTTTTACTCTTTCAATAACTGCAGTAAATATAGCTACTTTTACTTACTGAAGTGACTTCACCATTGATATCAAATTCCGTAATCAATGATGGAGGTGAAGTAGGTGAGAGAATACGTACGGACTTATCAAGAGAACCAGTTATTATGCAGCCAAGCCCATGCCATAGAGAAGTTATTGCTTTTTTATGTCCAACATCAAAGCTCTAAACATTAAGACAAAATAAATAATTAATTATAATCATAAATTATAATGATTAATTTTAAATGATAAATTATAAAGGATTAATAAATGCTTTATTCTTTCTCTCAAATGGCAACACTTCCAAAAAATTTGTATTTTTCCTTTTTTAAATTATTTTTTAATTAACAAAATAATAACAAATTGGTGATTAAAATATTGGTTTTACTAATATAATAATGCTTTCATAGTGCTTTACCATTGGATTAAACATAACCAGTTTACAAACTGGTTTTGATAAACGTAACCATAAAACAAACACATATGCAAATAATAATTATTATAAATAAATAAATAAATAAATATAATATATATATATATATATATATATATATATATATATATATATTAGAACAAACATTTAAAAAACCAAAATCTTTAGAATATAAAACGTTAGTTAAGAACAAACTGAATAAATAAATAGACCATGATCTATTCATCATGATTTTGATGTCACTGAAATCTACATTGACCCAACAACTACACTGACCCATGGAGTCAGACTAATAAAGCCCATATTACATTGGCTCATGGTAGTATTCAAACAGCCTCTAAAATTCGATTGTATCAACTAGTAGTCGTCAAAGTGTTAATTATGAAAAAAAAGAAAATTTTAATTCTGATTTTTTAAAAGTCAGACCTAACTAAAAATGTTACGGGTTCCCCACTTAACCGTTTGGCCCGATCCAACCCATAAAGCCTGAGCGCCAGAAAAAAAGTTAGGGTCTGACCCTAACTCTAAAAATTTGGCCCATAGACCCTACTGGTAATGCTGAAATGTACCACTTATATATGTAAGAGTATTATTAAATTGTTTATTATAGCTACAAAAAGCTTCCTTTAGAGTTAACAAACCAGCAAAAAATAAAAAACAGGGCAACTTGAAAAGCATGTGACGAAAAACAAAACCATATGAAATTTACTGTTACAGAGAAGTAAGAGAAGTAGTCTTTTAAAGGTATGAGAACAGATAACCTTCATGTTTGTTATTTCAACCAAAAAAAGGCCTGTTTGGACATGCATATCTTTCAACATTGGCTTGAAAACCACTTAGATGAGAGATTATCTCAGCTCCAAAGGATTACCACTAAATTCCATGTTTGTATTAAAAATAAACATTTTTACCACAAATTTCCACCAATATTGGTGGATTATCTGGGAAAATTGTACCAATAATTACAGAGGATAATTAAAAGTTTGCAGCATTGGTAAAAATGAGCCAGTAATTATGTCAGCAATACTGATAAAACCTATAAACTGTAACATAAATATAAATTTAACAATAGCCTGATGACTTTTAACCATAACATGAGATATGCTCATTTGAAAAATACCATCACTTTCAAATTAATTATCTTATTTTCAATGAAATGAATGCATAATTTATTCATACTTTCAAAATGTTTACTTATGGTAGTAATATCAAAATATTTTAAGATTTTATATAGCCACAATTTTGAAAAAGTTGAATAGATTTTGGCTGGTAACTTGTTTAAGCTATTCCAATAATTTATTTTGTCGTAAATAAGTTTTAATAAAATCAGACTAAAATTATGAACAACATATATTTATAAACAATTTAACAGCCCTTCAAAATGTGTTTTAGAGTTCAGAATCTGTGCATATTTTATTTTCCATGGTCTGGGCATTACCATGATTACTGATCCGATAACTTGTTACAAAACAGAAATTCGCTAATAAATATTACAATGTTTTCGTGAATAACATAATGGCCAGATGAAAACACTCGTAAAGTTGTATTAGCCATTGCTAGTACACTGATTTGTAGCAAAATAATTCTGGTACTTACTTCGGTAACTTCAAATGAAGCATTAGCAGTGTTGAGAATATGAAGTTCGCCTCTAGCATCGCCAATGTAAATTAGATTGTGATCATAATGCATTGACCTAGGATACGTACTGGGACTTACCTGGAATTTAAGTCAATCAATATCAGAAACATTAAATTTGTTGTTGTTTGTGACTTATAAAAATGTTTCATTTTAATTTTAAATATGTTATACAACTATATTTTGCCTTGTGTAAATAAAATATCTATACAAACTCATAAATTATAACTTTATCATAAACTATAAAACTCATTTATAGTTGTTAAATTAATAACACACTGAAACAAATTGTGGAATGTAAGTAGTTAAAATTAAAGAGAATAATGATAAATATTATAAGTAAACAAAAATTTACATGCTCTTTATATATATATATATATATATTATTATTATTATTTGCGTATAGACCCTGTTGGATCACGCAAAGCACTCCGACTCATGTCTTGTTTCTTCTAATCCTTCACGGCCGCCTCGGTGGTCTAGTGGATAGCACACTAGGCTTTCACTCCGAGGACCCGGGTTCGATTCCCGACGAGGGCTTGGCATTTTCATACGCTATAAATCATCCCATCGTATGCATTAGCCCAAGTGTGCACAATAGTCAGACGTTAAACACACACAAAAAAAAAATCTAATCCTTCACACCTCCCTCATCCTGTCTCCATAGATCCTCTTCCGCTCCTCCGTCCATTTTACCCCTGCTCTCTTTGGGATTTCATTCTCTGGGACCTTCCAACCGAGCATCTTTCTCCAGTACACATTCCTGTCTTCAATGTCTGTTGAGTCTATTTCTGCGTCATGTAGGTCTATTCTGACTTGTGCGATCCACGACATTGTTGATTTGACTCCTTGTATATACTTAAGGATTCTGTTGGCAAGTCTCGTTGTTGGGAGTCTACTGATGTGTCCATAGAACCGAAGCCTCCTTCTTCTGATATCTGCTGCCAGGTTTGATATCTTCTCTGTGGTCATCCGGGAGTGCAACCTGTATCCATCTTCTGTTAATCTCGGGCCAAGGATCTTCCTCAAGATTTTGCGTTGTGTGTGTGTAAATGTTGGAAATGAGCAGTCAATCCAGAATCATTGTTGTTCTATGTTCACTTTTTTTTCTCCAAATGATCAAATTTTAATGACGAAATCAGAATATGAGCTTCAAAGAGGTATGCACAGTTTGTAAGTTTTTAATATGGAAAAATACAAAGATTAATGTTAATAAAATGAAAGTAATGGAAAGAAGTTCCCAATAAGAATACAGCTAGTAATTAGGGTCATGATTAGGAACAGGTTACTCATTTCAAATACAGTAAACCCTCGGTTATCAGGACCTCGATTAACCAAACCCTGGATTATCTGAACACCATCTAATTCTCAAAAATAACAATTTTTTAAAAATGTATCGGAAAATATTACAAAAGATACAGTAACTTTTTAATGAACTGTACTGTATTACAACAAAAAATTGGCCTATGTAAGGTATAGTACTTGTTTTGTCTAACTTATTTATCGAAGTTGATGATTTGTTTATAATGATACTGAAGTTATTTATGACATACTGTACCTCTATTGAGCAGTTAGAAACAAAATGACATGTAACAATCATTTCATTACAAGACATGGGGAGAGAACAACAGAAAGTTTAAAAGTGTTGGAAGAAGGACAGAACAAATGCAAACAGAATTCACTATAATAAATGCAATGCCACCTTACAAAAACCTATAAATGAAGCAAATTCATGGAGAGAATTTGTGGAATCCATAAATTCGAATACTCCATTAAGAACTGTTTGGAAAAGATTTAAAGCTACAGACGGTGAAACTGGGAAAAAATTAACGCCGTAAGAAATAACAAAGGTAAGTCATTTTAGTATGATTCTGAGAAAGCTGAAGCTCTTGCAATATATTACTCAGAAAGTGTAAAATATAGAAAAAAGCCTAACATGTCAGCAAGAACATCAGCTGAACTGCACATCTCAAGATCATGAAATCGAGATGCGGTCAACTGCTTTACCCTTTCCATTAACGCCGGATCCCTCTTCCTCACTAGTGCGTAAAATATAGACATTAAGCAAAATATAACCCTGCAAACAATGTATAAAAGAGTGGAAAGCCCAAAGGAAATACTGATTTGAATTTGGAACAGGTGCTTTATCTAAACTGAAATAAAACAATAACAAAAAGAATCTAAAGGAACTCTCTGATAGGCTTGTGGGCCAATTCCACATTCTCTATCAATTCTGTCATATTTTACCAATTTTTTTGACTGGTGATATCCTTGATCTTCTAATTCTAATGAATAATATTTTTTTTAAAAAAAGATAAAAGTAATACGTTTATAGGCATTTCCTAAATTAAAATATTTTGTAAAATATTCTGGTTATAAAGTGCTATTAATTTAATGTGCTTTATATAATATTCTTTTTGTTACTGCAAATCATCTTTTATACATTTTTTAACGCTTTTGTCTAAAAAAAAAACCAATTTTTTATAATAAAATCTGGTTACATTAACTTACTCGCAATCCGTTTTTATATATACTGCCAGCTCTTAAATCTATCACAGCAATTGTTCGGTCTTCACTCGCAGAGACAATATAATCACCACACAGCTCCACTGCCATGATGGATTGTTTGTGTGGTGTAAATGTCGCCACTGAAGCAATACCTTGTCGAGCATCAAATATTTGTACTAAAGATGAGAACAATCCAGTCACAAACATATCCGGTCTGCTGGCCATTGATATTACAGCAGCCTGGCACCTTTTACATAAACAAAAATGTTATTAAATTTTATGTTGACATATAACTTAATGCTGTCTATATAATCTAAACCAACACAAACGTAGGCTTCAACATTTCAATGTGCTGATATAATTAAGTGGGACTGTTGTAACACCACTAAAGAGAATAAGAAAAAAATATATATCCACGTGATAATAAAAGTGAACAAAATATTGTTGTATTGATACATTATTTTATTACTCTACTTATGGAGTTAAATTTTTAATAAAACAGTACATTTTCATAAAAAAAAACATGTAGCTGTATACTGTAATAATATATGACAAACAACTATTAAATTTAATTTATTTTAAATAACAAAAATAATACAAAGAAATTATTTTAATACAACATTTAATTTAATAATTGAGCTTTTATTTAACTTT
This sequence comes from Callitettix versicolor, assembly GCA_022606455.1. Classification (NCBI taxonomy): domain Eukaryota; kingdom Metazoa; phylum Arthropoda; class Insecta; order Hemiptera; family Cercopidae; genus Callitettix; species Callitettix versicolor. Next base: position 44,113,102 of record CM040191.1, read on the forward strand.
TGAGTATTGGGTAAAATCTTAGATATTTTTAGATTTATACACTGTGGACACTATATCTAAAATGCTACAATTCATCTTAATTCATTTGGCACAATAAATTGATTCCGAGAGGTTTTATGTTGGTGTCATTAAAAAGATTAGATCTTGATCTACTCAGTTCAATTTTTTTCACTACTTCTTGACAGTCCACATGAACACTGATTTTGCTCTTTTGTGAATTTGTATACTGGCTAAATGTACCAAAATCTAAAACTTTGGTTTTTCTTCTTTGTCTAAACAATATTTGTTTATATAAGATATTATTTACACAGCTGGAAAGAGGCAAACTCCAGAATCTGATAATGTATTAAAATAGTGTCTTCCAGGAAGAGGTGTATTTATAAACACAAAGAAACTTTCTTCTTTTAGCCAAAAGAGAAAAAAAGGCCAGGAGAAAAATTTGTTTAAATTTTTCATTTAATGAAAAATTATAATATTTTTATAATTATGTTTTAATAGTAAGTAAAAAAATTGTAAAATTTCTAAAAATATGTTAGTTTTTTTTTTTTACCCCACTGAAATTTCTGAGTTACCGGAAAAAAATATGTAATACAGTTTTTATAAAATAAAAATTACATATTCTTATAGTATGATTTGTGCTGTAAATAAAAAATAAAATATTCATGATTCGTCTAGGTTTTAGGAAACATTTTTTTAAGAAAACAAGTTAAATCTTCAGTTTTTAATAATATTTAAAAACTATTGGATCAAAATATCTTTTACGAGGGTTGATCAAATATAAACGAGACTGATTTTTTAAAAAATTTATTGCTTACTTACAAATTATTCTTGATACAACTTATTTTTCTACATAGTCTCCCGCACGAGTAACACATTTTTCCCACGGATTGGAAGTTTTTAATTCCATCTTCGTAAAATGTTCTCGGGGCGTTCATTGAGCCATTGGAGCACGAAGGTCTCCACCGCAGAATCGTCTTGAAACTCTGGCCTCCAAGCGCCTCTTTGAGTGGCCCAAACAGGTGATAGTCGCAGGGTGATAAGTCTGGACTGTATGGGGATGTTCCATTGGTTCCCAGCCAATTTGATCGAGTTTAAGCCTCGTAGCGTTCGCCGAATGTGGTCGGGCATTTTTGTGAAGAAGAATGACGTTTCTCGCCGGTTTAGATTTCCTTTTCCTCTGAAAAAAGACTGTTTTGCGACCTCTAAAACATCGCAATAATATTGTGCATTTATTGTGCGTCGTTGATGGAGGAAATCGACGTGAAAGGCGCCTTGATTGTCGAAAAATACAGTGGCCATTACCTTCCCGGCCGACGATCGTGATTTGGCCTTCAGGTTTTCTACTGCTTCCGTCCTTGGCGAATTCCTTGTGCCAAGCAAAACGCGAGCTCTTGACAGGGTCCTGTCCCCATATTGAGCCGTCAATCTACGAAAGATTTCAGTCGGATTGACCCCCTCCTTGGCCAAAAACTTAATAATAATTCTCTGCTCCACGGAAACGTGCACTTCACTCTCACTCATTGTATAGTTTTATACTGAAGGGTCCGAACGGAAATGTTGCCCATCTACGCCCGACCCAAACCTCCCAGGCTACCTGAAACCCCACCCTTTAGAGTTCAATGTCCAACGGAAAAGTTTTTAGAAAGTCAGTCTCGTTTATATGTGATCAACCCTCGTAGTATCCAATGAAGTACTACTAACAAGTTTTAAATTTGGCAAATTCTGGCTATCTCACTTTTTTAGAAAATGTTTTGTAAGATTTTTATACTAACTCAACTTGGAGTTTTACTTTTGAAAGCAAAAGTTTTACCATTACATTTAGAATAATTACTGTCTAGCACAAATACGGCTTGATGGTTGATATGGCTAAGGCACTAGTCAGTCTGCTGCGTCTGTACTGTGTCTCAAGATTGTGGGTGCAAAATGCAATAATTGCCTTTGTTTTACCCTTACTGTTAACACTGATCCCTTGACATCATTAGACTTATCTGTATAAAGTATGGATGTTGAATGTTAAGCAAAAATTCAGGCTATTATTAAAAGAATAATAACAAATGTAAAATATATGAACAAAGTATAAATATTTTTGAATTAAAAAAAAGAAAAAAAATGAAAAATTAACCTGCCACATATAATATTATTACTACCAGATAAAGGATTAACAACAAAAACATATTCATTTAATATAGTAGACTCACGATTATCCGAGTCCTGGTCAACTGAGGCAGAGTCCTTTAAACAAAACAAAAAAATTATAGATTTTTTTAACACCATTTTTTCAATAAACTCTGTGCTCAATAGTGGTACAGTATGTCATAAATAACTTCAGTATCATAAGTTTAATAACTTATGACAACATTAGGAACGGATGCAAAGCTTGTACTATTTTTAGAATGTGTGATTCCATTTGGTTGGGTGAAATGTGATGAGGGGTGGAGAAATAGGCAGTAATTTTCTACCAATATAGTGTAAGAATTTCATATGAAATATGTTTCTGGTCCTTTCCCATGATTCAGCCAATACCGATTCTATGAATATAATAGATTATTGCAACATAGCCACCGGACCACATATTTAAGTAATTAGGATTATGACCTATTTTTCCCATCAGTGGTCTATTTACTTCGTAAAGGCTACAGCGGTTTCAAAACTCTATTGTTCCATCTTCAGGCCATGATACAAAATGTTAAATCTCTCTGTCAAGGTCGTTACAAAGTCAAAGAAAACATTAAAAACATATGCCACAAACACTGAACACAATTACATGATTAAAATACATGAATACGATGAAAATTTTGGTTTGGCAAAACGATACATACGACTCTTATGTCGTTACATTCTGGACTGCCCTAGTATATTTACTAGGGTATTTTTCTGTAGTGAGTGAGCTATGAATAGAAAACTTAAAAGGGTTGTGGTTTCTCTTGAAACAAAATTGAACAAAATAAAACAGTTGGATAATGGTGAAGCACTAGGCTAGAAAAGTGACTTTTGGTGATCAGCACTTTGGTTCAGCTGCTCTTGGTGGTGAAGTAACTTCTGAGGATTGGATATGTAACAGAAATGACACTGAAAAGTGGGTGAATCAAAGTGTGAGTGGAGAGAGTTGGTTCACATGAAAAACTACGAAGAAAGGGGATTATGGGCTTTGTCTCTATGGTTTTCACAGCTAAGAGTGATGGCAAATCCAGTAAATGGTCTTTGCTTCAAGCTAAAGCAAACGAATTCCATAAGAAGTTTAAGAATGGAGAGCAACACTTTACTGCAAGCAATGGGTGGGTTGACAAATGGAAAAAGAAGTACGGCATTAGACAATTAAACAAGCAGGAAGAATATGTTTGCAATAAGCGTTTGCAAATATGTTGAATTTCAATCAAAAATAAATGAAACGTTTTTTTTATTTATTTTAAGGCAAAAAGCACAAAAAGGCTATTATTGCCTCCCTAAATGTAAGTGTAAGTGTAAAGTGTTAGTCATAAGTGCAGTATTGTAAGTATAAGTGTATGTTAGATTCGGGTACCGCAAGAGTCGTTTAAATCCTCTCAATAGGTGCAGCTAGTCTGCACCCCTGCGGGGTGAAACGGTTTTGAATTAACAACTTACTTCAGATCAAATTTTTAATTGTGTTAAAATTGAACTTAACTTCTGAATGCTGCCATCAAAAACATTAGCAAGTAGATCTGAAAAAACTGCACCAAGATTTTAAAAAATTAAAGAATTTGCAATGATTTTGGCAATATGCAATGCTTCTAGAACTTTAGAATTAAGGCCTATGCTGATTGAAAAGTCTAAAAACCCAAGTACCTTTAAGAATATTAATAGAATATTAATGTAAATTCTCTGACCACTATTAACTCCAACCAAAAGAAAGCATGGATAGATCGCCAAATTTTTAGTGACTGGGTTTTTTAAAGAATTTGGTCCCTTTACTGAACGATTCTTTAAAAAAACAAAGTCTGCCTAGGAAAACTATCTTAGTGCTAGACAATGTGCCTTTACACCCAAACGTGAACGAACTGTAATGTTGAAATTAAAGCCATATTTTTACTGCCAAATGTGACATCATTAATACAGCCTCTAGATCAAGGAGTTCTTGAAACTCTGAAAAGAAATTATCGGCAAAGTCTTCTTCAGATGTTGAATAAAAGGTTAGATGAGGGAATGAGTATAACTGATCCTCTAAAAAAAGTCATAGTGAAATATGTTTCCTATTGGACTGCAAAGGTCCAGGACAAGGTAAAATGGTGGACCATACATGGAAAAACTGTTTGGTATTAAAAAGGCTAAAAAAAGTGCCAGAACAGGTCAATGAACTAGTAGAACAAGCTAATGCACTACCTGTTGAACTTTCAATTAATAATGCAGACATTCATAATTGATGTAATCAAGATGTGCAAATGGAGCTTACTGACAATGCGTAACAACTTTCATGGTGAAGAAAATAATTTTGACGAGTTAATTCAGAAAATATTTTACTCTGATGGTTTAAAAGCAATTGAATCAGATCTTGCCTAAATTGAACAGAAAAAGAAATTTTTACTACACCATCTTCCGTTTCTATAGCATTGGCGCAATATTGCTGTGTTCAAGTTAGCCCAGTAAACCTTTTCAGAAAGACTTTTTCAGAAAATAGTTTTATTTTAAGGTAAAATACTATACAGATTTTAACTTTTATTGAAGTTTCTTACTAAATTATAATTAGTTGTATGTATATAACTGGGTTTTTAACATTAAACCTAATTTTCTTGTTTTTTCATCATTTACAAAATATATTATCAGAGTTTTTCCTTATCCGAGGAAGTCTCAGCCCCAATTACCTTGGATAATTGTGAGTCTACTGTACGATATTCCTTACTGCAATAGACACCTACGGAACTTACTTAAAAGTAGAAATTTCAACAAATTGTGATTCCAGGTCCCACAGTTTAACCTTTGAGTCCCACGAAGCAGAGTAAAATCTATTATCACCGTCTAATGCAAAGTCCCATACCCAGCCTCCATGTGCATTGGTTTTATGTTTTAACGGCTGAAGTGAATGGCCATCTTTTGTACTCCAAATGGCAATATTTCTGTCTCGAGATCCTGATACTACAAGTTCACCATTCTAAAACAAAAATATCTGATTTTAAAATTCATTCATTAATTTTTATAAATAAATATTAATAACTTTATCTCATCTAGCTTTGGCAAGCATACAAAATTAATAAAATAATATATAACTGTGCAGTATATTATTAGTGAATAAATTTCAATAATAATAACTTTAACTCTGAATAAGTGGAAGAAGTCATATTGACCTCACACTGAGATAAGTAAACTTATTTATTTGATAAACAATATTACAAGCTTCATATTTGATATAAACTTTATGAATTACATTTTCTTAATTAATTAAAAACCTAATAGTAATTAAATAAACAATATTTCAATCAACCAGGCATATTATATATACTGATAATATAAATTTTTTCACATATTATTTATTTCATTTTAAAAGGTGTTTTTAGGATGTAAATCTAAAAACATCTAGTTGTAAGATATATGTCTCCAACTAGGATCCATTTTTGTGCAAGTCTGTCTGGCTAATGGCAAAGCCTATCACCAAAATGGTAAATCACAAAATTATGTAATTTAGCCATTTCGTGTCCGAGCTTAAGGGTTCATTTACATTGCAGCCTTGCTTGCTTTCACATCCCTGTACTTTTCACATGGATGTTTGGCAATAATAAAACTAACACATTTTTTCCAATTGGAGCATTTTATAGTGACTGCGCTGCTTGCCACACTGATGATAACAAACTGGTTTGATTTTTAAGCCTCGATCATTGCCTAGCATCTTTAAACTTGCTGTGTTGGTTCTTTCAAGGTCATCACTCACAAATACTCACTGAACTATTATACAGCTATTTTAACATATGCTCTAATTTATTAATTCTGATAATTCAATCAGTTAAAATGTACAGTTTCTACAAGTAAATATTCTGGAAAATAAATCCGTAAATTAATATGTTTACTTCTAAAAACATCTCCTACCTCAAAATAAAAACCATAAATGTCATAACATAGTTTCTTTTAACAAATATACATCATTAATTAATGCCCCTGGTTATATATTTTCAATAGTGATAAAATAGTATTTAAACTTCTTAAAGACTACTAGTAACCAACGGTAAACAAAAACAGAATATAATGAAAATCGCTAACTGCAAAAGAGGAAACTCCACAAAACACAATTTTCCAGAAGGGAGAAAAAACAACTCATACTTAACAATAACAAAAAATTTCTTTAAAATTATTTTAATGGGTACCTTAATGATCAATTTTTTTTTGCATTTTAAATATAGCAGTAGTTAACAAAAATAATGGCATGTCAAGATGTTCCCTTTTTGCAGTTAGTGATTCAAATACTGATAATAGAAACCAGAGATATGTTTGTTGGTCATGTATTCAACGTCTTCATAACTTGTGATTCAATGTTTAAAATATAATTCAAAGATGATTCTGACATCCTTATATGTCTGAAAAATCAATATGTGTAATTTTTGAACTGCTGTAAGAATTTGTGAAAGTAACAATGGCAGAGGATGTCTTGGTTCAAAGGATGTACACTTTCTCCATCAAAATCCCCATTCTAATCATAAATGAATCTGAGTTACTATCAGATGATGACAAGAAAATTGTTTCATTTTTAACACACTCGATATGTATTGCAAACTTCACTTCACACTCATACATGACCAAATGATGATGATATGTATACCTGCAGGATAAATGCACCGTGGCAAGCAGCACAGCTAAAGGTGAGCAGTGAGCATCCATGTGCAGCAGCAAGGCTGTAGCATAAACATACCCTAAGCCTAGTTTACAGAAAGCTATGGTATAAGTCACACATATTAATATGTTCAAGCTTGTAGTAAAATTGTTAAACTGGGCTAATTGTGGACCAGGAAAATCCAGATTTTTGTAAAAGAAATCCAGATAATTGGATACATGATACTAGTGGATATCCTACTTGTGTGATAATATCAGATTTTATATATATATATATATATATATATATATATATATATATATATATATATATATATATGATGACGGTCCAAAAATTTCATGGCCTTAAAAAATCATGTGTTTTTAAAATGATTAGGATTATATATCTATTCTTCCCGTCAGTGGTCTTTCAACTCACCTCATAAAGGCTACCGCGGTTTCGAAACTCTATAGTTTCATCTTCAGGCCATACAAAATGTCAAATTCCTCTGTCGAGGTCGTCACAAAGTCAAACAAAACATTAAACATACATCACAAACACTAATCACAATTACACATTTAAAATATTCATCATGAAATTCGGCTTGGCCAAGCTACACACGTAACTCGTACGTCGTTACATTCCGGACTGCCTGTTTTTAAAAACTGTGTAAGTAATAAACAAATGTACATTTCATACACAACTAGGTCCAATTTAGTTAGCTAGGTGTTTCTTTTTTAAAAAAAGCAGAACATAAATTGATAATGTTATTTGTTTATCAATTAACATAGTAATTCAATTCCAAATGAAACAGGAGCTGATGATGGATTACAGAACAAGATGGCTGTCACAAAGGCATGGCAACATACCTCAAAATTAAAAAAGGTTATACACAGTTATGCGAAAGAATTTAATGGTTTAGTGTTTAGTGTAATAAATGTTTAGTATAATAAAATAGTTATATAAAAAGTGCAATTTGTTTACTAACATTAAGTTTTTTTAAATAAAAACTATCATATGAAATAGTTTCTTCATACTTATCTAATAACACTAAAGTTGAGTTTAAAAAAACACAATTTTAACCTCATATTTTTTGATTCTAAGGATTTATAATAAAACTGATAAAAACAAAATTCCAGGAGCAGTATAAAATGTCCTTGTGGGAGTGAGGCACAATACAGGCATATGCAATAATTAATTGTGTGATTAATTAGCAACCAAAATAGCTGATTGCTATGATTGAATAAATACACTGTTGAAAGTAATAAATTATTACATTATTCAAGACTTGAACAACTACTGACCGAATCTGTTTTAAAAGTAGAATTAATAAGACCATGTAGGCCAGTTCTAAATATTATATATATATTATATATATATATATATATATATATATATATATATATATATATATATATATATATATATATATATATATATATATATATATATATATATATATATATATATATATATATATATATATATATATATATATATATATATATATATATATATATATAAATATTAAAAGACTCTGCTTTTAGTAAACAATAAATACTGTAGTCTAATTTAGGTATGTACTGTAAAATTAAGTTATAATAAACCGAATGTAGGATCCAGTGTATTTGTAAATATTTCAGTAACGTATAATGTTAGAAGTCAGATATTAATTTTTAATTAATTTTATAGGTTATATAGTTTTAAATACGAAAGGAGCATAAAGTAAAACCTATTGTATTAAATAACCTAAATTTAATAAATGACACTGCTTTATTAGCAGGTCATAAAAGTATTAAATATAACTGTAACATCTATTTTAACAGAAGTTCATATTGACAAGAAATAGTAGGCCTACATAATTTTGCAAAGATTTTACTGAGGAAGATAAAGTAAAATATAAGTAAAATATAACTTATATTTTACCTTAAAATATAAGTTCTGAGAAAGATTAGTGTACAATAGTAATTAAATAGCAGCCAATGGTATTATATGAATTACTTTACTTACAGAATACATGCTTTTTTATATTCAATTACAGAAAACAATTTCACAAAAAAATGTCCCCCCTTTTCTTTTCTTTCATGTACCAAAAAAGAAAGTTATGATTGCCATATATGTCATAAGTTACATATGTTTCAATTTATAAACTTATATTTTATAGTTCATACAGAGGTGATATAACACTGTTCGATAACTTGCTGTATATTATTCATTTCTTTGTGTCATTAACTGTGAATGGGCCCACTAGTAATACATATTAAGTAGTGAAATTATTTAATATGATAAAGTTTTCCATTAAAACATATTATGCATGTAAAATAATAGCTGAGGGTACAATCATTAAGTTTTTACCTGTAATAACTTCACCGTATCCACTGTTGCAATATGATAGTTTGAAAATTTTATTTTGTTTGCTCCTTGTGCATTATCTGACCAGGTAAGTAGTTCTCTGTCAATATGAAAACATACACTTTTTAATGAAACATTTTTACCTATAACAGAAACATAAAAATAATAGAAATACAACATATTTCAATAAACCATAATTCTATTAAAATTAAGAAAAGTATCCTAATATTTTTAAGAATAAAACAAAAAGAAATTAAAGTGCAAAAAATAAGGCAAACGTTTTGACATTTACTTTTTCTCTAAAATCTGATTTTCTAGGGGGGAGGGAACCTATGAGATTATCTTCTCCTGAAACACATTAGAAATACAAAGGTTAATAATAAAATTATTCAGAAATAAAATGAAGCACTTTCAATTTTCTAAAGCAGCTTAGTGTCAACTACAATGTAGAGAAATGAGTCTTGCTCATTTTTAGACAATTCATAATAATCATGGTGGGAGGTCAACTAAATGAATCAACATTCATTTACAGTAAGAAATTTACACTGTGGCTCACAGGCACTGTTGTATGGCCGTAAAGTAGCAGTATTGACCCTTTAGTGGTTGCAATCAGGCATGAAAAAGAACTCTTCATTGCTTAAGATGCTTCAGGCAAAACCCAAGGGAAACAAACAAGTAATACGTAACGTGTCAGATTTAATAACGCCTGTGGACCTTTCTAAAAAAAAACAAATCAATGTGGAGTAAAAACAGTAATATGTTATGTATGTGTGTTTGTCCTGAATTGTGCAGAAATGGTCAGCCACATGAGCACTAAACATTTCTTGGCGCACTTAGGTAATTTATGCATACATGGTGAAACATGGTAAAAACTCTAAAATTATATCTAATAATGGAAAGAACTTCAATGGAGTAAACCGAAAATTGAATGAGCTTTGTCAGTTCTTCGAACCTGAGACACCAGTAATAATAGATGCAGCCATGAAGGAAGAAATTTGTTGAAGGATCAATTCACCTAACAGCTATAAAATCATTAAGACATCATTTAAGAAGAATTGTCGGTTACATTTTTTTTTTTTTTTTTTTTTTTTTTTTGGTGTTTAACGTCTGACTATTGTGCACACTTGGGCTAATGCAGACGATGGGATGATTAGCGTATGAAAATGCCAAGCCCTGGCCGGGAATCGAACCCGATCCTCGGGGTGAAAGCCTAGTACGCTATCAGCTAGGCCACCGAGGCGGCTATTGTCGGTTACATATCACTTACCTTTGAAGATTTCAATACCACTTTAACTGGGGATTTAAATATCCACTGAGGGGGAGGGGGGTTAAACTCATGAGGAGGGGACATTTAAATGCATGTCCCCTTTGAATTTGTTGGTTGTCCATTATGAATTTTTAAATATGTGTTTTAAATTATAATTAAAAAATATGTGTATAATTAAATTCTACATTTTTTTGGTTATTGTTCTTAAAATTTGTTAATTTCGTGTAAATAATTGCTACAGTCAACTAAGTTTATTTTAGTTCAACGTTATTGTTAAGATACATGCTAACTTTTTGTTTTGAAAATTATGAACTTCTAAGGTAGGCAGAATGTTTTAAAGTCAAAGAGAAGTGGAGGTGTTGCATGAGGTATTGTACTGGTAACCTGTACACCCTACCACTTGGTCTTGGTTCAGTTGTCTTAATCTCTTCCCAAGTACACATAGACAAAATTTGTTTTAGTTTTAGAATAACGTCAATGTCGCAAGAAAGTCCAGACTTTGTGTACACAAGGAGTAAATAGTATTAACACAAAAATAATAACTGTTAGATAAAAAAAGAAGAAGAAAGAAGTAGGCTAATGGCATTTTATTGGCACAAGTTCCTTCAAATAATTAATGCAAAATTAAATTCAACTGTAATTAGAAATACCTTGATTAGAAATATCTAGAGCAGGAACTCTTAGCGTTGGCCAACGGTTTTTCATCCATGTCCTCCAATATGATTCATCTGATAGAATGTCATTGAACCGCTTACACACTAGTCTTAGGTTGTTCAACAAAACCCTGGCATTTAGAAATGAGCATATACAAAGTAATATCTGCAAAAAAACCAAATTAAGCAATTAGGCCATCTTTGGTCTTCATTAACAACATTTCATAAGCCTACATATTAAAAATAATTAAAAAATGATAAACTTAGGGCCTATTTTATCAAATTTGGTAAAATAAAATTAAAGAATTAAATAAAATAAGTCCTAAGATAAGTATCAAGGACGAAAGAATAAGATTCCAAGATAAAACCAAAATAAGACCTAAACCTGTCATTTCGGAAGAGGAGAGGAAAAGAAGATCGGAAAGAATGAAGAGCTACTGGGAACAAACAATGAAAAGTACAGCGCAAGAAAATGATTGATTCCAAGATAAGCATGTAACCCCAAAGAGGGTGAAGATTTTAAAAGAAGAAGAAAGTAAGTCCTATTATTCAAACACATTTATTTTATTGCATCATGATTGTATATATAAGGATCCTTTAATAGGAGTGTTCAGAGTGTTCAGAAAGTAACGAGAATTTTAATTTTTTGAACAAAATATTTATTTATTTTTCTACATTGATGTTGTCGCTTTCAAAATAGTCCCCATTGGAGATTATGCACTTGTTCCAGCACTACTTTTCAATCCTTGAAACACTTCTCAAACTCTATCTTTGAGATAGCCATTAGTTCTTTCAGCGATGCGCTTTTAATGTCATCTACGGCTGTAAAACAACGGCCATTTAAGGTTCTCTTTATTTTTGGAAATAGGAAAAGTCACACGGAGCCATGTCTGGCGAATATGGATTTTTTTTTTTTTTTTGTGTTTAACGTCTGACTATTGTGTACACTTGGGCTAATGCAGACGACCAATGTCTGGCGAATATGGAGGTTGGGGCATCGTTACAGTACTGTTTTTGGCCAAAAATTCATGAGCAAGCAATGAAGTGTGAGCTGGTTCATTATTGTGGTGCAAAAGCCATGAATTGTTTTTCCACAGATCCAGGTGTTTTTTTCAGATTGCTTCACGCAAATGGCGTTGAACTTGTAGGTAGTACTCCTTATTGACCGTTTCACCTTGTGGCAGGAATTCATGATGCACTATGCCATTAATATCGAAGAACACAGTGAGCATAACCTTCACGTTTGACCGCACTTGTCAAGCCAGAATGCCTTCACTGGGATGATTGAGCCTTAGTTTCGACGTCATATCCGTAAACCCATGTTTCGTCACCTGTTATAATACGTTTCAGTAATTCTGCACCGTCGTTGACTTCATTTAGTGACTCCTGAGCAACTTCTATTTGCCGCTGTTTTTGTTCAAAATTCAACTATTTTGGAACGAATTTTGCTGCCACGTGTTTCATACACAAAACATTGGAAACAATGTCATGACATGATCCAATCGATATGCCAACATCATCAGCAACCTCTCTAATTGTGATTTGGCGATTGTTCATAACCATTTCTTTCACTTTTTCTACGTTTTCATCGGTTGTTGATGTGCTGGGGCATCCAGGGTGTTCGTCATCTTCAACGTCTTCATGGCCTTCTTGGAAACGCTTATACCACTCGTAAACTCTTGCTTTACTCATAGCAGACTCACTATAGGCCTTTGTTAACATTTCACACACTTTGTTACACTTTATTCCATTTTTTACTCAAAATTTGATACAAATTCTTTGATCCATTTCTTTTAACAAATGAAAATTGCCGAACTCATAAAAACATGTCTAACCTTAGTTAGTGGTTGTCAAAGTTGATTATACTAATATTACAGTTACCTACTGCTCTACAGTTACCATTAAAAATTAAAATTGTATCCAAATTTAAGAATAGGAAAATTTTACCAAAAAAGTAAATTATCACTGGTAATTATTTACTATTCCCCCCACCTTTATTTATGTTGTTCCACATGTTAAAAATGGTTTAGGAATTAATTTTAAAGGTTGGAAAAGCAATTTTAACCCAGAAAAATAAAAAAATCTCTATAACCTAACTATTAGGCCCATTATTATGTACCACGAAACAGAGTAATATTAAAAGTTAATAATAGTTTTTTGCTTGCCCAAACACTTCATTTCATGTCCATTAATAATAATACAAAATAGAAGTAATAATACTATGGGAAATTAGAAAAAAACTGAAAATAAGTTACACGGGTAACTTAACCACTACTGTACAAAAGTAGGAAAAGTTTTTTCATTATTAGAATAATTAATTAAATGTGTGTTATTAATAATGAAAACAACAGAACTTGTTTTTTAGAAAACAGACAGAAGAACATAACTGACATGGCTGTGTGTGAAGAATCAAACATGGTTGTGTGTGACAAAGTTAACACAAATACGATACATGAATGAGTAAACTGTACTTAAGTTGGTATCCCACAGAGCAGTGTACTTGGCCCAGTTCTCTATCTGCTCTATACTAGAGATATACCTGAGCCTGAAGGAGTGGACATTGTAACATTTGCTGATGACACTGCAGTGGTGGCTGTAAGAAATTCCGTAGAAGAGTAAACAAGCAGCTTGCAAAGTAAGTAAATTGCTGGACCAAAAAGTGGAGGGTCAAGCTAAACGAAAGCAGGTCAGTGCACATCAACTTCACTAATATAAAATATCAACATCTTCCAGTAGAAATAAATGAAAAACCTCTTCCCTATAGTAATACTGCTAAATACTTGGGACTAATGCTAGACTCTAAGTTGCACTGGAAGGAACATGTCAAAATAAAGAAGAAGGAGCTAAATATTAAATATGGAAAAATGCACTGGTTAATTGGGCTGTTACCCATTATACCACGAACAATTGATTTAAAATTGCTAAATGAGCTAAGCTCAGTTGTAACATTGCATATTAATAATTTAAAAAAATTAATAACAAACAATTAATTGTTTTCACAATGAAAAACAAGTTAGCTATTTTAGAGCAACAGTAATGTTGAGGTTATGCGGGTTATTTTTTTTCCGATTTTTTCAAACTTCCTGTAGTTTCTGTACTTTTATATTTTGTAGTATTACTAATGGACATGAAATAAAGTGTTTGATCAAGAAATGTTAGTCTGTTACCACTTTATGTATCATGTAATAGTAATAGTTAGGTTATTATTATTTTTCAATGTTAAAATTTATTTTCGAAACTTTCAAATTAATTCCTCAACAATTTCTAATAAATAAGGAATGACATGTTTAAATATGACTCAAACAGCAAAGTACATATCCTTAAAAAGAACCAACACAATAATCATGCTGCGTGTTGCAAGTTCAATTTATTAAAAATAAAAATATAATAGTGTTTGTATAATAGTACTATGCATTGTACGTGCTGTAGCTACATGAACTATTTCTGGTTGATTTTTAGTGGCATTGAAAGCTAATGGGCTACATTTTATGCAGTAATATAATGATACATTATCTTATATATTATAATGGTACAGGATTACATATTGTATGTAATACTGCACTGTATGAAGGTGGGATAGGAAAATAGTGAAAAATTACCTTTCCCAACACATATGGAACAACATATTTAAATATGACATAAGTTGGGAGGTGGTGGTGGAGAAATGGTGAATAATTTCCCATAGGTTCACAGATTTTCATAGAATTTTTAGATTTCACAAAAGTTTCATAAACAGGAGTCAGGTTGCCTGTCACACAGTTTTAATGTGCAGTTAAGGTTAGCACATTTCCTAACCTTGCGAACTCACACTTTATAACTGGTATTTATATGGAAGGAAAAAGTCATAACCTATTTCGAATGTTTACATTAATTTTTTTTTTTTTTTTTAATTACTCACTTCCACTGGCAATGTATCCAATGACAATTGATACTCGAATAAATCTTCAGATTCTTCACTGTCACTCATATTTTCTGAAAAAAATTATTACTGGTCCTGTTCCAAACTGTCAAGTAACTTCTGCAGTCTGCTGAAACTGACTTAACTAACCTACAAATCTAATACATTCATCACTGTTACTGTCCAGGAAGATGAATTGAATTCGAATGATATGCGATAATGCATGGATATGGATATTGGATAATGGACATGGAGTTTTAATTTTCACTATTTACTGCTATGCACAAAATCCAATATAGTTAAATCCGAACAGCAAAGTACATATCCTTAAAAAGAACCAACACAATAATCATGCTGCGTGTTGCAAGTTCAATTTATTAAAAATAAAAATATAATAGTGTTTATATAATAGTACTATGCATTGTACGTGCTGTAGCTACATGAAATATTTCTGATTGATTTTTAGTGGCATTGAAAGCTAATGGCTACATTTTATGCAGGACTATAATGATACATTTTCTTATATATTATAATGGTGCAAGATTACATATTGCATGCAATACTGCACTGTATTTAAGTAAAATAAGTGAATATAAATTATTTTATTCCCAATGATAAAATAATCAATGATTACTTCATTATAGATAATCTACTAAAATCATTTTTTGTATCTATGTGTATCTTTTAAAAGTTGGTAATTGTCGTCAGTTGTTTTAGGTTATATTTTGATTTGAATTTGAACTAAATTGTGACTTGTGAGAAAATACTATTATAATATTATTTGTGAGAAAATAATATTATAATGTTGTCAAATACTCTGGAATTTCAACATATTAAGAGGTTAAACTTATTTTTTTGTTTCTTGAAATAATGTACAGTATTTTAAATAAATTGTCTTACTGGCAGGTAACTCAGCACATACAATTTTTGCTAGCATATTTAATTAAAGTAAATTTTTGTTAGTTAATCTTTTCTTTCTCATTGTTTAGTATATTTTCATTTAATTCCTTATTGCTTCTATAATGTATGGTTTTTTTCATGTGCTGCATAAATACATAAAGTTTATAACTGGTTGTATGGTTTAAACTATGCTTTGTTCAAAAGTGATTTTAAAAACCTCCTGATAAATCTTAGAGGCTCTTTCTAACTTAAAAAAAAATTATCCCACCGCTAGTCTTTTGTTTTTGTATGGGGTGATGCTCTCTCTAAAATATTTAAAGCTCTATAATAGTTTTCCTAAAATCTTTCTGTAATTTAGTGTTTCTTATGCTAATAATTAATTCTTTTAGGCTTCTAAATACACTAAAAGATATATTGGTAAAGGTAAAGGTAATTGGTTCTACAATATACCAATAAAGGTCCCAATAGTTACCTGGTGAATACATTTAACCCATTGACAAATCCAGCTGATAAAATATATTGTGTTCTTACAAAGAATTTTAATCTTTCCGATAAATTCCAGCAACTTGTAGTTTGTTGCTGTTTGCAACAAATAAAACAGATTTGTAGTTTTTAATGTAAGTTGTCACACTTGCCCAAATGTGATTGGTCAGTAGCAGTTGAGAATGTTTCTTAATGATTGAAAACGGAACTTGTCTTGAAATTTTGTAAAAGCATAATAGCATAGACCTACTAATTTCCTTCTGAAAAGAAATTGTTTTGTTGTCTGTTTTTATTTCACTTGCTTTAGAGGAACTAAAGCATCTTTTGTAATTTGAATTATCTTTTATAATAATTATATCTTTGGATAACATATCTTTTATTATTCTTTAATAATATTATTTCATTATTTAAATTGTAACTATGACTAGTTTGCTTATTATGTCTATAACCACTAATTTCTTAAATTAGGTTAATTTTACTTTATAGTCACCTATAAAATAATAAAAAACAAAAAAAGGTGGCAGTGGCATGACTGCCGACAGAAGTGACTACTTCTTATCACAAGTTATGGCTATATATTTTACACCACAAAATAAAATTTATAGTCGATTTTCAAAATCATGAGTACGTTCATTTCAGTTTAATATATTTCTAAATACAATATTATATGATTTTATGGTTTTTTGCCAAGACATAGATTTTTGCTACTCAGCACTAGAATAGGCTATAACTGACCATGGGAGAAGCACGGAGTCCCAAATGTATTCCTGCTACTCTTAATATCTGACCCTGTGACTTATTAATTGTCATTGTAAATACCAACTTCAATGGAAACTGCAATATTTTAATTTGGAAAGGCAGGTTGTTTGAAATTATAAGATTGTTTCAATTAAAATCATTGCAAATGTAAGCTTATAAACAACAATTTTATAATAAATAATAACAGGGATTCAGATTTTTAAAACGAAAATACATCTATGACCATCTCAGGTACCTAAACCATGTTCATTTTAAATTTCATCTCAATCGGTCCAGTAGTTAATGTGTGATTGAATAACAAACAAAAACACACACATAAACTTTAAAATATTATATTAAGAAGTATAAAATATTATTAAAACGTCACTGTTGTAGCCTACAGTTAACACATATTACAAAACTGAATATTAAATAATTCAGTTGCACTGGGTAAGTAGTATAATGGCATTTAAATAATTATTATTCACACCTACCAATATATAATAACATATAAAATGTCACTGTTACACAGTTAACACTTGTCATAAAACTAAATACTAAATAAATTTGTACTGGGTAAGTAGTAAAATGGCGTTTAAAATAATTTAAATATTTATTATGCACACCTACCAATATTTGTTGAAGCTATACATTGTTTCCTGGATCCTGACTAATATTTTTCAAATTGTCTGTAAGCTGCAGATGTCATTCTATTATGGAAATGCCTTTGAAGTGCTTATTTTATTATGTCATATATTTTCTTTTTATTTTCTTCTATTCCATGATATTTTTAAACCACTTTTGTTGTGTTCAATTGAGGGATAAATGTCAATAAAATGATGAATAATTAGTATGTATTTCTAAAATGATACACTTTTATATGTTAACAAATAGGCCTTTTAGATTATTTTTTTTTTTGTGTTTAACGTCCGACTCGGTGGCCTAGTGGATAGCGTACTAGGCTTTCACCCCGAGGACCCGGGTTCGATTCCCGGCGAGGGCTTGGCATTTTCATACGCTATAAATCATCCCATCGTCTGCATTAGCCCAAGTGTGCCTTTTAGATTAGTGATTAGAGGTCATAGTATTTGACTTTTACACAAATAAAACAATCATATTACATTTTTAAATGCTAATAATTTCATTGCAAAATGGTTTGAAGATAATATATTAATAAAATTTAACTTTTTCTTTGACATTAATGAAATTAATTGTTAGTGATGTAATTTTTATTTTTTATTTAGATAATTGATAATGCTATGTATTGTATTTTCATGCAACTACTACTTTTGAATCTAAATATGCTTATTTTTCATAGATCTTTTTCTTTTATTTGTATAATTTTACCATCATAATCAGCATTAATATATACTGATTTTCGCTGATTCCATTGATTTTCGTATTTTCAATGGAATTTGAAAATTTAAAATGCTAATTTACGCAGACTTTAACATTGATTATGATGGTGAAATCAGTTTTTCGAAGAAGTGTTAGTATATATTTTTAAAATGTTGTAATTGTCGCCATTTTGAAACAGTTGAACGGATTTTGCTGGATAATAAACTTGTCTAAAAGTGATTTTTGTGCAAAGTTTGAATCAAATCAAATTAAAATGGTAACTTGGACAAATTACCTAGCAAAGTGCATTCAGCCATCACAAAATGACTATTTGATTGTTAAAAAAATTCGTAATGTTTTATTCTATATTTATTGGAAAGAGATTTCATATTTTGATCAGCAATAATGCTACTTAACTTTATGCATTAATCTTCATAAATTTGCAATTTAAAATTTTCAAAATAAAAAAATATGAAATTGAGAGGTAACAGATTTATTTTATATTCAGGTCATGGATTAAAATTTGAAAATTTTGAATGGATTTTGAAAAGGATTTTTCTAACAACAAACTTGTCTGTTATTACCTATCTTGAGCTAAATTTGATTTTCCCATATCAAGATATTCATGTGATGCTGTCGTGCTAGTTTTTGGACACAAATGAGTCATGTTAGTGTACTAAAATTAAAAAAAAAGAAATTACAGTTTGATAGCAAATAAAAAAACAAAGCTAAACTTTACTGATCACATTGGGGATTATTTTATTTTTTCAATTTACTTTTAAGCCATAAAAATAATTTATTTAAAATTTATACACTGATTTGAGCTATAGTTTTTTATATGTGATATGTCACCAAGTTTTGAACAAAATAATATTGACTGATTCTGAAAAATCGGCCAGTTTTTTTCAAAACAATTTTAAATAATAGTTTACTTGAATGAAAGACAGAAATTAAATTTTTAAGCACCATAAGTTTATATCTTAAATAGGGCTATGTATTTTCTAAAAATTACAACTTTTAGATAGGCTATACATAATTTTTTAAATTTCGTAGCATAATCGTACAGGGTGTTAATAAAAAAATCTTCTAGCTACAAGAAGACATGAGTTAAGCATAAAAATGTTATATTATTAATTTTTAAAAGGAAAATAAATCACGGAATGCAACGTCTCCTGAGGTGATGTTAAATAATTTCCCAAAACTAACAACATTTCAATATGTGAACCTTAAAGGTACAAACTTTGTTGCATAAGTTATCGTTTAAAAATTTTCAAACTTCATTTAAAATGAACCCTAAATGTTGTTGAATTCATTTTCGTATTTCCTGTGAAATTTGAAATGCAGATTTTAACACTGATGATAAAACAAGATTTTCATAAGAAGTTTTAAAGATAGGCCTAAAAAAGTTATGATTTGATGGTCACCATTTTGAAACGGATAGGCCGATATTGTTGAACCTGTCCAAGCTGTTATTATCGTTCCGGTTCTGTTATGTATGACACAATAACTTTATTTTGCAATGGAACTTAATAAATACAATAAGTGAATTCACTACTTAACACGATTAGTATTGTAATTAACTTTTAAGTGTCGATTGGAATAATTCTGTGAATATTATCCATATGCAAATCACTTAATCTTAAAATCCCTTTAAAACACGTGCACTCTATTAAATTTAAAGTTTTTACAAAACTCAAAACCCAAAGTGATAAACAACAGATCAACCATTGGCGCATAAGCTGAAGATTTTATTTTGCCGTTTCCTCCACAGAGGTCGCGCAGTGCAGTGAGTTCTATATTCTGGCGCCGATATGCTTTGGTAAAATAGGTATAGTTTCCAGTTTGCTTTGAAACAATAATAGTATCTTGTCGCCTGAGATTAGGAGCTTAGTTAAAAAGCTGTTAAATTAAACGGTGATAGTGAATTATCTGGCAGTTAAACGATGCCTTCCCATGGCTGGCAGCCAATTAGAAACCGGAGTATTTCGTATTCAGGTAGGCAACAATACTTCTGTAATAAGTTTTTATTTGGTTGGCACTGTATTAGCCTTATCAAATACTTCCTTGCAATCTTTATTTACATTCTGTCTGCTAGGCACATTGTAGGCCTTAACGCTTGAACTCTTGACACATTCTTCTCAAGGTTATTGTAGATACTGCCAAGTATTTTTGTTTTAATATGGTCATTAAATTTGTACGAAGGTTTTGCTACTGGACTCACTGTAAAAATATGCTTAGGCCTATGTTAGTTTATGTGTTAATAAAACATTGACTGTTTAATTTTATCAAATAATATGCTACCTTACATAAGAGGACATTTAATAACAAAAATTGCGCTAAAGTATTGTTCACACTTTCTCAAAGGATGCTACATTTCCCCATAAATCCTGTTCTGAAACAACTCCAAAGTTCTGAAATCGATGTAATTTCTTAAAATTAGTTCATCTGCTTTTCCCATATTTATAACTCGTTATTGTAAACAAAATAAATAAATAGATTATGTTGTAGCCTAAATCGAAAAAAAGCAAAAACCGTGCCGAATGTTAAAAATTAAGGCAGATTTTTCGGTTTTGCTCATAGATAGTACCCGAATTGGAGTTTTTTGGGAGATGGTTAGCTAAATGTTTTGTTTGAATATATTAAGTAGGCCGTACTATATTTTAACAAAATTGGATTCAAATCGTTTGAGCCGATTTTGAAAAAATTTTATTTTTGTTGATAAAAAATTTTCGCTAAACCAATACATTATTGAAGACGATATTACAATGACGATATTACAAGACGATATCACTGTTTTTTTTTTATACCATTGGTCAGTTCACTAACTTCTTAAAGGTTTGCGCAAACGCCCAAATAAAAAAAAAAAAACACAATTTTGACACAGAAAAAACTTAGGATCGATTTTGCTTAAAATCACCGTACTTCTAATAAAAACTGTCTTGTTTGCAAATAATTATGTTAATTAATTTCCTGAATAAAGTAAACTTAATATTCACAAAAGTTTTAATAAAGCACAACAGTAACCTCAATTTTATGTAGTTTCTGTTTGATTAATTATAGGCTATTAATCTGTTTGACACATATAAAATGTAGTTTTGATCTAATGTGTTTTATCATTAGCGTTTAAATTCTAATTCTAATTAGAATAGTCCTACTTCTCTACATAAATGCCCTATTTTTTCTTTGAAAGAAGTGTCTCAATACTTTCATTAAAATAAAATTTTCGAAGACTCATTAATTTTGCCAGGAATTAAATTATTGGAGAACATAAAGCCTATTTTTATAATTTTCTATGTGCTCAATTGTCAGCATAGGCTATATTTTAAAAATTAAAAAAAAAAAAAATTGCTTACCTAATTTGTCCCCTTTATTCTGATACTGAACATTAAGTAATTTGAACATTTTTTTGCTCTCCAGTTTTGAAAAAAATGTTTAAAACCGATACGTTTAAACTTAAATTTTCTCCAAAAATTCCAATTTTTTTATCATTCTACAGATTATAGTTTGACCGCTAGAGAGGCATTACTGACAGTCAGACGGAAAAATTGATCTTGGTGTACGCTATACCTACGAACTCAGAAACGAGTTAAAATATAAAAATTAAAAAAAAAAAAAAAAAAAAACAAAAGAAAAAATGACTAAGTCCTTAAAGAAGTTCTGCGTTTATTGTAAATCATTAGTAGTTTAATCATTAATCATTAATCATGAATAGAAAGAATAGCAATCACAATAACTTTCTCTTGCAAATCTATAAACATTCCTTAAATTCAAACAAACTAAATAAATGGTGAAAAAATGTCACAAAATCTTTCGGACCTTCAATTATTTCCCTAAAAAATACGTTTCGAAAAATATCTACAACGATTTAGAAAATCGACTTAATTTTATAAAATCGGTTTAACAGACTTTGCTAAAAATTCGGTCGTATATTAAGCTTTATAACGGAAGTCACTGTATAAAATTTTAAAAGAAGAAGGAAATTTACGATTACTGAGTGAATTGGAAAAACTAACCGTGATCAAGGTTTATTGTTACCGATTTACTTTGGATCCATAAGTTTTTTCATTTGAAATTCACTACACTGTTTTGAGTTATAAAGCTTCATGTATAACCAAAATTTGGGCAAAATATGATAAACCGATTTGAAAATACTATGCCAATTTTTTTCAGTTCTTGCGGTAACTGCCGGACTAGATTTTTGGGGTATAGATACCTATACTGCACGTTTTATTTACTTATTTATGAATTACTTGTGAGCTCGTTGATCAAAATCGTAAGATTAGATTTTGAAAAATCTAATTTTTAACAGTTTTTGTTAAAAATAGGATTTTTTTCAAATTAAAAAATGGTTTCGAGATATCGGAAAACCGAATAGGCTATCTGAATACTGATGTCAGTTTTCATCAGAGTTTAGTCGCTAGTTAAAGAAAATAGGCTATACACAGTCGGACAGATATCCAAGCAAAAATCTTTTTTTTAAAAAAACTCAAGAAATCTGAAAACGGATAAACCCATAAAAATATCAAAACAATTTTTGTTCATTGTCTTCTTATCTTTATTTATTTTAGGCCATTTTTGTACGTCCGGATACATGTTATAAACATCCATATTTCAATACAGCATTCTTACAATTCACTTACTTCCATTTTTCTTTTGTTGAAAAAGAAAAAGCAGGATAAAAAAAAAGTAAAAACCCAAGAAGAATGAATAGGAATTGTCAGTAAAGACTAGACGATAAATTAATGTGTTAAAAACAACTTGGGTGGAATTAGTATTGTATTGTGGAAAATTAGGTGATGAAGTCGTTAAAGTGAAAGCGTTATCACCAGACATACTGTTCCTAATTTTGGTTACATTATAATCTTTATCAACGATTTTTATTTGTGTCTATGTAATAATGGCTAGATGGAAGGTAAAATAATTTTTTTTTTAATTGAGTTGAATATATTTACAAAAAATATTTATATGGTTTCATAAAAAACGTTTTGTGGATGTTGGGAGGAATAACCGTGTGAAATTATTAATTTGTAGTTTGCCAAAGAACGTAGCTATGTCAACTGTGGTCAGGGTTCATGTTCGTGTATTCTTGGGTCGATATTCTTTCTATTTATCTTAGAACGTTAAAAATAACTTGCATTATAAATGTTCATTTTTTTAACGTTTATACTTCATGTAGACTGTTAAGGACGAGGGATCACCGTTCTTAAGAGTAAAGCAACAGCAGTAACTCCGGCTTGGACTAACAACCTTGAGGTTGCAGTTCAGAGATACAGCAGATGCTTTAGCTACATCGACCACCGAGCTCACGAAATTGTATAAACTGATTTTGATGAGGGCCTAATTGAAATTATTTTCCATTTATTCCCCGTTAGCTTACTGATCGGATTTTTGTATCCTGTCCGGAGTTGTGTCGTTATTTTGTCAAATTATTTTGAAATTTTAAGTATATTGTTTTGAATTCTGAATATTGATAGTTTAAAATTTAATAGTAGTTAACAGAAAATATTTCGTATGGCATAATGTTTTAGGCTTTTTGCAAGTTCAACAAAACAGTGCTCAGTTTTGGTTAGCGGATGTAAAAGATATTTTAAAAGCACATTCTAAAACTCTGCTCGCGCACGTATTGTTCTTGTAGTTCTTAATTGAGTAGAAAATTTTGTTCCGTGTTACACAATTTCCAGTCAGTTTTAGCCGGGGGACCTGACAGATCGTTAGTGTTTTTCTGTTAAAAGCTTTTCTTGCTTAACAATTTTGCATTACAAAATACGAAAACAAGTGTCTTGTGTCTAAATAAAACAAGGCTTGGACTGGTGCCAAATTATCCGGACGCCCTGAGACCTGTTTACCGAATCTACCGGTAGTTGTGTGTTAAGACGGATAGAATTTTAATTATGTAAATCAAGTTTCCACTTCCTAGAATACAGATCGAGATGTGAGGAGACAAACGTTTGATAAAATGAAGGTTTTTACTTTGTTATTAACCGGTAAATTTATGTGAAATATTGTTGACGTGAACAAATTTTCAGATTTTTTTTGGAAATACAATCTGTTTTTCAGGCCCGGCGAGGCTTACTTGTTGTGTACCTGTATATATGAATTAGTCTGTCCTCATCGGTCGAAGCACAAAAATAACCAAATGCGACGAAATTTTCAGTGTAGCTTACACAAGTGCAATTTACTTTCAACAATTTTTTAATTAAAAAAAACATAGTTTTCAAGCGAAATTTTAGATCAGAATACTTTAAAAAATAGTCTCCAACTAATCTGATGAAACAGTATTAATAAAAAGCGTATTCCCCGATATTAAAAAATAAATAACAATAAAAAAATAATCACGGCACGCAGCTGTCTCGCTGAGGTGATGGAAGCGAATTTCAAAAGCATTTTTCATCTTATGAAACTATGAATTCACCATCACAAACAGCATTCAAATATGCATATATTCGTATTTTAAACTTTTAAATTGCAAACGTCGATAAAATCAGTAATATTTAATATAAAAAAGTTATGTTTAAAGATTTGAAATTGCCGTCATTTTGAAATTGTTGAACGAATTTTGCTGGTTAACGAACTTGTCTAAGGTACCAAAATCGATTTTTTTGCCAAGTTGGAAACAAATCGGACTAAACTTTCGAACACACACACACACACACACATTT